>JAUCMU010000032.1:2304749-2334935 GCA_032275025.1 Enteromius treurensis | reverse complement strand
AGTCGCACAGGTCAGGCGCTGCAGTTGCTCAAAATCGGCTGCGAAAGCCTTGATGACGACACACTTTATTCTCATTGTTCAGATTATGTGACGACAAGCACGATGTGTGCTGCGTGTTTTTTCTTAAAAAAATTCTTGTATGTTATCAATCTTTATATTGTATATCTGATATTCAAACTAAGCATTAATGATGAAAATGAAGATTAGACGATTTGGTAAATATATATTCTTATTGTATTAATAGTTAATGACGTTGATTCAGCACACTACGGAAACCTATAAGTGTCCGACCTGATGGCCATCTCTTTACTCCTCCCCCGATTGCAAGAGGCTGCTCTCGCCAGCCGATGGCAGGCTAGTGTAGTGCATCTCGAACGCACCTTTTGTCTTTGTGGGTGCCGCTCTGCTGCCGGCTGCCAGGTGTCGACCAATCAGTGAGGGTAAATGACACCTCGTGCCAAACCCAGACCAATCACTGTTCCATTCACGCCTTTCTTTCTGTTCTCTGTGTTGTGTGCCTTGTGTGTGTGAAGGTGCAACTGGCAAATGTAACGCAAGTAACTAGCTTGGGAAAATTGTAATAATATTACCATTTTCAGACGAGTAATGCCTTACTTTGTAAACTTTGTACACCCAACACTGCATCTGAATAGTGTGAAAAAATTGGACTGAGGTGGGCATAGTGCGGTTTAATCTAGACACTTAAATATGCAGATTGGGGAAAAACAGAAGACCCTGGCGCAAAGAAAGGGACTTTGAATGCAGGGAGCATTCATCGAGCTTGCCCTTAGGATGCTCCTACTGCTCTTTCTCTGCAGGCCAATAGATATAAAACTTGACCACTCCCCTAATCACTATCAAACAAGACAAACTGTGGTCTCCATTCATTCTGCCAGATACACTTGCGATAATTTGCATTTAAAGAGACAGACACAAGAAACATCTTGTTTCTGCTTCTGCTCAAAATAGGCATATAATAGATTAACTGCGGGGTCACCTTTATTTATATAGTGCTTTTAACAAGACAGATTGTGTCAAAGCACTGAGCAGCATCAAATTGTAATAGAGTGCCAGCAATGTATAATGGGAAGATTAAACACTTAATTTTCAGTAAAAGTCATTTCATTACTGAATGCAGAGACGTCATTGTCCAGCTCTGTTCAGTTTCAACAGGATATTTGTAATCGCTAGAAATTAATTGTCCCCAACTAAGCAAACTGTCACGAAAGGCGCGCTGTGAGAGCTCGCGCTCTCGCTTCCTAGCGAGCAAAGGCACGGCAGGCAGACAGGACACGGAGACAGATTATCTATAAACTGAAACATTTAATAAATAAAGAAAACAAGGAAAAAATGCGAAGAGCTTCGCAGAGCTCGGACACGGACAAACGTAACTTTAACCAAACCTAACAAGAACTGAACAGGACACGGCTTAAATACACAGAACTAATGACCAAAACTCACAGCACCTGGGGAGACAATTACACACTAAGGACCGGGGCGGGGTTTACAGAATGACAGGAGCACATGAGGGAGACTGAATGAAAACAAAACACAGAACACGATGACATGGAGCGCCTGGGGGTGTGACACAAACCAGAGGCGACAGCAGCAAGGAACCTAACCTATATATATATACAGTATATGTGAAAAATGAACAAAATTCTAACCTATCATTGAAGTAAAACAATTGAAAAGGGGAGAAAAACTTGTGATGAAATAAACATTTTTCTCCAATACATGTTGGCTACAATTATTGCCACCCAATTATCGCTATGTCCTTTTCCCAAGATAACAACTCTGAGATTTCTCCTGTAATGCCGGAAGAGTTTGTAGAACAGCTGATAAGAGAAAAGAGACCACTCCTTCATCCAGAATCACTCCAGATCCTTCAGAAAACCAGCTTTATGATGGCGCTTCTTTTCTTTAGTTCACCTCACTCATTTTTTTTACACGGTTCAGGTCAAAGGACTGGGACAGCCATTGCAAAAGCTTCATTTTGTGCTCAGTGACTAATTCTTGTGTTTAATTTGGTACTGATGTGCATATATCCATGGACATGTCCTATCTGATCTTTCTTTTTCATGACTAAAAATATTAGAATGCATTAACAGTCTATTGGGTCACATTCAGTCACATGCATCAAAAAATGTTCAGTGTTTACACTGAAATTCATGTGCATGTCCAGACCTTTCAAACACAGTTGGTTTTTTTGGTAGGTGAGCTACATTGTATACCCAATAACTAGTGGCCTATACTATAAGGGGAAATGCAATTGTCAATAGTATGCTGTAAAAAGTGAAATTTGTATGTGAGGCCTGTTCTGTTTTCTCTACAGTCTCAGTCAATCCAGTCAGACTCAGCTCAGCGATGATGCTGATCAGACAATGCTAGGAGAAGAAGCCACGACTACAAGTACAGGAGTGCACACATTGCACAATGTTATAGGTACAACAGAGGTTAGAATGCTGTGTATAGGCTAAACAAAATGTTTATTTGTGAAATATGATAGGAAAATGTAATGATTGCAACATATGGAGAATGAGCCATAATATTGGAAAGACATGCTGTCTTAGTGTAACATCAGTGTGGATTATTCGTATACAACTCTTTTTTTATACATAATTTATGTAATTCTGTTGGATTTAACCATGTAGTGGTAATACTGTTGATGATAGATATTTATTTTACGTCATCTTAACCAGACATGGAGGAGGATGCTTTGATGGTCAGTGCAAGCGAGAATAAAGCCTCAGGGTTCAGGATAGAAACAGAAACAGATGAGGAAAGGGATGTGGAGAGTACAGAGGCTGGAGGTGCTGAAGAGGAGATTCAAATCTTCAGTTATTTTGCCCATCCCAAGTCTAAAGATCTGTCTTTATTTTTTTCAATATCACCCCTAACAAACCCCAAGAAGAACCTTGCCTAATATTTTTCATAGTAGGGATGGTATCAACTGCAAGTGGTTGACTTACTGTGAAGAAAGCCATGCTCTCTTCTGCACATGTTTGGCATTTTCAAAGCCCTCTGCTATGACGCATTTTTGTTAGAGCAGGCATGCAATTGTGGAAGCATGTACATCAAAGAGTCAAGGAGCATGAAAGAAGTCATACCCATCGCGACTGTGCAGAGGCTTACTTCTTGAGGGCACATCAAGGGGACACTGAGACTAGATTAAGGGGAAACCAACTCTACCTACCTCTACCCCAAAAAAACAGCAGGTGATGGAACGTGTGGTCAGTGTTGTCAAGGTAATTGGAAAACAGGGTCTAAGCTACCGGGGCTCAGAATTTGAAGCTGCCTACACTTTGGAAGAACATGGTAACTTCGTTGAGATGATCATGCTCCTGAGTATGTATGACCCCTGCCTGAATCAACATTTGACTGAATATATAGAAAAAAGTAAAATACAGCATGAAGCTGGGGCAAGAGGCAGAGGTATAGAGATATAAAAGATAAAAATCAACAAGGTTATCAAAGTGATCAGTGAGCTGACATTTGCCAGTGAGGTCAGAGAAGCTAAAATGTTTTCTGTCCAGATTGACACTACTCAAGAAATCACAACCAAAGACCAGTGCTCTGTGATTCTCAGGTATGTCACAGATGTGGTCCATGAAGCCACTTTAGCCACTTATTTGTGAAGCTCTATTATCTTTTGATGCACATCATGAATGTATAATTCGTTTTTTCTCATTGTGTTCTTTAAATGTATTTACAATACCAAATTGAGAGAAACTTACTGCTTACTGCTCAGCGGGTCTGTTGATTCCTTCTCTTCATGAAGCTTAAGCGGTTTTACACTTTGGTCCGATATATCCATTGCTACTGCCATTTTCAAGTTGGATGGTTCCTCTCTTTCAAAGAAATCCAGACCATCTTCCTGTTCCTTGTCTAATCTCTCAGGTTCATTTGTAGTTTTGACATCAATAAGCAATGTCTTTGCTCCTACCAAAAAAAAGTTAGAAAATAAATAAACTGCACGCAGCATTATATAGAACAAATTAAGCCAGGCATACACTGTAAAATTGTATTGCTAATATTTATTTTCATATAGGCACATAGGCATCATTTGACTGTATATCAACTGTATATTACTCTCAGATGTCGTGACCAAAACTTTTGGTATGTAAAAAAAAATCATCTAACCATCTGATTGAAATTTGACTCAACAAAAATACAAAATTTACATCTCAAATTGTCTCAAAACCAGACCAAAATCAAACTGTATATGGCTTATAATGAAAATACTACAGTATTGTCACTACATTATTATAATACTTGACAATGCTATAATAATGTGTCATTACACTTTTAAAGATTTGCTTTCCAACCTAAAAACTCCAGTAATTCTGTGCAGTTTGCCAGCATTGGGTGCTTGGAAAAGAATTTGACAAGTTTGTCAAAAGCCACTCTCCGCTTATTGAGGTCTGTCTCACCCACAAACAGGGCTTTGCGAGGCAATGGAGGCAGATGAATGCTTGGATACTTAGTCATCAGGCTGTAGTAAAACTCTTCAATTTCACTGTATTTCTTGGAAACCTGTACAATTATAAAAAAAAAAATACTTATGCATGATGATACACAATCTTTGGCCATGTTCAGTATAGGCTAAAAACACATATCTGTATCTACTCTTAAACTTCTAAGACTAGCACTCTATCTACACTTTATACTTTGATGCTTTACCTCAGATCTAAAAACAGAGCAGACATATACACAGCAAAACTGCTTTCTAGATTCCTTGTCTTGTTTTCAGCCAAAATATCTAAAAATTCTTAAATCAAGAAGGATTTTCTAGACAAGTAAAAATTATAGTCTTGTTTACATGAAACAAGCAAAATATTCTGCCAGTGGCGCAAGCAAAATAATCTTGTTTTCTTTTTTGAAATTAGATTATTTTTCTTACCCCATTGGCAGATTATTTTGCTTGTTCTAAGCAAAAATCACTTAATTTTGAAAACAAGACAATATTTTTTACTTTTTCGCCCCCATCTGTATGAATGGTTTCTGCCAAGGTACAATTAGGCCCCTCATCAGCGAGCCTTTCCTTTCTTCACAAAGGTCCTCAGTGAGCTCACAAATCATGGCATGTTCCCTACTTGGCTTGTCTTTGTACAGTATGTCCGCTGCATCGACAATGATGGCCTGACCTCTGTCAATGATGCTGAAGTAAAAGCCTACAACATTCTGCTTGCTCTGGATGCATCAGTGGCCACGCACCTCTGCTCGGTCACTGCCTTTAGATGGAAAGGTCAAAAGCACCAGCGCAACAGTGCAGGGCAACAAACCTGACCATGCAAGCCACAAAGACGAAAGCACAGGCCATCGTCAGATCAATGGACAGGAGGCTGACAAGGTCCCTTTCCTAAACTACGGTCTCCCCTATGGGGCTGTATAGACCACCATCCATGCTGGGTCATGCGCCACAGGCGTCATCCTCATCCACTGAACAGGAAGAGGAGGGGGCAAAATCTTTCCATCACTGGATCATCTTCCAAGCAGACTCTGTTTTACCTCCAAGCACCCCATTAGGTTCTGGGTGCCGATGTCATGTATGTTTATCATAAATGCCGCTGTGAGCACTGGGCCTGTTCAAAAAGCACTCACACAACAAATCACTGTTTTACTGTAGCTCCTGAACCACGCCCTCATGAAATGGCTAAATATGCCCAGTGCACTGGATCTATTCTATAGACTTGAAAAAAATCTTGCTTTCAAATCAAGATAGCTCCCCATTACAGATGATTGATGAGATTCTCCTTCAAGGGAGTAGCATATCAATAAAGTCAGAAGCCAAGCTAATATCTCACAGATACCTGCTCCTTAGCCACTCATCGGGCCCCTTCAGTACTGACTGAAACCACAAGTTCCAGCGTAACAGACGCCATTGAGTCAAGGTCAATGGAGCTCTGGCCCTTTTTGAAAAGACAGTGGTTCATGCAGGACGGGACCATATGCTTTATTTACAGAATTGTCTCAACAGTTTTATCCAACATGGGTTGTGGCTACACAATGCAGCACTGCGCTCAAAAACACTGCTTTGTGACATGGAAATGAAATCAATCATTTGGACCAATCGATGGAGAAAGGCATCACACAAGGAATTAAGTGGTTTGGAAAAATTCATCATTTAGCGAATTGTTTGGAAGTCTTTGAGCAAGAAAGGTAAAATGTATAATTTTGACCTTTCATGCATGTCAACCTGTTGTTGGGGACTACCAAAACCAAAATATAAACCTTTCATAACCTGTAATGGATGCAACAATATGTCAGGTGCAGGCAGAAAGAGTCAAGGGGAAACTCAGGTACAAAAATATAATGTCTTTATTTAGCAAGTCTCTGAACAAAAAACTGCCGCTCACTGCGTGCCGGAATGAAAAGATACGTTATCACATAAACAGTCTTAGAACAAAACCCAGCCGCGAAGGGAAATCAACAGAAAAAGTCTGCAAGGAAATTCAAAAAACAAAAAACGGGTCTCAGAGCGCACTGATTGCAACTAGCAGCAGCTGAGAGATTAATGAAGAGACAGAAAAAACACCAGAGAGAAAACGAAATCAAACCCGGCTCATGACACAATCAGCCTACCTAAAAACCCTGTCTCTAAAAACTGTTCTGCTGCTGGCGTTAATATCGGTTAAGCGAGTAGGTGACTTTTAGTCGCTCTCTATAAACCTCATCTGCCTTGAATTTGGGCCAAGTGACTCCAAGGTTGTCCTAAAGCCAAGTCCTGCAAGGTGTCTTGGAAGGGGTGATGTGTCCAGGTTGCAATATCTAGCTACTAGGCTGCTTTAGGGATCTTCTTGGACAACTCCCTGATGTTATATATTGAAGATAATGAATAAAGAGTCGAGTGAGTAGAGATCTTATGTTTGTGTGGAAGAAGAGACTGATGTGGGCGTGACATGTGTACTCTGTATAATTATTAACAGAGAGCATTCATTTGTCATAACACCGAATTTTGGCATTTATGATTTGTTTCTGTCTTTGTTCAGCCAACCAAATGTTTTAATTTGAGATCATTTTTATTTTTATTTAAGTTTAAAGTTAATCCCTGAGATTTAGATTAGAGATTAATGCAATAATGCAATATGATTAACTTTATTCTTTACTGAAAAGTAATTTAAAGCTAAATGATTATGTATTTTATCTTATCCTCTGATCAACATTTGGTGGGTGATTAAAAATGAAAATACATTACAACCAAATAAAAAAATAATTAAATAAAAATAGCAAATAGAACCCAACAGATAATGAGCGCACCCTTCACGGTTGGACCGAACGGGGAAGCGCCTTCCAGGACCAAACAGACAGTTGTAACGTCCCTCTGAACCCTCCGGACCGAGACCCAGCCACCTCCATGGGTTGAGCAGCCACGAATGGGGGCTCTGGAGAATCTACGGCTGGTACCGACTACTCCAGAGATAGTGCAGCCATAAGTGGACCCATTGGAGTGTTTGAGCCTCCCACAGGCTTTGGAGGGACCTCACAGTCTACAATAGAGACCTGCACGGGACGGATTTTTCCGCAAAAATATATATTATTTTCTCCCACCGCAGTATTCAAGTTTTGTCCCGCTCCCGCCGCCCGCAGGTAAACATATAAGTAGTTTTATTTTTACCGTTTCTTCCCGCTACTCTATTATTTCTTTCACTTGCTTCTCTTTTGAATAAAAATAAAAAAGAAATGGAAAATAAACAAATATGTTTCGTGAGTTTAATTAAATGGAATGATGAACATGGACACGAACGAGGAGCATTTTACATAGAAATACAGTTAGAAACAGGCTGATAATTTTGCAATGAAACAAAATAATAATAAACGTTTATTTTTCAAGTGATGAAACAGAAAAGCATTTGGCCTAATACTGCTTCAGTACATGTGTAACGCCGTAGGCGTGTCCTTGTCTGTGTTTTGTTGTCATTCTGTCCACATGCTCCTTATGTTTTGTTTTCATGTCATTCCCTCATGTGTCTGATGGTTTGTAACCCCGCCCTGTCATTAGTGTTTGATTATTTGCCAGCTGTCGTTTCCAGGTGTATTGTCTTTAATCTTGATTGGTCTGTGTATTTATGTCACTCCCTGTCTCAAGTTCAACGTCAGTCGATAACGTTGCATGTCTGTTTGTAGTTTGTAGCTTTGCTCGTCGCATTTTCCTTAGTTTGTTTCGTTGTTTAATAAATGTTCAAGTTTATGCTTCAGTCCTGCCTCCGAGTCCTGCCTGTCCGCTCTGGAAGCGAGAGCTTGATTCACTACAGCCGGCAATCGTGACAACATGAGTGAGCCTTTTTTTTTCCTTCGGCAAAGTAGAAAAAACAAGTACAGCTTCTATCTGTGTCCTGCTTTTCAGAAATTGTGCCTCAGTGCCGGTCTGTATTCATGAACCACGTGAGAATTTGCTTCCGAGCCTGCACCTGTAAAGTCTTTTTACTTTATTCATTCTTGTTGCTTTTGTGCAGTAGAAAAATAACAGAATATTTGTTTTTAATACATTAATTTTAAGATAAATGCTGTACACAGCAAATGTAGTGTGTCATCCTCTCCTGCGCCATCTTCACACAGTTATCGCCAATAGGGAAAACGGCTTCCGGTGCTGCACTGGATGTAACAGAGCGGGCTTAGACCAAACGCGGAAGTGATCGTGGCATAGAGTCTATTTAAAATATTCTCTCAAAGCATTCTATGGCACCTTTAAATATCCACTGAACCTTTTAGGAACTGTTCACTGAAAGGCTTTTTTTGGTAACTTCTACAGCATCACTGCAAAAACTTTTACAACCTTTATTTTTAGGAGTGTAAAGTAAAAGAGCAGTACATTTTTTAATTGTCAGCAAGTTACAGTAACACATACAGACGAAAGTCAGAGCACACAGCCTCCTGTCGTTTTCAGCAGTTGAAACGCTGGCAAGTCTTCCAGATGAAAAGGACTGGTGCACATCAAGCCATCATCGCCTGATGGAAATGCAGCTGTACTCAGATGCCAAGCTGCTCCTGCGTGTATGAACGTTATCGGACTCCTGTTGTTTTTCCACGTCAGTGCCGAGCCAACATCTGTCCTCCCGCTGTCCCGCGGCTTGCATAGAGGACCGTAAAGAGACGGAGAGCTTTGCAAATCACTGCCAGTAAACACATCTAATACAGAGCCATTTGGCAAAGTGACAGCTCTTATCATATGTACGCCGAAAACTGACTTTTGTGTCCACCATGCATCGCGATGACGGCCAAAATGAATGGGGCCAACAAGACAACACATGGCTTTCACTAGTTCAGTTATGGCCGAAGAGTAAATATTGATTGTTACAGCATCTTTGCATAATACCAGCAATTTAATAGAGCGATTTAATCTTTTATCACTAACTCAAGCAGGCGAAGAAGAGCGGGCCAAATTGAAATGAGTCCACAAGAACATAAACGCAAGATCGCATCGTGTCGCGCAGCATTGGCCAAATGTGATACTTGGCATAGAAAACACAATTCCAGCCTTTCAGAGGTTTATAACGTATAGCCAAAAAAAGCATTCGTTTTATGCTGTGCTGTAAAATATAATGGGCCCTAATCTGCGCGTCATCGGCTTCGAGCTTCCGCCCTACGATTAGGTGAAAAATATCCCATATATCTTAAATCATGAAAAAGAAAAGCATTCATGCTAACATGCTTGGAGGAAACAGGAAAGTTGCTGCAGACGGGAAGCTGACACTCAAAATGAACTGTACACCACGTAACTCAAACATCCTAGCCAATGATAATAGAAATAACTGTTGCTGAAAGACATCGATTTAGAGCTGATCCATGCCACCCTACGCTCTGCCGGAATGATAATAAGCTTGATTTGCATGTTCAATAGCCATTAGCCATAATTATTTTTGACAGTCGCATAAATGTCCAAGAAACAGCTGTTGTCTGTGTTTGCAGGAATGCACAATGCTCTGAGATAATCTAGCGTTGCAGAAATATGGCTATTTGGGTCAGTGCCTCCAGTGTTTATGGGAGTGTCGCTCTGCCTTAAATGGTCAAGCGGCTCGCGAATGTGCCAATCTGCTGATGTTTAACATTTGTTACGTTAACACCAGTTTTCTGCTTTAATGGCAGACTCCATCATCACAGAAAAAGAAAAACAGGTTGGAAGGGCAAGCTTCAGACCGCAAAAGCATTAAAACCGTAGTTTCTTTGTTTTCACCTCTGGCTTAGGCATATTTTTCTTCTTATTTCCCCACCATGAGAAACAAATGCGGGTGTCAAAATGAATCGTTTCTACGTTGCATCGCGATGCAGACGAGGAGGATTCGGTATCGGTTCGGTAATATACCAAAACCGGTTATAGCGTAACCGAACTTCTGATGTCATTTGCCACACACACGCTTTGTTGCAGTAGAATACAATGGCTCACGCCGGTTTCACACTGCACGGTAAGCAGGGCGTAAAAAGCGCATATTTTTTCGGCGCCCATGTCAACAGATGACAGCGTTCATACAGCACACAGGGGCGGCGCGGCAGCGTGTAGCAGGAGCAGAAACGGCTGTCTATTTTTGCTGCGCCGTTTATTCGCTGAATTAAAGTGACAGTGCGTTGTTCTTGATCTAAACTTTTGGCCAAAATCCATCGAATATCAACATTCTTCCATCGCAGCACCACAGCGAGCCACTGTCCGAAAGTCAAACAGCAATGTCTTGGCTTGAGAAATCAGAAGCTGATAACTGACGTCAGAAGAGAGCAATCCTACAGTGTCTCCCATTGCTATTTTGGTTAATAAATTATAATTTCACGTTTATACATTTGTTCAAGTGTGTTTTCATTGAGAAGGTAAAATTAAAGTTTCAGTTCATATGTCTGTTTGTGTTTATTAAAAAATTATATATATGTGAAGTAAAATTGAAAATTGAGTATGCAGTGCATCGTCAATGCATTGAGATATTGTACTGAAACGAATCGATGACATAATAATGGTAATCGAACCGAACCGTGAGACCCCTAAGTATTTCACTGTTTGACTGTATTTGTGAATATAAAAACGCAGCTTTGGAGCACTAAAGAGAGACTTCTTTCAAAAGCAGTAATGTATGTTCAGCGCATTGGTAGATCACTCATCCCTGCAGCGGTTAAGGAATGCAGTTTGCATGAAGAGACGAGTCCTAACACCTTTGCCTCTCTCACACACCCAGAGCAGGCTGAAGTCACAGAGATGAGCCCAGAGGGCACACATTCCATTGTTTCCGCATACGTGCCATCAGTCCTCACCTTCCCTTGTAATTAGAAAAAATCCTTTTTTATCAAAAACGTGTTTTACGATATTAGCGAGGAACCATTTCTCTGCCATTCCAAAACTTCTAAACCTTGAATCAGATACAAGACGAGTTATAACATTGCGACATTTACTTAGAAAAAGCTATTTAAAAACAACAGAGAACCTGCCATAGCCCTTACAACTCACCGCAACAATGATTGCCATTTTTCTCACAGTGACTTCTCTAAATGGTGGATCTCACGTCAGGATTGTGGGTAGTCTTGGGCATCAAATCTCTGCACCCTTACTGTACAAGGCACTCAACCATCTACTGCATGTACAACGTTCCAAGAGAGGTTCATCTCAATGGCAAACACACTGTTGAAATAGCATGTGATGGATGAGCGTGCCAAGTTTCCAAAATGTACCTAACACTTTTAGATTTAACAAATACACCATCCGGGTGCTTAAAGTGCACTATTTGTTGTACGCACCACAACATGCTGTAGAATTTGGCATTCTTTTACTCAAAGCTTGCCGTAAATCAGTGCACGCAGTCCCTGGGAATCGAACCCATGACTTTTGTGTTGGCAGCACTGATGTTTAAGCTACGATTATGCTAAACGGGACACATCTCAGGAATACCGCAGCTTAACACAAAGCACATACATGGTTCAAAAATCGAACTCATGGTCTTTGCTGAGCAGAACTGCATTTCAAATATTTGGGCTATTTGGAGATTTTTTGATTGATAATCATATTCACTTGACCCACTGTTGGAGTTTCAGCTTTGACAACGAATAATGATTGTTTCCCAGTTTTCCCCAATAAGTCTCACATAAGTCTGTAATTCCATGTATTTAAACAATTTTGCAAACTTTTTAACTTTTGAAAAATCTAAACTGGTCAAGCACTGGTTTATTTAATATTAGAGCTGGATGAGATTTAGTCATTAATAATCGGCAATATTAATATACAGATTAATCTGCACTGACATTATAGGGTGAGCAAAACTTCAGCTGGATAATGACTCCACAACATTCACACTGATATTTCTAAACTGAATTCAATCAACATTGAACAGCACTGACTTGAATAACGGCATTATGATCTATCGAAGAACTGCGTTACAGCAGAAATTGAATTATTGATATATTTAACTGCATTAATGCTGTTATTTTCCAGTGTATTTATGCAGAGCTGTTTCGAAACGACCCCTACTGCATAAAGTGCTTTATAAATAAATGCAACTTGACTTTTCGTACCACAGTGCTAAGGTCTGCACCTGCCTCTTCATGTCTTCAATTATGCTACAATCACATTCTGAGAGCAAGTCGAGACATGACGCATCGGCACAGCAAACACTCAGAATCAGCTGAATACTGATGACTTGGAAAAAAAAGACTGGGTTCCACATTCAGTCACCTTTGAACTTCCTCTGGAAATTAAACAAGGAAACAGACATGACTAAAGAAAGAAGGCTGTTGATTCTTCTCATTCAATAAAGAGGGCAGAAGAAGCCACAAGCAAGCATGGTGATGTTTCCGTCATACGCACACAAAAAAAACAGGCCAAGGACAAATAAGGGCAGCAATCAAATGCCCAATGGATGATCCGTGATTCATCAAACATAACAGACCTGAGGAAACAACCAATCAGCCAAGTGCTTTCCATATTTTCCAAATATTCAAATGGCACACAAAGAGAAGAACTTCCTTTAAAAAGATGCTCTGCCGGCGTATTGGCATTTAACGGGGAAATCCAAACGTCTGCTGCACGAGCATGTGATTCTGAGAGGTTTGGGATTTAAAGTCAAGACGCCAATAAGCGTTTTCCTGCAGGTTTGGGAGATAATGAGAAAACCTCTTTAATATTCACGCACAAATTAATATTAAGTAGCCTGTGAACTGAGTGAACCTAACGCTAGCATCTTCTGAACACTAAGATGAAAGAAAAACCTAAACAACCATCTCTATATAAAAAAACCCTCCAAGCGGTCTCGGTTGTTCACATGCGCTATAATATATGCATTATTTTTCCACGCTGAAATATGTACGGAAGACTGCAACAGCCCCCGACAACCACGACACCCAGAAAAACTGAAAGTGAGGTGAAAGGGGATCTTTACCACAAGGATGAATTAATGAATATAGGTCGAAAACATTCAATTATCAATCCATGGCAGATATCACAAATCAATTCATTCAAATACAGGACACATGCTTGGCCTTTTGTTTAAAGGATTATGCAATTTGGACAAATAGCTGGAAATGGAGTTCATATTCTGCCAAATAAATTTCATTTTGGTCAATTTATTGTGGATTACAGATTACAGTGAATTACAAATGTACTGTAAAATATAACGGCAAACAGTGATGACGGGCCGAACCCCCAGATATTTCAGAAAAAAATTAAAGGGAAGTTTTAATAAAACAAGCAAGTTAAGGAAAAATGTTTCTTTATTGACCTTATAGAGTGTAGACGCCACACTGTAAAATATGACTGTGATTTTAATGGTAAAAAAAATGACACTCCCAGAATTCCCTGCACTGCTTTTTAAATGTAGGTAGAATTTGATGTTTTTGCTTTGAAATAATTATGTTTCTTGGTTTTTTTCTTATCAGTAATTCGGGTTGCATGTTATATGCAATGTTGTCAAATTAATGTTTATTGCATAAATAACGAGTCTCATCATGATGGTGTTTAGTGTTTGTGTGGATGACACTGAGCCCTAGGGTTGGGCGATGTCGACCAATTTGGCATCTGTCATGTGAAACATTGCGATGGACGACGGCATCGTCGTCGTAGGCAGCGGTTGGGGGGTTAGTTGTAACTAAAAAAGCAAGCCCCGCCCCACGACTGACAAAAACAACAGTGTCTGCGCGAGCAGATGAGAGAAGATCGAGCGCAGGAATGATCGCGCCCGAGTGATTGAATTGCGCGCAGATGACATATCAAGCACGCGAGGGTTTGATATGAGCTCGCGGCCCCGTTTCTTCGCATGTGCATCAGTTTTCCTCTCACAGAAATCATTTACCTCGCTCCCCAGGATCAGTGGTGCGCTTGCTTATTAATGCCATAGATTTGCCGCCATAGATTAAGTGTGTTTTTCGCGAGTGGGGCGGAGGATCGCGATGCCGGCTCAGCATCGTGATGTCTATCAGCCATCGGCGATGGCATCGTCTATCGACCCAACCCTACTGAGCACCTTTCTATATATATATATATATATGTTCATATTTAAAAGCTGCTTGTCATGGGCTTTGGTACATCATGTGACTTTCTCATCATCATCATCACCTGCATTTGGTGCTCAGTTAACGAAATTCATGATTTAACTGTAAATGGGCTAAAACATAAACCGTTGTTATCGGGGTTTTTTTTATGGTCGAATTGCGGCAACCACAGCTGCCGTTTTTTCAACGTAAATTTAACAGATATTTTTGTTACAGTGCAAGTTTAACTTTCTAAAGTCATGAGAGTCTGTTCGAAATGAATTTAATGGATTAAGAGGCAAACGTTGTAAATGTGTGGTTTCAAAGAATTTCAACTGGACAAAACAATGCAGACCAATCTGCTAATTTTACAAACGCTTGTTTTAGATCTGTAGATTTACATACCGAAAAACACTACATTTATATGGATAAATATGGTTCATGTGAAGAATCTTTACAGCACTCAAATTCTGCTCATCTTCATGCAAAGTTAAACTTACACAGATTGAATGTGGGTCCAGATGTCACCTTTGACCTCACACACTACTGAATAGTTTCTTCACATCGGAGTAATTTTAAACCTCACCAACGTCCATTGTAACATTTTCAGTTAACAGGCTGCAAGCAGTTCAGATATCAAGATTACAACAGTAGTAATAAAACACTCATCGGCTTTTAGTAAACAGCCTTCAGATATTAATTTGGACAGGTGCACACATCATTGGCTGAGTTGAGTGGCACTTCATAATAATACAGGCCTACTTAATAATACAAACCCTATCCATCCTTGTTCTCCTGTCACACAACCGAAAGAGAGAACAGAGGGAGGATTGAAACTAGACGTGAAGCATCTGTGGCCAGAGGAAGTGGCCCTGAACTCTGCGCGGACACAGTAGCGCTGTGTTCCCCGAACAGACCTCCACCACCACGTCCTACATTCAAATGACATCAAATAAGGACAGATGGGTTCACTGCCGTGAGAGTTCAGAGGGGTCATCCTCTTTAAACCCCTACAAGTGCCCAAAAATGGGTTTGATGATAATTGATAAAGTCAATCTGCGGTATATAAACGGACTATGTAAAGCACAGACGTGGAGTACAGGCCATTTAATGGGGTTTCAATGGTTCAGCCAACAAAACATTGTAAATATGCTGTCCTAAATTTAAATATGCTAACAGCATTTAAATGGTGCTCAATTTTATGCAAAGTTTTGGGTCTGGACACGACCTTTGACCTTAGACCGTAGCTACATTCATCCTTCACATCCTGTTTTGAGTGACAGTGAAAGAGCCTATTCAAACGAACTGATGATTTGATTAAGAGAAAGTTTCTGCACCAACTAGAGCTCCTATGAGTGATGAGATATCGGGACCGATATTAAGCACTTTCATGTTTATCGGCCATTTAAAGAAAGTTTTGCCAGAGCCTTGTTATTCTTAATTTCGATATTAGTTTTCATTTTTACACCAGACATAAATGTCTGTTCAAAATACTGATTATAGTTCTATTTGATCGGTAATAATCGGTATCTGCCCTGAAAGTGCATATCGGTTGAACTCATAATGAGATATGGAACAATCAACAAGTTTCAAGCTCAATGGCAATCCAACAGCTCATGTTTAGTATGTCAGGCTGACAAACTCCTCTCAAAGAAGTTGCAGCTCCTCTAAATAAGCCAGAGCGATCAAAGCGTTTTTATAACAAATTTCAAGATAATTATCTTAACTGTTTGTCTACACACACCTGCACAGTTAAATGTCTTCAGCTCAATAAATGGCCACTGTGACTTCATATTCTGAATGAAACAAGCTATAATTAGAAGTCTGAAAGCCATCAACATTTTCACGAAAAAGCAAAAAAAACAAAAAAACACTCCATTTACGAATGAATTTGCGCAACTGTCCTTGAGCATTGTGACTAATTAAATGCATAACTGGGACAGAGCAACAGAACATGGGGAGGCAGCTACACGCAACAACAGAAGATAGCCGTCTGCTGCATTAAAAATTTAATAAGATCTGTGGGTGTCCACAGCAAATCTCAGCTGCATTGTCCAAATCCAGAGAGGCCGATAGCGTGACCATTAAAAATGCAAATTTCATTGCCAATCACAGAAGTGGAGCTTGTTAAATCACGTGTGAAGTACAGGCACCGCGGTCTATTGTAATCTCATATCAAGAGTTTATGTACATATTAAAAGGGTGGTGATAGAGTTTCCTGTGATATCTCAACACATAAATCAACAGATGTTTCCGATAGTAAAATATTAAAGGACACAAACATACATTTTGCAGTGCAGCCTATTTATACCTCATATTATGTTGATGATCTGAAAAGACAACTTCCACTTACAAGTTACTAAACTAAACTTATTCTGCATTATTTTATATTTAATACATTTTATTTTGTTAATATTTTTCAATGAAATACTGTTCATGACAAAACCAAAAGAGGGAATTTATTTACCAAGCATTTAATACAATACATGTATTATTTATACAGAAAGATGAACATTTATGGGAGATCTGAGTAAGATATATCTTTAAAAAAAATATTCTTTGTATACCTCACAGGCTCAAGTGATATATTTCTGTCAAAAGGCTACCCAAAACTTCAGTCTGAGGGAGTCACTCTCTCTCTCTCGACTAATGCCACTCGTTCACATAATAGCATTTCAAAAGATGAAGCCACTTTTTATTGCATGCCAATTCTCAAAGGCAGTCAACAGAAACAAGCGCGTCATTCATAATGGAGCCCAAAGCCTAGTGTATCACTCTTCACGGACAGAGGGTCCCAGTGAAGGAAGGACAAAGACCCCACTGCGTCGGCACGTTACCAATTAACAGGAATTTTGCCTTAAAAGGCTGCTTTTCCAATGATCTCACTCGAAGCCAACTTAACCTTCCATGGCTTTCACTGAAAGGCATTCACAGAATTCCGAAAGGCATTAAGGCCACTTCATAGTTCCCGGGCCCCTTCTTCAAGAGCCCTCAATGGTGTTATGAGCACGTCTAATTAAGAGCATCAGATCCTTCTCATGAAAGCACCCATAAGGACCATCAACAGCCACGGGCAATGCAGAGAAACAACAGATGAACACACTGATGACGGATGCATTAGCTAATTGCTCCAAATCACTATAGGATAAACAGCTCATTGAAATAAACACTAGGGCAACAGATTTAAGGGAACACTTTAAAGTTATCAGATGCTTACTCATTACAGAGTTTCAATTCTGAGTCTTGTGTTAGATTACTTTATTGGTGGTGCATATTGGGTTGGGATTCGAACAAACCCCCATCTCAAAAAACTGTTACAGACATGGATGATTTCATAAATCATGTAGCTTTTCAGAATGACTGGACTTCTACATTTTCACCTGATGGACACTAAAAAGGGCATGGGGGGGGGAAACATACGCATACTTACTTCAATGAAAAATCACAATTGCACTGCAAATCCATTCTGCTAAACCCAAAGATTAACATTGACACCGAGACGTCTTGGCAAAGACTCTACATGGCAAAGTGCCCGGAGATAACCAGGATGTACAACAGCAGCAACTGGAATTGATTAAAATGAAATGGAAGTCAACAGAAGAGGTGAAACCCAAAGATAAACACAAAAAATGGCTGCTTTACCAGCCACTGTTGTGCTCTATTTCTCAAAGTGAGGTTGATGGACAAATATGCACTCTTAAAAATAAAATATTTTTAGTAAACAGTTCTTAAAAGTACAATTTTTCTTAAAGAACATGAATAATCTAAAGAACCCTTTTCCTTTATTAAGAGCCTTTTGTGGACTGGAAAGATTCATGGGACTATTAATGCCAATTAAGAACCTTTATTGAGGTGTACTCCTTTCTTCAGAACAGAAACGTTCTTCATGGAACCATAGACGATAAATTAAGAACCTTTATTTTGAAGAGTGCAGCCTTCTAAACATTCAAACCAGGATCGATTTGTTTTGCACAAACCACGCTCTCACTTTCACTCACCTAAGTGCATTTCGCCAAGAAGAATGAGGAGCCTGGGAAAACGAAACACTCGGAGCGCAGCAAGTGTGGGCGAGGTCTTTCTACCAAGATGAGAAGCGGTAAACTTACAAATTATAGCTCTGTTCTGTGCTCAAACTCCCCTGATATGATTTCTAAGGCTCTAAACACCATTTTTCTACAGGGAATATCTGCTAATGTAAAGCCCCTTAATCTACTGTAAAAAAGCATTATATATAAAAAGTATATGGTATATGGACATCCCAAATCACACCGTACATGTCTGAAACAGCCTGAAAATGGCCAACCCAATCTCACAAGAGCAATATTTTAAAAGCTAAATTTGTACAATGCGATTCATTTGAATACATACAATTTTTTTGAAAAAAGTAGGCATTAAGGTCCGCGTACTGTACTGTGTGATCAGTAAACAAAAACCAAAAAAAAATCATACAAATCAGCCACAAGTTTGACAAAATTATAAAATAGTTGCCATGAGAGTGTGCTGAAAACACAAGTTGATTCAAGCCGATTACGGCTTTCTTACATGTAAAGTTGTCCAAAAATAGGAATTAAACACTCATGCCTTATGGCAAACTCAATATTTAAAGATTTGAGTCATCTTGAGTGGGAGAACCATAATCCCAAACACCGCCAACAAAGCAGGCGAGAACTTCTCTTCAGTTCACTGCAGAGGTTTACTGGCTGACTGCCATGTGCAGGAGGCGATAGAGATAGAGATAGAGATAGAGATAGAGAGAGAGAGAGAGATAGATAGATAGATAGATAGATAGATAGATCACTAACATTTCATTAAAAGTAGAAACAACTCCATCAACGATCTTCATCTCAGATGTTTCAGCTAAGCAGATACAAATGCGAGAGTAGTTGTAGCCTTCACATCTATAAAATGAATGTGGATATTAGATCATATGATTTGGTCTGAGTTCATGTTGGAATGTCTGTCATGTAATGTGAACTCAGTTTGAGACATTGCTGATATCTACAACTCAGAGGAGACACGTGACTGGCGTGTTTTCCCTCAGAAGAAACATCTGAGAAGTTCTTCATTAATTCCCAGTGCTGTCTAGAAGAAACAACAGATATAGTAGAGAAAAATCTGATTGGCAATTTTCCGTTCCTATAAGGAGATCTGGTTCAGGTGTGACGTACAAAAAAAGAAAAGAAAGGAAAAGAAAAGAAAAGACAAATCCAGACTAGTCCTTGACAGGACTTCAGCTAGTTTTTAGTCATCTGAAACAACTCACCACAACAATCATACAACTTGCATTTGATTTAAATTTAAAACATCCTGAGAATTTGTTGTTGTTGAGACACAATCTTACAGTCCATTTAAACCGGCGGATCGGAGAAAAAAATACCCGGATTTATAAACACCATGGACCAATATTGAACACGCACCTTCGTTTTAAACAGAACGCCTGAACGTTTATATATTTCATCAACTTCAAATGTGATTAAAATTACTGTGAGTTCCGGTTTTAATCTCAACGCCCAGAAAAAAAACACACCAGCCTATTTATAAAAAAATCAATTTGTAGCCTACTCACCTTGTCGAGAACCACGGACGTCTTGTGAATAAAATCCTTTCGTATTCCGGCTGCTCTGGATGACCTCTGAGTTACTGTTTTCGCTGTATGAATGAACGAAGCTCAGCTTTCCATAGTCAATAACGCTGACCGGCTCTGATAGAAGAAATGAAACGGGGCGAGCGACCGCGTTCAGTGCGCGTTCATGACGGGGGTTGCCTGGGAACGCGCACAGCTGCACGAGTCATAGTTAATAACAACGTCAAGCCGGTAACGATTAATACATCCAGTGTCACGATCAAACGCTATGATGGTGCCTAGACACGCAGCAGTAGCTTATGCCGACCCTGAGAAAGCGCGCACGGCCGAAGAAGGAGTCAAACCCATGACACCCATATGATGTTGGAAACTGGGAAGGCAGCAGGGAGGGCAGGGCGCTCTGACGTAACACTGTTTTACTACGTTACACTTGACAAGCAGAGACAAGTCTGGAGAAAGTGTGTGTGTGTGTGTGCGAGAGAGAGAGAGAGAGAGAGGAATGGGGTTCATCGTGGCTTTGAATTTAAGGGAACTGGGCCACCTATTGCTGGATCTGGGGCACCCGAAACGTCATTTTGAGATGGCTCAGTGCGAAATAAATAAATAAAACGAAACAACGAGCTGAAAATTACTACAAATTTATAGGCTACATAGATAACATTTAATAGTCTGTAATAAATGATGGCAGGTCTGTGCCATAACCTAGCGCACGCACGGTAAATCACGCCCGGGGCTAAAAAAAAATAGGGGCAATAATTACAGACAAATAGAAATGTAAGGGGAGTTTAGTTTACTGACAAATCTACCATGGAACGAATCGTTTAAAGCATTAGATCACCCAGAAATTTACAAAATAAATAAATAGCCCATTATTTACTCACCCTCAAGGCATCCCACTTTCTTCGTTCAGAGAAAAGCAGTTGTAGTTATGAAAAAATTACCCTTGCTCATCAAAGCTTTATAATGATAGTGGGTGGGTGTTTCTTTTCAACAGACCAAAACAAATCGAAGCAAGTGCATCCATCCATAATAAAAAAGTGCCTTGCGTGGGGTGAATGAGGCCTCCTGTAGAATCCATGTGTTTTTGTAAACAAAATATTAATATTTAAAACGTAATAAGGTTCTTTATGGCTTGCGCTACAATGTGGCGGATGCCTTACATCTCACGGCCCATAGAAACAGTCACTAAGGGGGCATCTACATATATAGCTATGGTTGTACACGAAAGCCATTACTGGCTGATGACGACATAGCTTTCTGGTGAGTCACAGGAAAACAAACATTTGTTTACAAGTAAGCAAAATTCCCTTGCTGTAGCAAAGGAAAACTAACGAGTGTTGGCTGTTTGTCTGTTGAAAAGAAACATTCCTATATAGGCTACTTTCAGAGGTCAAAGCAATTCAAAGTAATTCTTTTTTATTTCTTTTATTTTTATTTTTTGCTAAGTTTTGCCAGTTTCTCCATAAAAAAGGGATTGCAAACATACACATATTTCACTGAATATTTGAGACGAGGTTGACTGACTGATTAAATGGATTATTTTTATTTTTGTGAGTGCTTCCCTTCAGCTTGGCCTGGTCTGGCCATAGGGCATACCGGGCAATGCCCGGTGGGCCGACGCACATTTTGGGCTGGAGCTGTCAGTCATAATTTAATATTTAAAAAAAAGACGTACTGTATCAGTGTTTGCATTCTTTATGGAGGTTTTTGCTGTCCTGTAGTGTGTATGTTACTGGCAGAATTAAATATGATAGTAGTCCATAAGTAAACAGTTGGCTACTTATTTTTATTAATTAAAAAGTTTTATAAGATTAAAAAAGAAACAAACGCGCATTGTTTTGTATTGGTGGTGTATTGGTGAGGTTAACAGTTTTAAGAATAAAAACCCAAAAGAAACTGATTTGTCTGCAGTTGGTCTCTTATTTTTTTTCAGAGCTGTAGGTAGGCCTATACTGTATGTGGTGGTGGGCCGACTGGACCATAAAATGCCAGGGCCGATTTTTCCTCCCAGTCCAGTCCTGCCTTCAGCTTGGCATTTTCTATAATAACTTACGACAAGTCTCATCAGGTTTTGACAGCCACACACATACCAGAGACCTAGGCTTGAGGCTAATCCATGCGGTCTTCCTCCATTTGCACAATATAGGCAGTTTGTTTTACAGCAAAACCAAGCTTTCAGCCAAAGATGTGGCTCTGATGCCCCCTGCTGATAAAAACTGGTTGATCTCGGAAAGTCTGTTGTTTTGTGACGTCAACATATTATTCACTGTAAATTCCAGTAAGCGACAACCATTTGAAAAAATGAGATTTAAAAAAAAATATTGAATCACAAGAAAAATGAAATTAGGTTTATTAACATCATGTCATTTATTATTATTAATATAAGTAGCCTATTTAAAAAAAAAAAAAAAACAGTGTATGATGTAAGAAACTATATAGGGAAATTTCCTGATAGGTGATTTCTTAGCAATAAACATTACAGATTGTATATTGCGGTACAGAAATATATGGCATGAAATCTGCAGGCTATACGAGTTTCAGTCATACACTTCAGCACATATCAGCAGCATGAAAACTTGAACATAAACCTGGTGTTTACAAACATTATTCCAGTTACAAGTGTTGTTAGGTGCGATCACACTCAACTTTGTTTCCCATTTGCTTCTATTCGTACGCGTGCAAATACGGCAGGCCGAGAATGCATGCATATGTGCAGAGGATTCGTATTTTGTTGTGTTCTGAATTCATCAAGATTTTTTATCAGTAGAAGACATAAATGTAACTCAGAAATATATATTTGCATCCTTAAAGTGTAGTGTGAAAGCACCCTTAGGCAGAAAGATTATGAAAAGTGGAACTTACAGCTTGATAAATTAAAACAGAAATGCTCAGTTTTGCTTCTTAAAGGTATAGTTCACCAAAAAAGGAAGATTCTGTCATTATTTACTTACTCTCATGTCGCTCCAGGTCATATCCTGCCCGCTTTTTTTAATATAATGCACAGTATGTGATGGGAACTGGGGCTGTCAAGCTGGAAAATAACAAAAAAGCAACACAAAGGTAAAGTTTATATAAGGACTTCAGAGTTCACACTGAGAGCTTTGTGCTTCTTTGAAGTTTTTATTTACATAAAACCTTGCGTTACATTTTAATGTGTCCCTGTGTTATTTGAGTGTTTTCTATAGTAGTGTTCTTAAAGTTCTTAAAGAAGATTCTTAAAGTTTTGAAAGTGACTCTAATGTTATCATGTCTTGGTGTCGTTATCATTACAGATTTAATAATGGTTGTGTTTTTTTTCACAGAATTACAACCATAATTAAAAACTGTAATGATAACAATAATGTAATCAACCTTGGTGTGAATGGGCCTTTAATGAGGACAAAATGTTCATTTTTGGTGACCAATTTCATTAAGATTAACCTTATCACATTTACTTTCGCTTTTACAGCCAGTGATTTTCAAATAAACCCAAAGACATCAATTAGGTAGGCCTGAAAGATTCTGATATATTAAAAATATAAAAATATATACTCAAAAAATAAAACTCAGTCATTGAAGAAACTGAAACCGGCTTGAAACAGCTTCAGGATGAATAAATGATGACAGAATTTTCATTTTTGGGTAAAACATCCATTTAAAAGTGCTGATTAATGCATCCAAAATAAAAGGTCTGGTGTGTGAATACTGTATTTATCATGTCCATTCAACAGCTTTTAGATGTTTTATAAACTCCCAGTTTGGGAAAATTGACACTCATGGCTGATTTTGTCGTCCAGGGTCACATATAGGCTATTGTTCTGGATGTGATTAATCGCGATGACTCCAGCCCGCTCTCGCCGCAGCTCGTACATATTTCACAAAGTGGCTAATTCAAACAAATTCCTTTGACCTCACTCGTGTGAATTCCTAAGATTTCTTCTAAATCGAACGTATTTTAAGAGTTGCTAATTCGTATGAATTTGTATGAATGACCTACACCTAACCCTGCCCCTAAACCTACCTGTCACTGGGGTTTAGACAATTCATACGCTGTAAAAAAATTGCTGCAGTTATGCAGCTGGTTTGCCAGAACTTATATTTTAGATTTATATTTTATCAAATTTATTGGCAAAAAAAAAAGCATTGTGGGAAACAGAAATCCTCTTCGACCTTTTCCTGTTATCTTCTGATATTGGTTCCTAGAAATGCTTTGCATGAGGCTGTTATTTTATTTAATTTGTCCTGTAAAGATAAAGATTTGTTAATGTTTAATGTTCATTTATCTTTGAACAAACTGTCGCTAGTAAATAACGTAAATTTAAATCTACAGTAAGTTACTGGCAATAATACTGTAATTTCTACAGAAATATTTCACAGTGGACAAAATCATTGGGAATTAGCCACCCTTGTGAAATACAAAATTGGTCGTGAGACTTGTGTTGCTTAATTATTTGACAGCACTAGTAAAAGCGCACAAGGACCTTTACGGCTTTGGAAGGACATGAGGGTGAGTAAATGATAATTGAATTTAACAGACTGTTGATGGACAATGCGTAAAACCACATTCAAGATATCAAAACAGCTGCTTTATAGTCCGCGTCCATTAGCGTCCTCCTATTCCTTGTGGTCTCTGTGATCCGACGAGACGCTAGGAAAGAGCACGTCGCTCTCCAGAGACAGGTTGCTGCCCAGACCGGCGATGCGGCTGCGCAGCAGAAAGTGAGTCCTGCGCTGAAGAAGCCTCTGCTGCTCCTGCTTGAGCTCCACGTAGGAGCGCGAGAACGTGTGGAAGATGGAGGTGACGGGGAACGCCATGAGCAGGATCCCGCTGAGGATGCTGCTGAGTGCCACCACCTGTCCCGGGATGCTGCGCGGCACCATGTCTCCGTAACCCACCGTTGTCATGGTGATCACGGCCCACCAGTACGTGGCAGGGATGCTACTGAACTCTCGCGTGGCGCCGGCCTCGTTCTCGATCAGGTAGAGGAGTGGCGAGAAGAGCGCGATGGCCACGCAGAGAAAGAGGAGGAGCAGGCCGAACTCCCGCGTGCAGCGGCGCGCCGTCAGCCCGAGCGTCTGGAGTCCGAGCGAGTGGCGCGCCAGACGCATCACGTAGAGGATACGTAGAGCCCGCAGCACGCGCAGCACCAGGCCCACTTTGTCCAGGTAGCTGCTGCCCGAGCCCAAGCGCTTCTCGCCCGTGGAGGTGCTGTCCACCACCAGCGTGATGTAGTAGGGCAGGATGGCTATGACGTCGATCAGGTTGAGCGGCCGCCGGAGGAAGGCCAGCTTGCTGCGGTCTTGGATGAAGCGCAGCGTGAACTCCAGCGAGAACCAGGCCACACACACCGTCTCCACGATGAAGATGTTGTAGCACATCTGAGAGCATTTGCCCTGAAACAGACGAAGTGAAAGTTGTACAAAACCAGTCTTAAGTCGCACAGGTATATTTGTAGCAACAAAAAGTGTATGGGTCAAAATGAAGAATTTTTCTGTAATGCCAAAAACCTTTAAGTAAAGACCATTTAACCAGGAAAGATCATGTTCCTTGAAGACATCTTGTACATTTCCTACCATAAATGAATCAAAACTTAAAGGGTTACTCCACCCCAAAATGAAAATGTTGTCAAAAATCACTTTTTTTGCACCCTGATTCCATCATTTCCACCAGATTCCAGATTTTCAAATAGCTGTACCTGGGCCAAATATTGTCATATCCCCACAAACCATAGATCGATGGAAAGCATATTTGCTGTATGATGTCAGAAAAACTGACCCTTATGGCTGGTTTTGGGGTGCAGGGTCACATATGTGTAATGTCAAGGATGCATTAAATTGATCAGAAGTGAAAGTAAAGACATAAAAACTTTATTCATCAAACAATCTTGAAAAAAATTAAATAAAGCTTTCACAAAAATATTAAGCAACACGACTGTTTTTAGTATTGATAATGATAAGAAATGTTTCTTGAGCAGCAAATGATTTCTGAAGGATCACGTGACACTAAAGAAGTAATGATGCTGAAAATTCTGCTTTGATCACAGAAATATATAGTATTTTAAAAACATGCGCACATTTAAAATTTAAATATAAAATGTTTCGTTTCAATTGTAATAATACTTTACAAAATCAGTTTTTACTATATTTTAATCAAATAAATAGAGCTTTGGTGAGCATAAAAGAGAGAACAATTCATATCTTGTTAATTTGAATTAACTTTACTTTTCTTAACACAATAGTACTGTGCTTTATTTGGTTTTTTTCAGAGGGGTTTCTATGTTAAATGTTATTGCTTTGCATTCAGTGACAATAAAAAGTATGAGAAAGCCTTGTTGTGCATTATAGGGGTGTTATATATGCACACACACACACACACACACACACATTTCTTATATATATTTCTTAAAAACTTCATGTAGAAATTGGTGTGAATAATCCTACATCTAGTGTTGTCTTGGAGGCTTTTAGAGCAGTCATTGTTTGGACAAACATCTAATATCATCTGTGTTCTGTAATACATTGGAATAGCACGAGGATGAGTAAATTATGCCAGAATGTAATTTTTTAGGCAACTGTCCTTTAAAAGGTGGTTCCTCTGATGCTCTGAATGTCTTGTCCTCAGTTGTAATGCTGTTAGTACATCACTAGAGGACGCCAGGGGTTCATGAAAACACATCTTTCCTCCATTGGTTTTCAGAGCTCTGCAGCATGTTATTATTACTTCACCTCGTCTCACCTCGCTTCTTCCCGTGTCTTTTTCATTCTCATTAAATCCTAGGATTGCACCTTGAAGACTATCAACAGCAAAGTAAGAAAAATGTGTTGATTGTGATGCAGAAAATTAATTCAGCTCAACTGTGAAAATGGTGCCACTGACTAAGTGCACTGAAGATTAAACTGAATTTAGTGCTACATTTCACATGATAACATGTTAGAACTTCTTACCTGCATCTTTGCATCCCAGACCCTTAAAAACCAACCCTGTGCCAGACATACAAACCAGCAGAACTGATAAATCCTCTTGAGATCATTACTTTTATCAAGGTAACAATAAAACCTCTGGTCTAAATGTCACCATAATATAAATACTAATAGATTTAGCAACATTTTAAATATTTTTTGTCCTCACAATAGATAACCCATAAACAGCCTGTGACAAACACAAAGGACATAATTCATGAAAATGGAAGGAGCCTCTGTCTGGCCGGTGCTATGTTGGTTTAACACTTAATTGAATTTTCTATGCTCTGTTTTTCTCTGTACCAGGGGCGGCCATTTTAATTATTCCAGTGACTGATGTGAGCTGTAACAATGGGTGTCTTAATTCAATTATAGAAGGAGCTGGTTTAACGTGCGAGTCAGTCTAATTGCCACAAATTATTTCTGGAAAAAGATGACCTCTCCTGTATCAAAGCCGTCCGCTGGAGCAGATTCGCTCTGGTTGAGCAGAACGACTGTGAGCAGGGAGCTTGATGACTTTCAGTAAGCATGCTCGATCTGGCTCCTCGAGATCTTTTCTTCCTGCAGAGATGAGCTGTGAGACACCTGGCTGTAATTTTCAAGTGAACTTAAAGACCTTGATTATCTGCTTCATGTGTGTTTGAGTTCCAGCTACAGTCTGCAGGATGCAAAATCTTCAGGAGCAAACCTCAAGTATTTTAAACTTGGGTCAAATTTATTTGTGTAGCACTTTTCATAAAACTCCACTTTGCTTCAAAGCCGATTTATAATGTAAACATGTATGATATCTTAAAATATTCATGCCTTACAGTAGCATTTATCAGTTTAATGCAAGGCAATGAGATTATTGTGTACTATTGTGATGATACACGCAATCAAACAGTCGAGATTTGCTGTACTACATAGCCCTGTGCAAGTACACTGTATGTATGCTGATGAATGTACTACGTAAACAAAAATCAAACAGTAGAGATTTGCTCTATAGCATATATTGTTTTACGTGGGGAAAAAAATGTTTTCTAGGAATGCATGGTATATCTGTTATTGGCTACTGGCCTGTATTACTGATTTTTAAATGATTAGTGTCAGCTAATATAGATATTTAATTGTTTGCAATCAATTCTCCCATTTCACATTTCAAAAAGAATACTGTCCATTATAATCTATAAAATCTTTAACTTATGTTTTTAGTGTTGTATTTTGCATTTGACATAAAATAGTGCATAATGTAAATAACATGCATTTATCATATATATATATATATATATGTATATATATATATATAATTCAGAAACGTAATTTAATAATGATACATACATATATATATTTTTAATAAATAAAAATATTGCATTTCTGACCTAACATTTTTAGTTTAGTCAACTAAAATATTTCAGTTGTCACTTAGATTAACATTAAGCAACTTAATTTTTTTTAGTGTAGTAAACTTGAAATTTTAAGTCAGTTGGGAAACAAATTATATCAAGTTGAAACAATTATTTTTTTTTATTATTATTATTATTTATAATATTAAATAATATTAAATATAAATAATATTATTATTTATTATATTTTTTTTTTACAAATGTTACATTTGTATTCACACTATTCAAACCTGAGAAGAAGGCTTTTTTTGCTTACCAAAACTGCATTTATTTGATCAAAATTACAGTAAAAACAGTAAAATAGCTGAAATTTAAAATAGCTGATATTTATTTAATTATACGATCACAAAGTATTTTTATTCCTGTGGTGTCAAAGCTGAATTTTCAGCATCATTACTCCAGTCTTTAGTGTCACGTGATTCTTCAGAAACCATTCTAATAATGTTGAGTTGCTTCTTAAGAAACATGCTTATTATCACCAATGTTAAAAACAGGTAATATATTTTAGGATGTAAAAAAACAGCATTTAATTGAAACTGTCTTTTTTTTTGCTGTCACTTTTGATCAAATGAATGGATCCTTGCCTAATTAAAGCCCCAAACTTTTGAACAGTAATAGATTTCAGGGCAAACTGACACTTACATTCTCCTCCTCCTCTCTCATGGCAGGCATGGTGCTTATGGACAGGTTGATGGCTGTTATGGTGACGAACAGCACAGACAGGCAGGCGAAAATCTTCCCAGGCAGGCCGGAGTGGGGCTTCTCCACCATGTCTCTCAGTTTTCCCATCCAGCGTCCGAGACGAGACTCTCTAGTCAGTCCGCTGCCGCTATCCTCCTCGTCGTCCTCGTCTTCCTCTGCCACCCGCTCTAGCTCGTCGCACTCCTCCACGCGCTGCAGGAGGCGTCTCCGGCAGCACCACTCCAAGCTCTCCTCCGGGACGCCCCAGTAGAGCAGCTCCTCCTGGAAGGACAGGGCACACATCTCGCGCAGAGAACGCAGCTTCCCGGCACGCAGGAAGGTGAGGATGGTCCGGAAGGCGCAGGGGCTGCGGTCAAAGAAGAACTCGTTGTGGACCACGTCATAGTCGTCGCACACCCGCATGATCTCGTCGAAGCTGCTGCACAGACGAAGCTGGCCCAGGCGTGACAGGGGGAAGTCCTCCAGCGTGGTCCAGGGGAGCTGGTAACGCAGGCCTCCCACATTAATGATGACGTGCAGCTGCTGGCCGCAGGATGGCTGGTTGTCGTTGTCATCCGGATGGAACTCATCGGGGATGCCGGGGTCAGTCGGAGGCAGTCGTTGCGCCCGTTTGTAATAAAGGCCCTTGAGGGACTCTTGCTCCTGGATAGGCGGCCCATTCAGAGAGGTGTCGGAGGTGCAACTCAAAGCGCTGTAGTCATAATCCGAACCATCGCCTGCCAGTAAAGTCATCTTTCACCCAGCCACCTCCACCTCAGCGGCTGTCACATGCCTGTAGTCCTTCGCTTCCTCTCAGAGAGTGACCTGTTAAAGCAGGCAGAGGCGGCAGGTTAAAGCTGGAATACACTACATAATTTTATAATCTGAACAGATTAGGACTAAGCATCATAAATTTAAACATGGAATTCACTACACGATTTTTGTCCCGATTTTTCCTGATTTTACAGTCTGATCCCCAGGTATTAAGACATCTGTCCGTCCGTCCATCCGTCTGTATATCATCTGTCTGTCTGTCATCTGTCTATCCATCTATCTGTCTGCCTGTCTGTCTGTCATCTGTATGTCTGTCTATCTGTCTGTCTGTCATCTGTCTATCCATCTATCTGTCTATCTGTCATCTGTCTATCCAGTTATCTGTCTGTCTGT
>JAUCMU010000032.1:2281235-2298477 GCA_032275025.1 Enteromius treurensis | reverse complement strand
GGCCTAATAATGGGGTGCATTTCAGTCACTATTTCATATTCATTCCATTTTTCTGATAACAGAAACCATTAAATATATCTGAAAACAGTTATATAATAGTTTTTTTTATACAATACTTATTCTGGTGATTTTGATTCATGCACCTGACAATTTTCCTAATTTACAAAATAAATAAATAAAACGAAAACTAAGACTGTAACTAATAAAAACTAAACTAAGCAATTTCAAAATATAAAAACTAATAAAAACTAGCAAATCTGCCTCTAAAAACTAATTAAAACTAACTATTTGAAAACAAAAAGTCAAAATGAAATAAAAACTAAAACTAATGAAAAATCCAAAACTATTATAACCTTGCTGTGAAGTTTTTAAGCCAAATATACAAATGTTTGCTTCCTCTCAGTTCGTGCCTTGTTCTCCAAATGAATGCATTGTTTAGCGTCACGTTTTTTGGAGTATTTAAGTTTGTGTTGATATGTGTGGAAGCAGAACAATAACTAGAATACCATTGTTGTATCGCGTCAAAGTGATGGATAACATGGGAAATATCTCCTGGCTGATTTGTATGAGGTTTATTGAATTATCTATGGCTGATACTTATTTGCATGTCATACATAATAGAAGCCATAGCTTTTCTTCTGGTACATCTTTACACACAATAAAACGTCTTCGCTGTGCTGTTAAACACATCATCCAGTGAACAGTACAGATGACCGATATATGAAATATTCATGATGATATACTCTATATACTTACATCACTTTCATGGTGAACCGAGGACTGCACCTATTTTAATGTGCTTTTTATTTAGGCATCGAGTTCTCAATGACTTGTTGTTTCTCATCCGTCTTGAACATTTATGGTATGTTTCTTGAGCAGCAAATCAATATATTATAACGATTTCTGAAGGATCATGTGACACTAAAAACTGGAGAAATGATGCTGGAATTTCAGCTTTGATCACAGGTATCAGGGCCAGCCCGAAGGGTTGTGGGGCCTTAGGCTAGGTAAAAACAATTTCAATATATATATAGATGCTGCTGAATAAACACGAGGTAGCACAATCTGAACTTTGACATTAGTTATGGATATACAGTTTATGAAACACATCAAGCTTATTATTCATATTTATATGTACTCAATATACTACTTTAATGAGCTGTCATTAGTCATCACCTGCACTGCAAGCCATTTATGATGGGCTACCCCTCCTTCACATCAAATAAATGTCACTCCCTGATATTTTCGTGATGTAAATGTCATAATCTATTAAAACATGTATTTCATATTATTAAACACAATCCCTTTCATTTGTTTTTACCGTGGTTTACCTAGTAACTGTGTTTTGTGATTGTATAATCACGGTTAATTTTGGTAAGGGATATTTTCATATTATTTTACATATTTTAATATATGTATTTTATGGCGTCAAAAATTAAGTGTGACAGATACTGTAGTCTTTATCACTTTATTAAATTAAGCAAAACAAAAAGGCAGTGTTTACTTCCAGAAGCATCACGCTTAGGCTTGTAGTAAGCAGTCTCTTGCCTGAAAACTCAATCGGATAACAAAAAATGTCGGGAAATGAAACCTCTGGCCATTTCGCTGGGTCATCTTTGGTCAGTCACAGATACCGTACGGACAGTCCGACCCAATATGACTCAGTTTTTGACATACCTTGTTCCGTCGAACGGCAGAAATTATATACACTACTCTGGGTCAACACAATGTTTTTCCAACGAGGCGCCGACTCCGCCCACACAGCTATGATGCGACCCGACCAAGTCAATTGCGGGAGGTGTTATGCTAAACAGAGTGTGGTGCTTTGGCTGCTGTATATGTGTCTAATCTTTTTTCTTATTTTATTTATACTGTTGTTTTTGTATTTATTATCGTTTTCAGCTAATTGTCAAGTATGAATGAACTATTCTTTTAATAAAATATGGTGTGATTTTCTTCTCACTGTCGTTGTGAATTGTATCGTGTTTAATTGGGTCTGAGCATTATGGACGTGATAGAAGTTTCACATGAGCACTCGCACTGCAAAAACAAACAGTAACAGCGTTCACAGGACCCCCAAAGCTAGATGGGGCCCCAGGCGGCACTGACATTACATTTTAAAACATATTCAAACAGACTGTTATTTAAATTGTACTTATATTTCAGAATACTACTATTAACACTAATTTTTTTATTTAATAAATGCAGCCTGGGTGAGTATAAAATCTAGTTTCAGAAACCTACTAATCTTAAGCTTTATTATATATATTTTATATTTTGTCTTTTATCACTGAACATTTTTTTGGCAATTTTTAAGGCAAGTGGATGCAAAATTATTTCTTTCAGAAACATTTAAATACAGAAACTGACTTAAAAGTTAGTAAACTAAATTTGATTATTTACTAAAATGAATTAATTGCAACCACTTACCTTAAAATATTAGTAAATCCAATATAAATATTTTTTTATTATAATTATATTAGTTATTATTAATATTGAATATTAATAACTAATAATAATTAATAATATTAATTATTAAAGGATTTGTCAAATACAGCAGAAAACATATTTCACATACCATGCCATACATTTTGTGTTTTAGTTTATACATTAAACATTTTTCATTAACCTGGAGGAGGGGAAAATCTCTTTTTAAAAACGATATTTATTACTTTTATACTTATATATTTAAGACAAGTGCTTGCAATCAATTTATTTTGGCTACACTTAAACTAATTAAGCTGACTGACAGATCATTTTCTTTATATAATTGTAACCAAAATAGTTTGCAAATGTTTGCAACCAAATACCTTAACAAAAAATGTATCAGTGTGAGCCATTAAAGATAAATGCATCATAACAATTTACAATTTTATAGAAAGTAAAAAACATTAAATAGAATATTTTGTTATATTGCCCAGACCCTACTGAACAGCTGATAAAGTATTCTGCTGTCAATGTTGTGCATAATTTCCATTACGTTAATCCAACGCTACAGTATGTCACGACCAATTCATACAAGTTATCTAATTGGTATGACCTCACTCCTACAATTTTGTAGGATTTGTCCAGACCCCAGTCCAAGCTGTGAAAAATCCTATACATTTGTATGGGTGAGATCGTACAAAATCATACAAATGAACCACTGCGTAAAATATATACGAATTCCAGTGAGATCGGGCTGGTGATCACTATTTGGGTGCACTTTAATTCCACAGCGCTCATGATTAAAGGAATAATTCACCCATGATGGTATATTTTACTCACCCCCAAGCAATCCAAGGTGTATATAACTTTCTTCTTTTTCTCGTTTTTAAAAAACCCAGACTTTGTTTGTCTGAAAAAAGACAGCAGGATGGCTTGGGGGTGAGTAAAATATGCTGTAATTTTCCTTTTTGGTGGAACTAATCCTTTAAGCAGGGAGACCATGTTTTGGGTGATGATATACCATCCTCCACTGCTGCCTGGTGATAGCACTTGGCAAACGCGCCCCACCCCGTCCCACGCATCTCATGGTCTCTTCTGGTGCCGCCCACCCATCGTCTATGTGGTCCAGTCTGCTCCCTGCAGCTCTGCGTCTCTAGGACTTCTGCTCCCTCTTTCCCTCAGATTGATGCATCTGTGCTCGTTTGACTTTCCCATCATGCCTATGAGTGGATTTGTCAAAGAAATGCCAGCGGCAGTTTGTCTGCCACAATCAGATGGATATGTTCATTTTTCCTCATCACTAATGCACTGCAGTTATTTTTCTCATCACTAATGCAAGCAGTGCCTGTTATTAGTTTACAACTTTAGGGTAAACATGAGCAAACCGACTTAACTACATAACATAATGTCCATAATGGTTTAGATAAAACAAAAACATCTTGTTTACACTGAGAAAAAAAAAGATTAATATTAAAAACACATTTTTATATCTTTTACTATACATACCAGGCATTTTTTGGCTACTGATTATGATCAGTACACTTTCATAAAAAAAAAAAAGAAATACTTCTCTTTCAAATAAACGAGTCAATTTTGCTTTCATAACCTTTAAACAAAACACAAAGTGACATCCTCCAAGTTATTCTTAAATGCTCACCATATGCAAAAAACAAAAACACAGCTCTCAGTATAAATGATCTTGCTTTACCACATCGTATGAAGGAGCAAAAGCACACTGACTGTGCAGTATCTCCACTAGCAAAACAACACTGAATAATGCTGCTCTCTCCTCATCTGTATCTCTGACACTTGTAGCTCGCAGCAGAGAATATTCCCTGCAACAGATCGGTGAGTACATCTCTTACACCGACTCTATGTACAAACAACACATGTTTAAACATCGGGATGTTCAGGTCCAACAGCGCCTGCAGCTACGCTCATATCGTAAGACATCTGCTTACATCAACTCAAACGCCAATCGGAGAGAGACAGAGATTTTTTTTTTAGATATTAGTGGGTGGATTTAATAAATCGCTGAATATATTGAAACAAGAAACATCTTCGGGCTATAATTGCTTTCCCTTCCTCTCTTGTGTCCACCGAACACAAAACAGTCTCTGGGCTTCGCAGCGGTTCAGCAAACCTCTCCATCTTCTCACTGTACTTAACCTTTGCCACTGCACTGCTTCTATTCCTGGCGGGTTTTCAGCACATCAGCGGCAGAGAAAGGCTGATGCACGGCACTCTGATGTGCCAAAATCTCGGAGTTTGTGTTTGCATTTATATCCCAGCATTATATCTCCATTTCTGCATTATGTCCTGTGTTTATTAATGCATTGTTGCAGGCATGTATTGACAATATAGTCACGGTGCAAACCTCCTCTTCATGGATTATCATCAAACTGCTGGGTAAATTTCATGAAACATGTAGAAACATGTTCAGATCATAATCATAAAAAGTAATTTAGTTTTTTTGACAATAATAGAGGACATTAAAGTCAATCAAAAATATTTATTAAAAACTTTGTTTTAGTAAAAAATATTATATATATTATAGAATTATTTGATGCACTGAATATAATTTGGTATATTATACATTTAATGAGGATGTAATGGGAAGTATCACTGAGATTAATAATGGGAAATGCAAAAACAAAGTCAAGATGCACTGTATTAAAAAAAAGAAATGTAAAAAAAGTTTTTAAAAACTTACTTAAATGGCACGAAAAAAATAACCTACAAAAAAATAAAAAACAAACCTACCCAACCTTACTGGTAAATAACATTGTTTTTTGTTTAATTATTAAATATTATCATTATTTGTAATCATTTTAAAGTAGCATTATCAATATCATTATATAATTACAAAAGAAAAATTATACTTCATATAATACTAAGAAAGCTATATACACACATACACACACACACACACACACACACACACACACACACATATAACTGTTAAAAAAAGTGACAAATTCAAACTAAAATGCATATATATATATATATATTGTGACGGGCGTCCCGAGAGTTCATCAGCGCCGCCCTGGAAACCAACGCGAAACACCTGCCACCGTTCATCACAGGCTGACCGGCCCCAGCTGAACCCCATTAGAGGCTGCCTATTTAAACGGCAGCCACCACAACACAAGTGAGAAACCTCTCCAAGAGACACAGCGATTGCTAATCTCTCTCTCTCTCCTCAACAGACAGCAGCCTCTAGCCGGTCAGCCTTCACCCACCTGAGCACTCACCTTCACCTCTTGGTCCAGCCGCAGAGCACCGAGCACCGGATCGCCACGCCTGGACACCTTTTCATTGTTTCACTGCTTTACTCACCTGTAAATAAATCCACCCTCCGGGGCTTTACTTCATTCAGTTGTCGAGTGATTCTTCCGCCTGCGACAATATATATATATATATATGTATATATATATATATATATATATATGTATATGAATTTATACTGCATTTTAGTTTGAATTTGTCTATTTGTTAAGGTAATTAATCGATTATTTGTAATTTTTTGGAGATAATTAAAATGTAATCTTTTTATCACAAATATTTAAAAACAATAAATGTCATAAAAATAAACTAAAATAAAAATCTTCAATAGGCAGAAGGCTTAATGTTTTACATATATATATATATATATAATTTCTCAAATATTACTTTTATTTTTATAATTTCATAACAGTGTTTTTAATAATAACATTTAAATACATTAATCTGAATCACTGATGCAAAATGATCATCCTTGAAATGCTAGCAAATGAAAAAGGACAAGAGATTGATGCTCTGAGGTCAGTATGCTAACTCAGAATGGAAACTTACGAGCAAGAACCTCGCTTTCTGTTTTTCTGTCCTCTCCATTATTCTAATTGTTTCATGTTCGACTGGATCACAGGACCGCTCAAACTTCAACATAAATTACGTAACGATTACATAAGGATTCATCCAGCAGTTGTGTGTGTTACCACACATTTTCAGGCAGTTATTATCCATCTCCTGTGTGCCACCAGCAGGCCGACCTCACTGAGTAATCTCCATTATGTCCAAGCACTTCCAGGAAGAGAAACCTTAGTGGCCTGTAACGGAAACACGGGTGTCAGTCTGAACAATGTCACTGCCGCAGAGCGAGAGCTTCCATTAGCTGGACCGCAGCGAGACAGCAGCTGGAGAACATGCATTCAAGAGCGACGAGAAGACAAATGTGTTTGAAGGAGGACGGAAAACAAGGAGAGCAACATCCAGCGTTATCGGATGCTGTTAGCATAGCGGAAAGCACTTCTGATGAGATAGATTGACACGCACAGGCTCTTATCAAACTTCAAATGAGAGCTTAGGAGACGAGAGCTGAAGGTGATGAATTGGAGGTTACTTCACTTAATCCTTGAGATTCTGTCAATGATAAACTGGTGTCCTGCAGAGTGGGCTTCAGAACACATTCACTCCACTATCATTCAGAACCTGGGAGCGGATGAAGATGCCAGAGCTTTGCAAAGACATTTATGGAGAACAGACTCATGGCTAAACAACTGCACAGAAATAATTATGACGTTATTTACTCCCCAAACCCATTGATTTTTTTCATTCATGCAGCTACCATTAAAGAACTAGTTCACCCAAAAAACTTAATATGCTGCAAGGCCATCCAAGATGTGAATGTTTTGCAAATAACATATTTCGAGAGGATCGTGAACCAGTTAATCACACACGGCTGGAAGCCCGTCGTCTAATCATTCCCTTGTGAATTCACACCCAATCAAATAATTTCCCCTTCACTATAAATATCCCAGCTTCCCTTCTCCCGCATCTCGCTTTCGTGCACCATCTCGCTTTTGTGCACTCTTTGGATCGCACGACCAAAGACACACACTACTAACACAACGTCTTACTTTGGCTCGTCTGCCTAACATTCCTCCGCGAAGATTCTGATCCTCCAGCCTGCATTCCAACAAACTGCTACCACTCAAGCCCAACCGAGAGCCCGCAGCGGATAGCACTAGCAGAGACCACAACAACACAGCTCACAACAACTTCCCCAGCGAGACGCCAAAAGGACCAAGCTACCCTTCCAGCCAGCCAGCCTGAATCCTCACAGGGAAACCGTAGCTTCCGATTCGAGGCCGCATGCCGCCAAAAGCAATCCAAGTAAAAGAAACCACATTACTCACCAATCGCTGGCCCCGCCGCCATCTGACCGGAACTGATTCCCTGTTTTTTTCTCCTTCTCCTCCGATGAGGATTCTCCCCAGCCTTCGTTAGAGGCATCCCCATTCCCCCTCCCAGCCTCCGTTAGAGGCACTCCCATTGCCCACCCCAGCCTCCATTAGAGGCATTCCCATTCCCTACCCCAGCCTCCCCATTCACTTACCTCTGCTGAGGGTTTTTCTCTTCTATCCCATCGTTCCCCACGTTTATTTGATTTTATTAAAAAACTGTACTATTTCCTAACACTTATCTCTGCTTCCCATTCAGGTCACCGGAAGCCCAGGCCAGCCCGGCCGTCCTTACTCCATTTACACATTTATATCCAAAAAAAAAGTCCCGTCCAGCATCCTCTCTCATTGCCTCTTTTGGGGGCGAATTTGGCTGCTGTCCTCTCAAAGCTTTTTGGGGGGCAGACGGAGACAGAGCCGAATGCCAAACTCTTGCCGACACTAGGGTTCAAACCATTAGGGTTCGGAGTTCGCCTTTCTCCCGGCTTGCTCCCCAGACAGCATGCCAAATTCGCTAATTTATCTACTATGAGGAAAGCGTGAAGTGAAAGTCTTGAAGTGAATGTTTTGCAAATAACATCATTTTGAGAGGATTGCTGAACGAATTAATCACGCACGGCTGGCATCTAATCATTCCCTTGTGAATTCACACCCAATCAAATAATTTCCCCTTCACTATAAATATCCCAGCTTCACCTCTCTCGTATCTCACTTTCGTGCACCCCACCTCCGCCCCTTCTCCGTCTTTTCAATTTTGATTCACGCATTCCGGTGGGGCAGACAGAGACCGAGCCGAAGTCTTGCCCACGCTAGGGTTTAAACCATTAGGTTTCGGAGTTCGCCGTTCTCCCGGCTCGCTCCCCAAACAGCACGCCAAATTCGCTAATTTATCTACTATGAGGAAAGCGTGGCCACTTGCAGAACCTGATTTTGCTGAGTTTGGCGTGTCATTGGAACAGCATTGTGATCAGCCAATCAGATTTGAAGAACAAGTTTATAGTTTTTGGGAAGTTTAGGCTTACAATCAGTGTTTGGTGCTTGTACATCAGTGTCAGTCATCTATCATTTCCTCTGATTTTAGGAAATACTCATGGGTAGGGTTAGGTTTAGGTGTAGAGATATGGTCAAACCTAAAATTTTGGAATAAAATGTTGTTCCAGGATCAGCAAAATATGTTAACCCAGGAACACGCCTAACTCAGCAAAATCAGGACGTGCGTGAACACTTGAAGTAACTTTTTATGGGTTACATTACTTTTGCATTACGTTTTAAACATTGGCAGAGCTTCAGTGTTTCTTTTTAATATAAGAATATAAGAAGTAGCAAATGTAAAAGCTCAAGTACAAGTGTAATGAATAAACCTTGAGCTAAGGAAAAAGTAGATTCATATCTATAAAACAGCATACAGAAGAAAGTTCAACACTCTTCAGCAATATAAAAAAATTAAAATGAAGCAGACTCATTTTATTTTATTAAATATAGTTGAAGTGGATCCTCAAAGGTCAGCAGCAAAAAACATCGGTTAAAGGTGCTCTATGCGATGTTGCAGGATTTTAGCTCGATTTAATTTTTAACCATATGCATCACCCCTAAATCGTCTTGCTGCCTGCCCTCTGAATACATTGGGGGGGGGGAAAACGCTCTTGAAAGACAACACAGAGGCTGCAATACCAAAAGAAACTGTTCCACCCACAATTCTTCTCCCCTGGTGTAGACTGCTTTGGACCCTTTTATGTGAAGATCGGTCAACATCAAGAGCAGATGTTTATAGTTTGATCTCCCAATGACACAAACTTTACTGGAGACAACCATGAGCTAAGGAACTCTTTTAGTCAGATGGCTCCTGAACTTCAGAAAAAAATCCTGAACCCCCCAAGTGCCTCTCATTTCGGGGATACATGAGAGCATGAGATGAGGTCAGTTAAGACTGCTTTGCGAGCCATTCTACGGGAACAATCCATACCTGAATCTGTCCTGCAAACATTACTAGTGGAAGTTGAAGGGACACTTAATTCTAAGCCACTTCGCTATGGGACAATCCTGCTTTTCTCCGGGTCGGATTACTCCTCGGGCAGGTTTCCGGGCATTTCATGGTGAACACAGATGCCTCTCTCACGGGCTAGGGTGCTGTGTGCAATGGGCAAGCAGCCTCAGGTCCCTGGACAGGCGCTCGACTGCTTTGGCATATCAATTGCCTCGCGTTGTTAATAGTGCAACTGACCCTGCACTGCTTTCTTCCGGTACTGTGCCACAAGCATGTGCTAGTCCGAAGGGACAACACTGCGGCCGTTGCATACTGCGGCCGTTGCATACATCAACAAACAGGGTGGTCTACGCTCCCGCCGCGTGTCACAACTTGCTCGCCATCTGCTCCTGTGAAGTCACAAGCGGCTGAAATCGCTGCACGCTATTCATGTTCCTATTCATACTCAACCGTGTCATGCCTAACTTGTAAATTTCAATGATATCAGAAATCAAGAGGTCTCCGCTCTCATCACGCTTACTGCTTAAATGGACGTGCCCCTAGTTTGAATATCCCTGGCCAAGACATTAATGCGCGCTAAAGCATTCACACACACACTACTAATGACAAAGATTTCAGCGGTCTAGAATGAATCAAGAAATAATTTATTCGTCCGGTAAAATTATTTCAAGCCAATTGCATAATCAAACAACATCATATAGGTAAATCAAGAAATTATGTTAAGCCAATTACATAATTAAACCATGTGTTTTCAATTCAGTTTCAATTTAAAAGAATGCATAACTTTGATAGATTAAGAAATTATGTCAAGCCAATTACATAATTAAATAATGAGAATTCCATTTTTTTATTAAAAAGGAAATGCATACCTGACAGAGAAGCACGCCGCCACATGGAAGATGGGACCGCGTGGAGGTTAATCTGCTTTACAGAAAATCCTAATGTGCTGTTCTGCTCTCTCACCTTATATACCAAACCAACACCCCCACACAAACCTTAAACCCAAAGAGACCATTTGTTGTAATTTCAGTTCTCGTGGCCTTAAGCCCACACCTGTGTTGAATGCTCAATCTGGCCCTAGAGGGGAAACGCCCCCTTAGTGTTAAGCCTAATTCTTTAAAAGAGTTTCTAATCTCTTCATCAAATAAGTGACTGCTGTGAAATTTAAACCATCGTACCAGTCGCGTTAATACCTTTGGAATGACATCAGATATGACAGTGAAAAAACAATATCTTCACAAAATATGACACTTTGAGTTTTAGTGATTTTCCATGAAGACATGAGGGGAGAAGAATGTGAGGTGGGAGTTAGGGGGCTCGGAGGGGAGGGGGGTCGTAAACCTGGAGTGTGGTGCCAGAATCAAGGGGGGGTTATTGTCTTCGGTACTGAGGGTCAGAGTTGCCTTTGAAGATCTCAGATTAGGTTTTATGGCATGCCATCAGGTGTGCGAAAACTTTTCTCAGTTCAGCTTTCCCGGAAGGATTCAATTTCTTCAAACCTTACAAATGCAGCCTTTGACAATGCGGGGTACATAACCCTGCAGTGTCACAATTAAATTACCTCTGAATGTTGTTGCAAAAGTCTTTGTTGAGCCAGTGATATTACTTGATAAGTGTCCTGGTCCTGAGTTGATCAGGCGTGAGTTGTAAAGTGTCCTGTTGTTCTGGAGAAGCATCTGTGCCCAGTCAGGATTCTCTGCCTGCCAATCATCCTTTTGTCACCTTTGCGTGGAAGGTGTGATTTTGCAGGGCTTAACTCTGTAGACAGAAGAATCATTTCGCTGGTCGTGCTCCAATGCACAAAGGACATCTTGACAACTTCTGAGTGATCATGTAACTCTGTAATATTGATGACGTTGGTGATATTGTGGGATGAAAGAAGGGTTATGAAATGGACAAGACAATCATGTCAAAAATGCGTGTGGTACTTATGGTTTTCATTTCTCAGAGTCAAATATTTTATCATTTGGCTGCCAGATTGTTACATATTAGTATATATTTTGTAATTTTGATGTTCACACTGTTGTTTGTGGTTTGGTTGTGAAAAGACCATTTTGCCATCTTCCCTTGTTCATTCCTAGCACTTTATTGCTTCCAACTTCTTACTTGCATGTACTTTTCATTCTTCATCCTATTCCATTTTTTCTCACTTTTCCCAAAACTGTCTTTTCTCTTCTAACTTATGTTGACTCATTATGAGACTAGGGGCCTTGCTTGGCCATTGCAACATATTCTATTATAAGAGGGTTTGTTATAATATGAATTTTGTTACATTAAATTTTTTTATTTTTATTTTTATTACTGGTCTCTAGAGGGCTTTCCTGATTCAACTTGCTTAGGGTAATCATCTCATTGATCTTTCTTAAGATATCTCTTTGATCTCGGCCTGTGCTCCCAGCAGCTCCAGCAGTGCCTGCAGGGGCGTACTGAACTCACAGGTCAAGTTATCGCTCAATCTAGAGTTTTGTAGCACTTTACAATAAGATTCCTTAATAGCTTATTTTAGTATGATTCAAAGAAGAACAACACTTTAACAGTATTTGTTGGTCCTAGAACACACTAATTTAAGCCTTCTCCAATGAATTATTAAATTAAAGGTTGTGTTTGTTAGCATTTACAAATGTCTTATGGGCCCGCCTGAGCAAACAATGAACAACTGTTCCCAACAATTCCTGTTAACCGTATTCTTGTTTGAACACGCAACCTTCTGATAAATATTGCAAGGAATGTTTTTTTTTCATTGTTTATACAGGTAGCCTCTACAACAACCAATATCAGTAAATGTTACTTTATCGTAAAGTGCTGCCAAAATCTTTGACTTCAATCTGTGATTGGTCAAATTTGTCTTTAGTTTTGAGCTGTGCTGTTATTAACTGTATCTTTTTAAGAAAATCCTTTGTGTGCAAGATTGGGCAAGCTCAGAGCAAATGCAAATTACATCTCTATTGCTCTAGGTTCAAAGATCTCTGCATGCTTGTTTGTCTGTTTGCAGACAAATGCTGAGATTTATCCAGTTTTGTAGTAATTTTTCTAACTCCAAATTAACCAAGCTATGAGCTATAGTTATTTAGATTTAACCTTAACGTCAGCTGTGCGGAATACATTTTTATTGTGTAAGATAATTGTGAAATCACATCGTGGCCACGTGTTGCTACCGCTATATTGAAAATGGAGTGTCCCAATAGGGAGACAAACAAATTTATTAAAGGCAACTTAACTTGAAAGTTGCTATATAATTCCAGTATTCTAGTTGTTATATTTTAAAACAAGACGTCCGCTCTAGTATGCATGTAGCGTCTCAAAGCAGTTGGATCGTTTTAAAAATAACTCAACTAGTCTGTGTGCTTGAATAACTATAATGGGGTCTTTACACACAATGTGTTTACACAATTAGAAACTTGAAAATGCAACAGGATAGTTTTGTCCGATTATATCTTCTTTTGAAACTATAACTGCTCTGCTAGCCTCACTCTCATAAACAAAGTCGCTAGGCTTGCTAACGTTAGCCACTAAGAAGCTTGTTGATTTTAGAGTTTAGATTTTAATTCTCAGCCTTCAGTTGAGTAACCAGAATACATGTGGATGTTATTATTCCCCTTTTTTAGACTCTCTTTTCTCGTGAGATTCGTATTTTGGCTCAAAGGCCTTCATTTTCTGCACCCACGCTATCATTTCCGGGGTATGCCATGTTTGTGTAATAATCTCAAACCCACCGGATTTTCTATGGTCTCCGGTCTATCACTGGGTATGTTGACCCGTTCTATAAATGTGTCTAAATGGGGTGCGTCTACGTTTTCCCTGAGACTTTCTAAGAGATCAACAAAACGTACTTACCAGAGTAGCTGAAGACAGAGACGAAGCCCAAACCTCATCCTTGAGCACGCTGGAACAGCTGACGCCGCGCCATGACACGATATCATGTGACATCATCACGTCGGGGTCACCAGTGTAACTTACTACTTTGGCCGGCTGGATGCATGTCTCGCTTCCCAGCACTTCTGGAAAAGGCTGCATTGCTTCTCGGATTTGTTAATTTTGTTTCTAATTTTACTTTAGGTTTTACCTCGTTTTAATCTGACTCCAATTTTTAAGTTATTATTAAATTTAGATTACAATACTAAATTTAGGTGCTTGAATTTAGCTGTTCTAATTTAGAATGATTATTCTAGATATGCTTTACTTTCGGTTCTCTGATCCGTGTAGGACCTAAAGACCGTGTAGGTCTAATGTCGGCCGTACATAGTACCGTAACAACACAAACCCGCCAGATTGATAAATTGCTCAGAGATTAGAGGGAATCGGTACCGTTTAGTACACTTGATCCTTACAAGTCTATAAATGCGGTAGTGGTTATTCATAGATTTTCTGCTTCTATGATTACGGGCAGAGTCATAGAAAAACTGGAGGAAACTGAACTCACCTGCGATGGTGTAGACCTGGGAGGCCGCACCGGACAGCTGGCCCTGATGTGTCCCGGCTTGCCACAGTAGAGGCAAAGGTTGTCTCTAAGGCGTCGATCATGTTCCTTGTCGGTTAAATGAGTCGTCCCGACTTGCATGGGCTCAGGAGTGCTGTGAATAGGAGTAGGAGAAAGTGCTCGAAGTGGGGTAGTGAAACCTCCACGGCGTGACCTTATAAGGTTGTCCACCTGGATGGCGAGTTCCATAAACTCCCCGTAGGTTTCCGATTGAAGCTCCAGACTTAAAGGTTTTCGGTAAAGTCCTTTCAGGGGTTCTGGGGGCCATCCTGTCTGAGCTGCCAGGGTGCGAAACCGGAGAGTGAATTCAGCGGCGGTAGAAACTCCCTGTTAAAGAACGAGAATCTCATCACTAGGACCACAGCCCCCGGGGGCGTGATCGAACACCTCACGAAACTGACGAAGGAAAGCCGCATGGCTGATGAAGGACATCCTCTGTCCCTTCCACAGTGCGGTAGCCCACTCCAGTGCTCTTCCAACCAGCAAAGAGCAAATTAGTGCCACCTTGCTGTCATCCGTAGGAAAGCTGTTGGGCTGCTGGGTGATGTAAATATCACATTGCATCAAAAATCCCTTGCACTTCCCCGGGGAACCATCAAATTTCTCTGGCAATGATATGCGTGCAGCATGGCTGGTGATAGCTGATGGGGGCATGGTGGGGGTGACAGCGGCAGCTGCAACAGGCACTGGCAGATGAGTGTACGTGGTTACAGCAGTGCTCAGAGTCTGAAGGGAGGCGTTAATGGTTCGTAATGACTGACCCATCTCCTCCGTAAGGCGAGTCAGTTTCTCTAGTTGCTGATGGTGCGTAGACAGCAACGATCCCTGGCGATTAACTTTTCGGGCCAGTTGATAAACAGAGGCTGAATCCGAATCTGGCGAAGTCTTCTGTGACTAAGACTCAGTAGACATTGGATCCATTTGCACACTGTTTATTGAATACAGACTTGTAGTAAACAGGCTGGGGTCCAAGACACGTCAAACAAACTCAGCAGAGACAAGACAAAGCAGAACCAGGTTCAAGCAGAGGTCCAGGGTATCAAGCAAGAGTTCATGATCGGTAAATCCAGGCAGAGGTCAGGGCAACAGGCAAGAATCAGAAACCATTAAACAATCCAGGTAAGTAACAAAGGCAATCCAAATAATCCACAAGGGTAACGCTCAGAATTCTTGGTAAGACACAGTCTCAGCCTCAGACGTCACGCCCACGGAGCATTGGCTGAACGTCTGATGCATATGGTACACTTTTCTGGAAAAACTTCAGCAATGTCGAAGTCGTCATCTGATTGGTTGAATTTGAGCAGTTTTCCGGGGGACGCGGGTGTCGCGGATATTTTCGGTCCAACGAGAAACAAAGCGCAGACGTGTAATTGTGGAAAAAAAACCTGTAGTGTTTACATGAGTGACAATAAGCATTTATTAAGATCAGTTAAACGTTGGATTCTCAAAAGTATGCAATCCAGTTTTACTAGTTGTGTGTCTCCTCCTATCTATTATGGAAGATCAAGTGAAGTATCTAACTGAGAAGGGGATATCATCCGCGCTTGCTGGCAAACATGAAACAACAAACGCTGACATAGCAGCTGGCCGATTCAATATTGTGTTCGGTTCTCCAGAATTGCTCGTGGGTGTTAAAAAAGTGGAGAGATATGCTTCAAACAAATGTTTACCGCGAGCGTCTCATCGGGATTTTCTATGCCGATTGACTTGTTGCACGCCGTTCTGTTGTTGTGGGGACATTTCCACGCCCTGAAACGTGGCGCTGAACAAAACAAACTGTGATTGGTAGTTTGACATGTCAGTCAAACGGCCTTGTGGGCGCGCCTTGCCAAGGAAAGCGGCTATGAATTCCAGACCTTCAGCTGTCAGTCTGAAGGTCTGGCTACGCGAGACTAACGGGGAGCTAACATAACTATGTGTGCAGCCATAAGTCAAAATGGCGTTGCTCACCATCATTCAACCCTGGGCCCATATAACACTGCACACATTATTACATTCCTGGACACATTACATGACATGCTCACTAATGTTCAGAGACCAGAGCAGACCAGATACGTCATCATATGGGACAATGTTAGTTTCCTTAGGGCTGCTTTGGCCCACAACTGGTTTACAGATCACTCACTCTTCACTGTACTCAACCTCCCCCATGCTCTCCATTCTTAAATCCAATTGAAGAGTTCTTCTCTCCCTGGCATTGAAAGGTCTATAACAGTCATCCCCATCAACACAAAGCCCTTTATACAGGCAATGGAGGAGGCATGTGGGGATATTGACTAGGCATCATGTCAGGCCTGGATACGTCATTCCAGAAGATATTTTCCCCGGTGCCTTGGACTAGAGGACATCGCATGTGATGTAGACGAAATTTTGTGGCCTGGCCCAGAGAGACGACACGATGTAGACTGATTTGTGTAAATAAACACCAGCACTTGAAGTTTGGATCTCTCTATGTTTACAAAACTATGACAAAAGTATGACCTCAAACTGACATAGCCTACCTTTTGCACAGAGAAAGCAAAATCCAGATCTTTTTTATTCATACCATCAGTTGGTGCATTGTGTGCTTATTAATGTGATGGCTTATGTTAACCGCTTGATAGGAAAATACAATTTTTACGAAGGTTTAAAGAGTTAAGCAAGGTTCATTAGCGTTTGAAAGAAAACTACAGTGTTTGGCTGATTTGGTGAAGGGTTTTATTGTTTGTGTGTAGAGTTTAGCCAATAGTTACAAAAAATGTGCTTAAGCCCAAAAAAAAAAAAAAAGAAAAATTGTAATATAGTTGACGATAATTTGCTTTCGTGGTTTAATAATTCTTTTTTTTTTGTACATGCCTCATGTGTTGTCCAGATGAATTAATCTGTTCCAAGGTTGTTCGGATTTGTTTACCAAATTGTTGTATCTTTACAGACTTGAAAAATTCCTTTTATTGTATATTGCTTCAGTTATGATTTTTATTTAAATAATTTAATACTGTTGCAGTTATAAATTGTGTTTGTCACATATGAGTCTGAGGCGTTCGGATCCAAGTGCAAGAAGTTTATTCGAGATCGACATCCATCCATCCATCCATTTTCTTCCGCTTATCCGGGACCGGGTCGCGGGGGCAGCAGTCTAAGCAGGGACGCCCA
>JAUCMU010000032.1:2262599-2281135 GCA_032275025.1 Enteromius treurensis | reverse complement strand
CCCGTCGTCTAATCATTCCCTTGTGAATTCACACCCAATCAAATACTTTCCCCTTCACTATAAATATCCCAGCTTCCCTTCTCCCGCATCTCGCTTTCGTGCACCCAACCTCCGCCCCTTCTCCGCCTTTTTACCAATTTGATTCACTGGGGGGGCAGACGGAGACCTAGCGGGACGCCGAACTCTTGCCCATGCTAGGGTTCAAACCATTAGGGTTCGGAGTTCGCTATTCTCCCGGCTCGCTCCCCAGGCAGCACGCTAAATTCGCTAATTCCTTTACTACAAAGAAGCGTGAACTCTTGAAGTAGATTTGTTTGTTTTCTTAACAGATTTAGAGAAATACAGCATTGCATGACTTGCTTGTCAATAGATCCTCTGCAGTGAATTGGTGCCGTCAGAATGAGTCCAAACAGCTGATAAAAACATCTCACAAGTAATCCAACCACTCCAGTCCATCAATTTATATCTTGTGAAGTAAAAGATGCATATTTGCAAGAAATAAATTCATAATTAAGATGTTTTGAACTTCAATCTGTTGCTTCTGGCTAAAATACGAGTCCTTTACTATTACTTATTATCCTGTCATAAAGTTATCTCGTCTGAATTAGGAGAAATATGCACATTTGGGTTGGACATGGGTTGTGCGAGACAACAGGAGATTTTCACTGGATGAGGCGTTATTGATATTAGTAATGCTATATTTCTCCAAATCTAATGAAGAAACAAGCTCATCTACATCGCAGATGGTCAGAGGGTGATGACATTTCCAGCAAATGAACTATACTCATCAATGAAGTAAAACTTTGCACACACCAAAAGCAAGGCAGCTAAAGCCTGAGCTTATTAACTGCTTCTCACTTCAATAATAGTGTGGTTAGCAAATCTGCAGCCTCACCGTCATTTCCAAATTAAACACGGTCACTATAATAAAATATGAGAAGGCCCCTAATCATATGCTTTACAAAAACAGGAAATGGCCATTTATAATTGGTTTATCCTGACCACAGCGCACAATTACACTGCAATTTAAGGTATGAAAAGACATTAACCCTGCTCATTAAAACCAGCCCTTTCACAATACACACCAAGCTGATGAAGCCTTTTATCATTCTGAATCATTCCAGCTCTCAGGGACATGTCCTTTGAACCTGAAACTGCAGGGAGAGGAAATATAAGCGGTCCTTATACTGATCCCAGCTGTACCTCAGGAACTACAGACTACAGTTTTCAAATCACAAGTGACTCAACTTTTTCTATTAATACATTCATATTATTGTGAGCATTTAATCAACCACTCATGAAAGCTTTATGGCTTACATCACCAATCTCTATTTTTAACCCCTCCTAGACCACTTCAAATTAACAAATAGTTCAAAAGAAAGTCACATCCAAGATTAGTTTTCTCAATGAATATGCTCAGTGAAATGTCACAATAATAAATTGGGGGGTGAATGACATTTCAGGTCTTTTACATACTGTAAGCGTTTTCAAAACATCAAGTTTTTGTTCCCACTTTGCATTATGATATTAGTCAAGGGTTTTATCTTTTCTTTTAATTTGGTTACCATTCAAAAGTTTAGGATACTAATTTTTTCTGTTTATGGAAATAAATTTATACTCTTATTCTGCAAGGACAGATTAAAGTGACAGTACATACATTTATAAACTTACAAAATATTTATATATTTAAATAAATGCTTTTCTTGTGAACCTTCTATTAATCAAATAATTGTGAAAAAAAAAAATCATCATGTAAAGATCATGTAAAACTAAAACCTTGAGTACTGATGCTGAAACATTAGCTTTGAGCACAGAAATTAATTACATTTCAAAATATATTAAAATAGAAAATATGCATTTTAAATTGTAAAAATATTTCCAAATATTACTGCTTTTACTGTATTTTTTAACAAATAAATGCAGCCTTGGGAAGAGATTCTTTCAAAAACACACACACACACACACTCACACACATTCCTGCAGGGAAAAAGAGCATCTGCTAAATGCATAAATGTAAATATAGTTATGGTCAGGAAAAGCAGCTGTTCCTTGTAGTCGACAAACCTATAAATCAATCCAAACTCCTACAGGTTCATGCAAAATGTTAGTTTGTAGAGATCTAATCTCTTCTCAACAAGCTCGGAGTCCATTTCTCACCGTGTGAGTAACTGGATAGAGGAAGTTTCACGCCGTGAATCACTGTCCTGGTTAAACAGATAAACTCATTTTTATGTCAGTGGTTTTCTGATTTGAAATTCATAATATGCAAATGTGAGTCATTCCTAACCTCGAGCTACCCGGCCGATAAAACTATGCCATGATGATTCAGAGGATACGTTTCCACCTTGGGAAAATGATGACCATTCATACCCACTCACGGCCGTAGATGCCACTCAACCACCAAGAAACTCTTTCACATTCAGAGACGTGTACTTCATTATGACTAAGTGTCACCAACTCTTCCCAAACCACCCACAGTGAGATTTCTAACCCTGAGTGTGTTGATTCGTGCTAACAGAACTATAGTCCAGTCCAGAAGTCTGAGGCTGCTTCCGAAAGTACTGCGGTTAGGCATTTTACTAATCAAAAACATCTTTATACACATAAGCATGCCGTTCTCCAACATCTAGAGCATCAGTGGAAGCAAGAACGTCTGACCCTTGCGAAAATTAATTTGACCTATAACCTGGACCCTTTTTTTAGGTCAGATCCTTGAGCGAGCTCCAGTGTTATTTTAGCATAGTGGAGACACTATAATAGTTTTTATTCATATTTTATATGTTTTTGTTTTCATTTTAATTTCAGATAAAGTTTCAGCAATTTTGTGGTTTTTTATTTTCTTTAATGTCTATTTATTTTATTTTTATTTCAGTTTTACTTTGAGTTATTTTAGTACATAAAGTTAAACTAAATAAAAATGACAAATGTTGCCTTGGAAACTAGCCGAAATACAATGTAATTTAAAAAAAATATTTGCATATATTTTTTTTTATGTTTATTTTAGTAATTTTGTTGTGCTTCTTTGTTGTTTGTATGTTTTTGCTATTATTATTATAATTATGATATTTTTTTTATTTATTAAATTTCAGTTTTACTTTCAGTTATATTAGTACATGAAATGAGAATGAGAAATGTTGTTGAGGAAACTAGAAATAAAATAAGTAAATTTTTTTATAGATTTTATTTTATTTGCAGTTTAATTTATATCAAAGAAGATTTTTTTAAATTTGTTGTTTAAATTTTAGTTATTTATAATAAACCCTCAGTGATCTAAAACCTCTGGCCCACTGTTCATGTATTCATGTCATATCTTATGAAAAAATTATTAAAATGGTCCAAATAGAACAGAATATTCAGATAATTAATGAAGGATCATGTGACAGTAAAGACTGGAGTAATGATGTTGACAATTCAGCTTTGCATCACAGTAATAAATTACATTTTATCATATATTGATATAGAAAACAGTTATTTTGAACTGTAATAATACTTCACAATATTACAGTTTTTACTGTATTTTGATTGAAAACAAAGGAAAAGAAATGCAGCCTTGGTGAGCATAAGAGAATGTTGCACTCTTATGCATGTTGTCACCTCATGACATTTTAAATGAAATTTTAAAATAAAAACACAAACAGATCCTGAATGTATTTGCCAAAGCCGGAAAAGAATATTAAAAACAAGAGATTTAAGATCAGGTTTTTATTTGTAACAGAAACTAAGCCAAATATCATAGAAATGACTTAACATTTTGTCGTTAAACGAATGGTGTACTTTCCTAATTAGCAGTCACAGTTCAGACACGCAGGGTTTCAACATTAGAGATGTATTTGTGAAAGCTGAATAAACGGTGCCGTTAAATTAAACCAAATTGACTCATCCTGACTGCTGTCATTTGGTAATGGCTTCCTATTTGGCTTTCATCAGGGGGAGGGACTGTCACACTGTATGCTCGTCAGACACTGGACAAGCGCGCATCTATAAATGCACAATTAAGTGCCATTTGCCATTGAAACTGAACAGCGCTCATGAAGATTTGTCAGCTCTATAGGACAAAACAAGCACAAGAATGAACATGAGTCACAGCAATGAGGTACAAATTGCTGCAAATACTCCAGCATCAGTTATGTTTATGTAAAATGCAGTAAAATGAACAAATTGCTCTGCTGATATTGAAAATATACAAAAAGTGCACAAACAGTAGTTTGTCTAAAGAAATAAAGTGCAAAATATATCAAAGCATAAGGAAAGTAAATAGGTAATGCAAATATATTGTATAGAATATATAGAATATTTAGGGCTGTCAAATTAACATTGAATTAATGAACACTATTAGTTATAATAATATCATTCAATATATAAAGAAGTACTTGTTTTTCTCGAAGAGTCGTTTCTGACCATTTTAGCATTCTAGGTTATGAATGTCAAGGTTACAACAAGAAACCACAAATAAATCAGATATTTTAAAGAACGACATTAAACCCCACTGACTTTTTATTAACGGCCAAAAAGCACCACTTTTAAAAATATCTTATTTTGTATTAAGTAGACAAATGTAGTTGGAAAGACATAAGGGTGCTTAAACAATAAATCCATATTAGTTTTTGGGTGAACACATTTGAAAAAGCTTGATTGTTTATGTCTTCGCATGACTTCTAAAAAACATCAAGATGTGATGCCACGGCCATCAGTGTACTTGTTTACACAGACCAGCGTTTAAGACATCAGAGCACATGGAACCCAAGAACAAGAACAAACTCCACTGAGTGGATCTCCGTGGCCAGAAAGTACACAAAATCATACAAAACACATAATACGCTCAATTCCAAAGCAACTTTTGTCTACTCTTTTTGTACAGCAGAATAAACCGATATGGTTTTGAAGCGACATGAATAAATAATGACACATTTCTCCTACTTTAAGGGCTTTTCTGAGCAAAAACTGCTGTGCAATTAACTATGAGTAATTTAAATAATATATCTGCATATCATGCATAATAATTCAAATAAAATCTTTAATAACCCCTAATGATCTCACACATAAGTTCTACGAAGAGAAATATGCAGCAGGGGGAAAAAAAGAAATATGCACCATGATGCAATTCAAGCACCGCAATGTAAGTGATATGAATTTATCGAAATTATTGTCCACAAGCTCTAGGGAAGCAGCCTGATCTGATTTGGGCAGCCTGTGTTATATAGCGCAAACAAAACATCACTTTCAAGCCTTGCTGCGGTTAAACACCTCCATTCTTCTCCTTGAAACTCCCACTGCAAAAACAAAAGCGACCTGCACAAAGCACAAAAAGCATAACACTTGCAAACACTTACCATAGTTCCTATGCTGTTGCAGTTCTTTGGCTTTTACTCTAGAAGGAGCAGGAGAAATTGAGTGTGCTGCTCAGCGCTGCAACTCCCTCAACAGGCTGTGGAGCTTCTGGAGTGCTGGCGGCACATTTGATGACATGAGCAACAGGCTTGGGCTCCCTCCCTCTTTACACACACATCAACGGCTCTGACATCAGAGGTGGGATGTGCCATTATTCTAAGAGCTTTTGAGAGATATCCATAGCAACCAACCAACTGGCGAAGGAAGGATTCCTTCTTCTCCAGCAGGAATTGTGTCTTTGAACTGCCGGCCACATATGCATCCCCTTCAGCGCAGAGTGAGGTTTTCATTGTGTCTTCAGCGTTTAGGTATGGGCTCAACATCTGCTGCAGGACTGCATGTGTTTCTGGAGATGTGCGTGAGTATTCAGCGGTGTACAGAAGGGTACTGGAGAACAGAAAGTGGAAGTTAGTTACTTAAACCATTACATATGCCTTGTAGAGATTTTTTTTCTTTTTTTACCCAATCGGAATCAAAACTGGCCGTATTTAGTTTCAAGTTAAGCTCAATGGACAGATTGTAGTCAGCATTGTTAACTTATATTATTAAAAAAATATTTTTGTAAGGTAAAATTAAGCTGCAATAAAATATCCATATTTAATGGTAAAATTAAACAGAAATTTAAATGATTCATTGGCAACTAATTGACAAAGTAAGTTTATGTTGAATTAAAACTACAAAAAAAAAAAGAAAAAGAAAGAAAAAAAAGCTAATAAAAATTACAAGCACATCAAAATTTACAAAATACAAAAACAATATAAATCTATTAATAAGATAACTGATAATATCAATATATTAAAATAAGCTCATTAAAGCTCACAAAATATGAATAAATGCTATAATTGTATGTAATTAATACTAAAATGATATATTTAGAAAATATGAAAATAAAAGCTATGAGCAGACATGTAGTGCCATCATACTCTGGGCGTAATAAACAATAAACAAATATAAGTTAATAAAAAAAATAAAAAGTTAAGACTGAAAAATGAATGGAAGTGCTTTTATAAAGTGTCTGCTTTTAAAAACTCCATGAAGCCTCACCATAACCTCACTGTTTGTTTCTTAAAGAAACATTACGCAACAAATGCTGTCGATTAAAGGGGGCATAACACAGTTTTACCCAATCTCATTTTAATCTTAAGCACCTATAGAATATACGGCATCCATCATCTCCAAAAAGAAAGATACAGATTCTCTCTGAATAAAGTCGAGCTCCTGGACACGTGCCATACGGGCAGAGCTAAAGAGCGACAAGCACTTGAGCGCGTTCACCAACAAAACACATACATGATGCTGTTTCACTTACGTTCTGCAGTTCTCAATCATGACCGGGATCTTTTATAGCGGAGACCACTCCGTCTTTCAGTATCAAACAATGTTCAAATCCAGCGTCAAACTGGACCTTGTTATACAACGTCTGTTATCAAACACACTTGTGGAACTCTGTTGCCGCGCCGGACATCCTCTATTCACATAATGCTGGGTTCTTTTGGAAAGCTCTAGGAAAGCGCATGCTTCCAAGAGAAATGCCCATTGAAGGAGTTCCAGAGTCGTCTATGTCATGAAGTCATTTTGAAAGTGGAACCAAAAAACACACTGTTTTCCATGCCTGTCTCTTTAAATGCAAATGAGCTTTTGCTCCCTGACCCCTTTTCCAGAATAGAGCTGCGCCATTACAGCTCATACCTTCTCAAGTAGGGCTTGCTGCATACCACAACATCCAGGGTGCGTTGCTGGATCCACATCTAGGAGGCGGAGATGTTTAGGTATATTAAGGAGGAAGTGGTTGGATCTGTATCCATCCACGCCCACTGGATGTTGCAGTCTGCAGCGAGACGCTCCTCCACCTTCTAAAAACATCTGTTTTGGTTCTGATTATCATGTTTATCACGCAAAAATCATGCATTTTAAACCATATTAGTTTAAACTTCTGATGTACGGTTTTCTGAGTAGATACATTCAAATGACATGGACAGAAAGCGTCTGTCGCAGCACCCGAGTACTAAAGTTCTCATGCACACACAAGTTTACGTTAAAAACACTGCCGGTTATGTCTTACCAGCTGGGAAAGAAGTCACATGTTCACATGTTTTAGATCTGTGCAGCAGCAGCAATGTACAGTTTTGTTCTCTTGTCTCCTCTGAGGCTGACTCTAAATAGTGTCCTGTGCTCGTCTGTGCACCAAAAGACAGTATTGTTATAATGCTATCCCTTTGCAACGTCACAAGAGGAGCGAGAAAAAGGCTTACTAAAACAAAGGTAACAGGTTTTTCAGGTTTCCTTGGTTGGTAGATGCACTGGGGGCCTGATTATAGCACTTAAAATGATGTTTAACCTTTAGATAACCTTCCTTACATTGAACGATTCATCTACGCATGTTAAGACTTTGTCATCCTTCAAAAAACTGGCTTCAATTTTAAAATGACTTTTCTCTCCTCCAAATACCTGTCATGCAGACACTTTTAACCAATCAATTCATGATGAATAAAATGGACTATGAAATACTTCACATTATATACCTAAAATAGGTTGTAATATTTCACGCCGCTTTGAAAAAGACAACAAAAAGAAATGACAAACAAAACAATTAGGTTTAGGAGAATTAACATTCAGAGCATTAATAAGCACAAGCAACAATAATGGTTCCTTCAGAAGCCGTTTCAGTTACGACGAGTCACAAACCAGCTGTCAGCGGATGATAAATGTTACTAAGCGCTTGTCATCTGCAAACAGAACGTCTGACAAATCCGCTTAGAAGACCAAGAGGGGAAAGAGTTTAGTACAGATGTTTGAGAAGAGCAATCTTGGCTACATGCTCGGCACGTATACGGCGATTGGCCGGAGGGCATTATCTCTGAAGCGCTGCTTGCGTTCGCGGCCCTCATTTGCTATTGATCCACCTGCGCTGAACAGTGTCTGCACGGCTTTGAAAATCAGCAGCTACCAATTACTCTCAGATCATGGGAATAAAGCTTTTGGTGACAGTTCAAACTGCGTAAGTGGAGCTCGCATTTACAGCCCACTTTTAACGTTTTCTTTGATTTTGCTTCAGAAACATAATGACGTCGTTTTTATGGCTGGTTGCTCTAAAATGTTAATTGCATCTCAAAGTTTTGCTAAATGTTCCACTACTCATAAATAATATTTCCTGAAGAGGAAAAAGAAAGAAAAATGCTTTGTTCTCGCCGCACAGAAGAGAATTGAATCAATACTGTTAGATGAATTATCCATGTTGTAAATAATCAGAGACTGGTTGGGCTGCCTCAAGCCACCAGTGAGTGAAGGAACAGAAAATTGCTGAGACAGAGGTAATAAAAAAGGTGACAGGTCAAGTCATTGCAGGCCATCATTGAGATAAACGCTGCTGGGCTACTAATGCGTCACATGAGCTTTACTGTAATGATATCATACTTTCTCAAAGAAATCGAATAAAAGTTTACGGCAAGTTCTGCAACTCTGACAAAAACAACAGTCAATTACTCTGTTTCAGTGTTCAAAACCTGTATGACTTTCTATTCCATGTGCTGTTTTATACAGCGTGGCTTAAGGAAATGTTTTTTTAAATGTGAGAAATATATATAATTTAAACATTCAAATTAAACGAATAAACACAAAATGAATTTTACACACACACACACACACACACACACACACACACACACACATATATATATATATTAGGGATGGGCATAGATACATTTTTTATAATCTAGATTAATCTAGATTTATTCACATTTATAACTGCCCACCACTAATATACATACACAGACACACATTAGACAATAAAAGGTTAATTAAAAGTAAAAATCTTTTTTTTTAATATATTTTGTTTAAACCTTCAAATGCCAAAATGTATTTAAAAAATTTACTTCGACTTCTCATTTTATACATTTCATTCACAATACATTCAGCTTAAAAAAAATGCAAAATTTATTTGATAAAAAATTATGTTTTCATAAATAGAGATTGAAAATGTATCTTAAAAAGTGGCCAAAAATGTGAATAAATATTTGGCATCAAATGCCAAAAATACATTAGAAGGTGTACTTTCATGTAAGATACATGATCTTTAAACACATCCCAATTACTTTCAATCAAACTGTGATTGGGTTATTTTGATTTAGTTAAAAAATAAAGAAAAAAATACAGCTAACCACATAATAAAAACACGATTAAAAAAAAAAGTCTGTTTTTGCAAATAAACTTCTCATGTATTAATAATATATTTATAAGCTCTCAAACATTTTTGCCATATGACGTGCATTATGTTACAGTATGTGCTCCAAGCAACTTCTAAAGTCATATGATAACTGAACAGACTTTATTTTAAGCTGGCATCCATTAAAATCTTGCCTTCTTCACTGCTCATTTGAGCACCTGCATATTCAGCCTTCATTATATCAGCAGTTTTCCAGGAGACCTACTCTACAGTCTGCCAGAGAGGAAGAGGAAGTAAATTACCTGTTTATTGAATGAACTTTTACTTAAAGGGATATAAAAGGCCATTTAAAAGTATACAGTGAAAAGAGTAAGACTTTGTGAGTGCTTTGGCCGTGAGCAGACCTCTGCTTCTGCTTGAACTCAGCAGTCAGTCAGTCAGTCAATGCCCACCGTGTAAATGTCATCGCCTGACAGTGACGTGAATCAGGATATCCAGATCCATTGCACTTTTGAACTACAGCGATTCTTTAAACGAATCGCTAAATAATTGAAACTGCATTGCAAAGACAAAGTGAGACAAAGCAAGCGTCCCGATTGGATAAAAGACAGACATTCTGAGCCGAGATCATGATAAATAGCACATATATGTTTTAATCGATCCCACTGTTTGATATTCTGTGCATCACGAGGGTTTGTTCAACAGGAGGAGAATCTCTGAGACAGACTGTCTGAAGATAATCCGAGGTAGTTGATATGCAGAGCTGATGTTGCCTTTGCTTTTTTATCTGTGTTACTTAGGGAAAAATCAAGACTGAACGCTCTCTTAGGGCTGATTTGGCCTAAACTCTATTTGGCATCATTGCTTTCAGTCTTATAAAGGAATTTCTAATTCATTTTAGGCATCCTCATACATCTGACTGTCTAATTATTCATCGACTTCTAGAAATATATTTCTCAGTAGGGATAGGTATCAATACACTGATTAGATTCTGATTCATAAGCTCTCGACTCTTGATTTTGAAGTGTTGACAATTTTGCTTATGTTCAAGAAAAATGTCCCTTTCAGTTATTGCTGTTACATACAGAACTGTTTAACTTTGTGCATTTCTTTTAAAAAATTATATTAAAGCAATGGAGGAAAATGGGTATAAGATTATAAACTGATAAACTAAAATGTATTTGGATTAAAAACATGCATAAACGTTTGCAGGTGTCAGGTGTATATGAATCTATGGAAGAAGATGCATTTTTTTTATTTGACAATTCCCATTATGTGAAAAAAAAAAGTCAGAATGGCTTTATATAAACTCACAATTCCAAATGATATAAGTAAGAATTGTGACTATATCTTGGAATTCTGACTTTTATAATATATTAGTTGTAATTTTGACTTTTTTCTCAGAATTGTGAGATCTAAACTTGCAAGTTATAAAGTCCTTTTTTTTGTGTGGGAAAGGACTGATTTGTTCTCTCATAATTCCGACTTTATAACTCGTTTATATCAGGTAAGTCTGAGAAAAAAAAACCATTGTGAGATAAAAAGTTGCAATTATCATTTTTCATTTCATTTATTCAGAGGTGGAAATGGGCTTCCATATGAATCAGATTACACTGGAAAGAAGGCGTTTTTTGACTTTTGAAAAGAACCGCTTCATGAGAGTCATTTGTTCATGAATTAGATATAGTAAATATGTATTTGTACCCACCTAACGATACTTCCATAAATCTCATAAAGTGTTTCAGAAAACTCTAGAACTGTGCAAAAATAACACAAATCAATAATGACATTTAAATCAGCCAAATTAATTAAAAAGGACTGTCTGCAATTCCTCAACAAGGTCAACATGGCTGCCATCATCAGTCAGCAAGCAGTACATGTAACGTTAGATCATTTTACATTGTTCCTATTTGTTCAGTTTCTACCATGGGATTGTCATCCCGGGGTAACTAGGAACAAGCTCCAGCCTGGATCCAGAACATTTAAGAAGAGATGATGCCAACCCCACAGAGGACTTCAGATGATGCCAACCCAACAGAGGACTTCAGATGATGCCAACCCTGAAACAACACACAGCACTACCGAACTCTTCAAATGTTCCTTGTCTGTTCGATTATGTCATTAATAGACAGAATAAATAAGAGGACAGCAACACAAGACAACCAAACATGTGAATGAAATACTGACCCGAAGGATCTCCTGGGTCACTGGCATGGGCTAGCTGCTCACTGTCACAGGCTCCTTGATGGGCTCTTTAGGGAAACAAATGAAAAAGAATGTGTGTCTGAATAAAAGGTGCTGAAACTGTTCTCTAAATAAAGTTTTTTAAATTAATGTAAACTGCTTTAATCATGACCTGTTTTTGTACATAACATACAAATGGACATTGTCAGAGAAGGTAAATGTATGGCCAGGTGTGAGAGGGTCTGAATACCTGGAGGCTGACTTGGGACAACTCCACTCACTGGGGACTCTTCCCTCTCGCTCTCTGAATCTGTCCCTTCTAACTGACTGTCTTTCTGCACTTCAGCTGGTTTCTTGCTAACTGCTGCCTTGCTGAAGAAGGAAGCTATTTCTGATGCCTTTCTCTTCATGTCTGCTGCTCTGACATGATACAGTGCACATCACCATCATTACAGCTAGTACTTGTAAAGTTAACAAAAGCAAACAATAAAATTGACAGCCCAAGTTAACAAACTATAACATTCTTTTAACAAACTAACACATTTTGTTTGATTTAACTTATTTGCAGGAGTTATCTATCACCAATAGATATGCTAGTCAATTATCCTGTAACCAAAACTATCAACATATTATTCAAAAAGTAGTTAGACTTTAGTTGGAATGACGAATGTGACATCGTTTTATTTTTTTCTCTTTTTTTGCCTCATGTAGCTTACTAAACAGTTTAATTACGAATTCACCAAGGCATAAAGATGTTAGAAGCCTGCCTCCGCGGTTGGACAGGGAGTGCAATGTGGTGTGTGCTTTTGTATGGTGAATGATGAGGTCTTGAATGAGATGAGGTGCAGGTGATCAGTTGTCAGGAGAGAGTGAGCACTGTGATTGAATGGTGGAGCCTGGTGTATCTGTGACATTACATTACACATGGAAAACATTACATTACACATGCGATACTGTGGTGGGAGTTGAAGGCAATAAGTGACTGGATTTATCTGCTCCACTACCTTGAAGGGACCAACAAACCTGGGACTCAGCTTCTTGCAGGACAGGCGCAGACAAATGTCCCGGGTGGATAACCATACCTTCTGTCTGATTTGGTATGTGGGAGCTTCGGATCGGCGGCGTTCTGCCGCGGCCTTCTGTCTGTGCACTGCCCATTGGAGATGGTGGTGTGCGTCGTCCCGGACTCTCTCACTCTCCCGGAACCAGTAATCCCCGATGGGACGTCCGACGGCTCTCCAGACCAAGGGAAAAGTGGGGGCTGGAAACCGGGTATGCATTGGAATGGGGTGAGATTTGTGGTGGTTTGGCAGAGAGAATTTTGTGCGTACTCGGCCCAGCCCAGGAACTATTTCCAGGTGTCTTGGTGGCCATGGCAGAAGGTACGGAGGAACCGCCCCACCTCCTGGATCTTAAGTTCAGTTTGACCATTTGACTGGGGGTGATAGCCTAAGGTGAGGTTGATGGTCACACTTAGGAGCTTGAAAAACGCCTTCCATACCCGGGAGATAAATTGTGGTCCTCTATCTGATACTATATCCTCTGGGAGGCCGAAAGGGTGGAAAACTTTCTGGAAGAGTGTTCAGCTGTCTCGAATGCTGTGGGAAGCCCTCTAAGGGGTATGAGGCGGCAGAATTTATGGAGACAATTTATGGAGCTTCAAAATCATGGCCACCATCCACAAGCATTACCAAGCTTGGAAGAGCCAAAATCTATTTTTTTAAAACTCCTGACTGTGTTTGTCTGAAAGAAGAAAGTCCCTTTGTGTTTTATGTTGTTATTTAGCTCCCTCTAAACATATAATACACTGATAATCCACTAGGTTCACATGATTTCCCTCTTTCAGACGATCCCCCACACCTAGGATGGCTTGGGGGTGAGTAGATTATAGCGTAACTTTAACTCTTTGGTGAACTATTCTTTTGAGTACAGTAACAAAGTATTTGTACTTCATTACCTCCCATCTCTTCACTGAAGACTGGAGTAATGATTCTGGAAGTTTTGCATCACAGGAATAAATTATATTTCACAGTATTGTAGTTTTTCAGTATTTTTGATCAAATAAGACTTTAATTTTCAGAAGAAAGTTCTTTATTAAACACCATAAAATAATGTGAAACACAATACACAATATGCTTCCGTTCTATTGGTTAGGTTTGGTGTAAGGTTTAGTGTCAGGGGTACATAGTTGACAAATGTGATTGATCTTTAACTTTTCCAAATAATCACAATATATAGAACAATCAATCATTTTAATAAAATGTCAGAAGATTCACATTTATCTGTTTGGGAGAAAACTGAAGGCTTTCAGCAGCACTTAAAGGACATTTCACTTTGAAATTGTAGGAAAACATGCAAGAAGCAACGTAATATAATTTCACCAGAAATCTTCCTGGGTTAGATTTTCAAATATCTGTAAATCTTCTCTTACGAAGAGAAAGACACCATATTTTTCTTCATACATTTTAAAGCAATAAATCCTGCTGAGACAATGAGAGTGTCATGAATCAAATATTGTGTATGCCTTCTCCAGTCCTGGATGTTAACATACAAATCATGAATATTTGCCTGTGGGTTGTAACAACAGTGTCGAACAAGACCCTGGAGCAGGTCCATCACAAATGTATCTGAGCCCAGTTCCTCATTATTGTGACGGGATTCCCCGTATGTCATCAGCGTCGCCCTGGCAATCATCTGGATCACCTGGATGCAATCACCGCGGGCCAATCGATCACGGGAAAACTCTGTTTAAAAGCAGCCACCCGAGAAGTGGTAGACTGAGCACTGACTCCAGAGCAAGAGATTGCTGACGTTTATGCTTGTTGTCTTCTCTCCTCAGAACTCAGCCCGTGACCGCTTGGCCTCGCTAAAACCACTCACCTGGATCACACTTGGCTTCATGGATCACCTGCACTTTTGGGAAGAGGAAGATCACCGCTGCACCGAAGGCCAGCCACCGAGCACCGTCACGCACCTTGGTTCCTTGTTTTATTTCACTTCTTGTTAATAAATCCACCCTTCGGGGCTTGCACACAGTTCCCTTGTTGCGTTGTCTTTGCCCGGTGGCGACAATATAATCTAAAAAACAATCACAAATATCAGTGTTTTTCACACCTAAAGCTTGAGCATCATCAGACTGGAAAGAAATACATGGATATATGAATAAACGAGCCAACAATAATATCAAATATGTCATGATAATGCTGCGTAAAACATGATTTCTCAGTCTCTGTAAATATTCACCAATATTATGCCAAGAAACATTAATACTACTTTAACATAGAGATTTCTGGCCAAACACAACAAATTAAGTTCTTGTTCTCCGCTGAACAGATTAACTTTTACAGTAAGAAAGCCGTTTTCAGTCCAGCGGTCATTTCCATGTTTATTTTATTTAATCCTGAATAAGAAGATTATTGGTAACTGGCATAAAACATGAGCGTTTGATAATATTTCAGGTAAAAACGACATGTATCTGTGATCCTGTAATTCATCACGTAGAGTTCAGCCAAGTGTGTGTTTGATTTCCTCACATTTCTTCACAGTGCTGTAAGTATTTCAATATTAATGTGAGAGATGTTTCTTATGAAAGCCTCATGGAAGCAATTACTGTGACAACAAAAGAAATGACCTTGTTTTGTTCGGCTGTTGTCATGCGCTAAAAACTCGTCAGAGACTCGTTTGGTCATTTTGATTCGAACATGCTGCCATTTGCTCACGACTGACTCTGACTTTACTTGATTCTCCATCAATCATTTTCTGGAAAAAAATGAGATCTATATTTTATTTCATTAACAGAGAGAGTCCTACCCTTTGCTGACAGAACAACACTTCACAACATGCTGATAATGAGTGGAAAAACTGAGCTGAGAGTGAATCTGAGCTCTCTGAGTCTCTAATGCATCTCATTTATGATCAAAACCTTCATGAATTCATGATCATCGCCCTGTGTCTGAATACAACTACTGAAAAATCACAACAGACCGCTCTCACTGGGTTACGTACAGGTGCATCAAATAGAAAAAGGAAATATACAGTGGGTACAGAAAGTATTCAGACCCCCTTAAATTGTTCACTCTTTGTTATATTGCAGCCATTTGTATTCAGACCCTTTGCTCAGTGTTTAGTAGAAGCACCCTTTTATAGACAGGTGTGTGTCTTTCCTAATCAAGTCCAATCAGTATAATCAAACACTGCTGGACTCAAATGAAGGTCAAGGATGATCAAGATGAAATGGACAGTACCTGAGTTAAATATATGAGTGTCACAGCAAAGGGTCTGAATACTTAGGACCATGTGATATTTCAGTTTTTTTGTTTTTTTTAAATCTGTGTTTTTCTGTCAATATGGGGTGCTGTGTGTACATAAATGAGGAATAAAATGAATGATGTCTCACCTGTTTCTCTCAAACAGCAAATAAATAAACAAACAAATAAAAAAGATATGTGACTCAATTGTTTTTCTCTAACAGCAAAAACATTAAGAGAAAATAGAAAAAATAATAGATTTTTTTTATTTGTTTCATAAAATATGGCATTCTTTATGTTTCAACTGTTTCACTCAAACTGCAAATAAATAAAAATGAAATGATGAGTCTTAATTGTTTTGCTCAGACAGCAAAAACAAATGTTGAAGAATACGATTTTGTTTTTAATTGTTTCTAATTGTTTTTAATTAAAAAATCTTTTTAATAATTTCATTAGTCATTTTGATAATTAAAATCACAATATTAATTATTAAAACAATTCTAAATAAAAATACAATTATCTGTCTCAATTGTTTATCTTAAACAGCAAACTACTACTACTACTACAATAAAAAAAAATAAAAAATAAAAAAAACATCAATAGTTTTTTTATTTTTATTATCATGTACTGGTGCTGGATCTTGAGTTTCGACAGAATCTGGTTCGTCTCATTATCAGGAGATCTGACCCTTGATCTGAGACCTGACCTTCTTCTGCTTGGAGCTCATCTGAACTAAATGTGTATCAGAGTTTCCATTAATAACAGAGAAAGTCTCCTCTGACCGCCCCCTCTGACCCAAACTCATTTAGAGCTTCATTTAAAATTAGTTTAACGAGCTGCAGAATCAATCAGGGAATGGCACAAGAGTTGGTCGAATCATCAGAGATCAGACAATCCAGATTGACTGAAGATCAGCTAATTAAAGAGAGAGCTGAACAGATTAACACCAGCCACAGACTTAAGTCAGGATCGACAGCAAGTATGCTTGCTTTTACAACACATACAGTCATTTATATTGTTTTATTTTATTGTTTTACAAAATTTTACAATATACATTTGTATTGCATTAAGCGTTAGAATGCCTGGGTTAAATGCATTTTTATTTTTAAACCCGTTTATTTTACTATTTTATTTCATTTTAGAATGTCAAGGTCATCAGCATATTTACTTAAACACTATATACTTATTTGAATTATTATATTTAATTATTTTATTTTGGAATATCAGGGTCAACGGCATATTTAATTTTACACCACATTATTTAATTTTGATTTATTTTAGAATTTCAGGGTTGTCATCTTATTTACTCTTACAGCATATTTTATCTTCTAATGTCATCAGCATATGCAATTGTACACCGTGTACTAATTTATTTTATTTTAGAATGTCAGGGTCTACAGCATTTCTGATTTTACATCATGCACTAAATTTATTTATTTATTTACGTGCTTTTTCTGATTACCAATATATATAGTAATTTCATAAAATTAAAAACATATTTCTTAGTCACAGGAGCTGTGCACTTCTTAGTCACATGACCTCTGATCTTCCCTCAGTCACATGACCTGTGAAGGCTGCAGGTGTCTTTTCAGACGTTCGTGTCCGTCACAGCACTTGAAGAAGCTTTTCTCTGAGCTGAGAGATCTCAAGGTTTCTCATTCATTGGCTCAGACAGCATGCAGCGGCTCGGCTGTTACTGCATCCAGATGTGCAGCTCGTCGTTTCTTCTCGTTTAACCCAAACAAATGGCTTGCACATGCTCCAGCGTTCAAACACTTGACACGGAGCTCCAGCGTGAAGCAGAGCAGACGTCAGATTGATTTATGACCATTCCTCAGTGATGAGAACAAAGCAGACGTCAGATGAACCTTCACAGAGACAAACACATTCACACCGTCACCAAAGAGTGTGTGAGTGCTGATCCGCTGGAGCTAGCGCAGGAAGGAGGTGCTCATGCTTTGGCAACAAGCCTTCATCCATCCATCTCCTTTAACAGTGATTTCTGAGCTACCTGACAGATTTATCAGTCAAATAAAGGTGAGAAAAACACTGAATATAAAATTATAAAAACGAATTGCAACTACAACAAAAATTATATTATAAAAAAATTATATTAACCTATAAAAATGAAAATTACCACAAAACAATTACCTAAAAACTATAACAAAAATGATAAAAAATAAAACCTCATTTAAACAATTAATTAGAATCTGAATAAAAAAAACATAAAATATATAGAAAAAAAATAAAAAGAACAAAAATCTAAAATTGTTACAAAAATATAACAATTCAAACTAATGAAACTTTAATAAAAACCACAAACACTACATACAGATATATTAAAAAGATGGCAAAAATAAAAACTAAATTACTGAAACTTCCCCTAAAATGATTGTAACAAATTAGTAACAATACTAACAAATAATAACTAATTAATAATAATAATACATTTTATTTGTAAAGCACTTTACATTTTTGCAAGAAAAATCTCAAAGTGCAACAGGAATCAGAGTAAAAATATAACAATTATAAAAGAGAGTTTTAACACTAAAAGA
>JAUCMU010000032.1:2203350-2236405 GCA_032275025.1 Enteromius treurensis | reverse complement strand
AAAAACTACTCTGAACGCTCAAGAAATTGCATACTGATGTTTTAAAAACTGCTCCGAACGCTCTAGAAATCGCATACCGGTGTTTTAAAAACTACTCCGAACGCTCTAGAAATCGCATACTGGTGTTTTAAAAACTACTCTGAACGCTCAAGAAATTGCATACTGATGTTTTAAAAACTGCTCCGAACGCTCTAGAAATCGCATACTGGTGTTTAAAAACTACTCCGAACGCTCCAGAAATCGCATACTGGTGTTTTAAAAACTACTCCGAACACTCTAGAAATCGCATACCGGTGTTTTAAAAACTGCTCCGAACGCTCTAGAAATCGCATACTGATGTTTTAAAAACTACTCCGAACGCTCTGGAAATCGCATACTGGTGTTTTAAAAACTACTCCGAACGCCCTAGAAGTCGCATATTTATGTTTTTAAAAAAATACTCAGAACGCTCCAGAAATCGCATACTGGTGTTTTAAAAACTACTCCGAACGCTCTAGAAATCGCATACTGGTGTTTTAAAAACTACTCCGAACGCTCAAGAAATTGCATACTGATGTTTTAAAAACTGCTCCGAATGCTCTAGAAATCGCATACTGGTGTTTTAAAAACTACTCCGAACGCTCTAGAAATCGCATACTGATGTTTTAAAAACTACTCCGAACGCTCTAGAAATCGCATACTGATATTTTAAAAACTACTTTAAAAAACTCAACACGTATGAAACCGCATATTAATGTTCTAAAACAGTGTGCATTCTAGAAATCTCATATTGATGTATTAAAAACTATTCAGAAGACTCTAGAAATAGCATTGCAACATGCTAAAAACAACTCCTAACAATTACATGGCGATGTCCAAAAAACTATTTGGAACAGATCTCATTTTGATGTTCTAAAAACTACTCCGAACACTCTAGAAATCACATTTATATTATAAAAACTACTCAATACAATCTAGACATTAGACATCTAGACATTGATGTCCTTAAAAATGGCTCAGAACATTCTAGAAATCATACAGCAACATGCTAAAAACTCTGAACGTCTGAGTGGCCATGTTTGAAAGTATAGTAACAAATCTGTTCACAAGGAAGGACTACAGAAAATTTAGATCAAAGTACATTTAAAGCACCCTGGGTTTCAAGAAAAGCGCAAACGGTAAATAGCCATCATTAATTTGATTTGAAGTGCCTTGTTTTGAGAAGTTGATAACAACTTGAATGGTGGCTTTCCAGCAAATTATTCCCATGTCCATCTCCTGGAGCTTTTCTCCAGCAATGACGGCTTTACGACACCACTTCTCATAATAGTCCATTGCCTAATTTCACTATCATTTACAGCTTCTATCTCTGTCTCCCTTATTCATGCTTTGTTGGGGTTTTTAAGTTTGCTCTCCCTTTAGAGGAATAGTACACCCAAATCTTGTGGGAGGAACTCAAACTCAAGTCATGATTTAAGAACTGAATCAGTTTGATTTAGTCAACAAATTAATCATTTGGATTGTTTTTTGTGAACTGGATAAACTGTTTAATTAGGAAGATTAAAAAGACTTTTCATTTTGGGGTGAAGTATTCCTTTAAAATCACTGCATCTATCACTGTCTCACTGTTTATGTGTTTTTCAGCATCCGTTGTAGTGTCTTTCCACAGCGGGCTGCTCTACACTCTCTCACAGTCTCTTTGCTTTTCTCTTTAAGCAGAATGCCGGACAGACCGCCGGCCCTCCACCCATGCGCCTCCCCCCACCTTACAGACCCCCCAGCCTAGTGCAGGAGGAGGAGCAACAGGATGAAGAAAGGGAGGATGAGGAGCAAGCTAAAGGTGAGAGTCTACTGATCATGCCAAAATGACATATATGTTCTACTTACGTACATCACTGGCTATGTTCGGAATCACATATGACTATGCTGGTCTACTATTTTATAGCAGATAGTATGGATACATTATAGACTTTCTATATGCATGGAATAGCTTTCAAACCTAATACATTTTCATTACAAGGCCTGTCTGTTCATTCATTGATAAATATTGGTCAAATATATAGATGTTTTATAGATGATTAAACTAAATTAAGTTATAATGAATAAAAATAATAATAATGATTTAATAACAATAAATAATACTTTAATGTAATTATTTTACATATGTAATACATTTCTATATATATAAATAAACTGACAGTCCTATCCATTATTGAGATTAATTACAAAAAAAGTATTGTAATATGCAATATATGTTATATTTTAAGTATGTAATATATTACATATTAAATTTTACAATGGAATATGTCTATTTAATATTTAATATATTTAATATATTTCATTATATAATAAGTAGTTAATAATAATTATAATTACAATTGGAATATCTTGACAATATCTATTATGGAGTACAATGTATTGCAAAAATTATATAGGAATAGATTTTGTATGAATTTAATTCAGTTTTTCTTTTTTTTACGCGATTGACAGCTCTTTCTATAATACAGTTGGTCAGTTAATTATAAAAATGTAATATGTAGTTATCAGAGCAATGCACTGGGAATGCAATGCACTAAAGATGACATTGATTAATTGCCATTTTAATAACTGGGCCACACCTGCTGAATTAAACATCAAGCATAGAGAGATCATGTGACTGGTATCATGTATACTGTTTATGTACCATTTATCATAGTACATATTATGCAGTAAGCAGTACACTGTTGTTTTATTCTGAACATAGCCAGTGTCTTATTGGACGGCTACAGAACGGATTTGGCATGCCGCTTCCTAAGGCGCGTCCCAGTACTAGATCTCCTTGTCTCAGTCCGAGCTGGCAGACCTTCTCAGCGTCACACCGGCGCTCTAATCTCTTTCCACTTTGATGGTCCTCAATACCCCATGCAGGCAGTGTGGCGTCTCCAAATCTTTTTTTCATTCTTGTTCGCCACCGGCCCTTTGACTGACTCTGTTCTCGGATGCCATGCACCGAGCACTTCTTGTAAAATCTTGTAGTGTGAAATGAAGTCTTTGTTGAGGTATGCGATATTTAGGAGATGGTGAGTCGGATAGGACCAAAGAAGTGGTTACGTCCAGTTAAACTTGCGGTGGTGTGGTGTAGTGATTGAAGATCCAGATTGGACACTGAATCGAGGTGGGTTTGAGGCCTACAGGGGAATATACATACATTTTCAATATTGTATCTGCTGACCTTCACATATAACACTGAATTGTCTCATAGATATACAATTTCAACAGGAAATTGTTTGTCCAGGTTATTTTTTTTGCTTTTTCAGTATTTTAAGTTCAGTATTATAAGTGTCAGTAATATAAATGGCTAAATATCAATAAGTGGTACTGTATGTGTTATTTAGGGGTGAGCGATATATCGCTAGACATGATTAACCAGTATTAATGTGTCAGCCGGTAGAGATTTTGGGCTATTGTCTCTGTTGTGGTCACATGCTCACGAAAATGTATTGTTTGCACACGTTTGTAGCCACTGCGATAGGGCTGGGCGATATATTCATCATCGCTTAAGTTCCGCAAATATGTAATAGTAGGCTCATGCATTCATTATTTCTCCACTTTTTCTGCCATTGAAAGAGCAATGTATGATGGATATTGTAAATGATGGCTCTAGTTACCCACGGTCTCTCTCTCCGGCCTGAACGCTGCTTCTTGTCTTCTTGTGAGGTGATTTTGATGAGCACACATGTTTGAACCGTGCCTTCTTTCCCATATGTCAGTGATAAATAACTTCAGGTTACCTCATCTTGCTTCTGTCAGTCCAGTCAAAGACGGCTTCTCATGGATTGATGGAAGTCAATACGTCAGCCCTGCTGAAGGCCTCAACATCCTGAAGTGCTTAAGTTAGAGGGGTTTTTCTGTTTCCGCTCCAGCGCGTTCGGGACAACCTAGTCAGCAGTTTACATAATCCCTCGACATAAGAAAACGTCTGCTCGCGGATTAAGATAAGAGTAATATTGTGTCGGATTTATTGAATGTTGAATAAACACAATCAAAAAACTTTGCCTAAAACTTGTCGCAATAGGATTACGGGGCGTTTGCGGCGCAATGTCGGACATGCGATAAGACGACCTCTTATGTCAGGATTTGCTGATGCACATTTTAAAATTGCACTCTATTATTGCGTAATGCACATTGCTCTCTGTAAGCAATTAGGATATATTGTGTGCTGGGCGAAGCGCCGTTTCACACCAGATTTATACGCGTTTAGGAATGAGTGAATGCCGCCATCTGTTCGCATCTCGCAGAAGGCCGTCTATTGTTTGAGGTTGAAACGAGGGCCTTGAAGCAGCTATTTATCTCAGTTCAGAGCATCAGTCAGCTTGATGAATTCTAAAAGGCTCACAAGATGGCCAATGGAAAAATGCTACAGTGAAGCCAAAAGGCCCATTTTCTCTGTTTTGGGCAGCATTGGTTTTAACAGTTTACTTTAAAAGGAATTGCTTTGTTTTGTGGTCTGGGATCCTCTAGTTTTCGTCCTTGATCTGGACTTGATGGATCATGCTCGGTGAGGCAGACTACAAATACTTTATCTTCCTTATAGACTTGCCTCCATTGATATCTAATGCATATTACATTCTTTTGAGGTGTTTAATGCTAGTAGGTCGATTGATGATGGGATGTGTGTTGTTTAGATGGTATTTCATATGAATAAAAGATACTATCTGGCCAAGTTGAGCGCCACTGTGGACCAGACTGAATGCTGTTGCCGGCCTGAAAAACGGGAGCGCCTGCAGGGCATCTTTCCAACTTGGCAGGCGGTGTTACTTGAGGTATCTTGAGACATCGCATCTCTTTTAAAAGTGATTGGCTAAAAGGTTTACTATCAGTGTTCGAAGCAAAATACTTTTAATGCTAGTGAAATTATAGTCTCTCTCTCTCTCTCTCTCTCTCTCTCTCTCTCTCTCTCTCTCTCTCTCTCTCTCTCTCTCTCTCTCTCTCACCTTTGTTATTTTTTAAATGCTATGGGATTCTGCAGTGTTAATCACATTAATGTTTGAAGGGGAAAAAAATTATTTTTATATATATATATGTATATATGTTTGGTAATAGATTATTGTGTAATATTTTAAGTATAATTTTGGTATAATATGTAATTTTTAAAATGCTTTAATAAGTAGCATGAAGCTGAATCTTTTTTTTTTTCTTGTACTATTATCATATTTTTCTTATCACTATAATTCATGCAATTAATTAAGAAAGATTAATAAGAAATCAATATTAAAGTTAACAAAAATGTGTAAAATTAAAATTTTAATGTTACTATTGTTTTTATATTTTATTGCAAATAATTATTGTAGTATATTTTTTTTCTTTTATAATATTATATATATATAATTTATATCTGTGTGCAAAATATAATCTTATTTGATTTATCATTTAAAAATGGATTAAAAAAAACCACACACATATATATGTATATATTTATATATATATATTTATAAAATATTTTTAGAATTTTTTTTGGAAATAGTTATTATTAGAAATGCTTTTTAATCCATTTTTAAAATGATAAATAAGATTATATTTTGCATATCAAAACAGATTTTTTTATTTACAATAAAATCTACAAATATATATTTTTTAAATGGCAAATAAAATGTATTTTTATTTAAAATGGTTTTATACTATAAAATAGAGAATGTATGTGATTAATGAATCTGTCTGCTGAACTCTCGATGTTGAAGATCTGTGTTCAGTCCAGTGTTTCTCGTCTAGTGTGCTTGATGTGTCCACTACACCTGTGCTAGCCGACTGTAATTACTGCTGCATGATTAATAACTCCAGTGATTGCAGGAGTTTGGCAGACCATCGCTCTTCCTGCTGTGTGTTTGTTGTCACGCATGCGCGCTCGAGTCCGTGAGCCTCAGTATGCTGTGTGAAGCCTGTGCTGAGTGTGTCCAGGGACGGCACGTCAGTGCTATAATGCGCTGGATTCAAATGGATCGCTGCCAAACAGCAGCTAACTATACAAGCATCACTGTCAGAGCCGGCGTCCTCCCTCGACACCCTGTGGCTCAATCACTTCACTTCCTCTCCTCTACTCCTGCCTTATAAAGACTGCCATTTAACTGTGACGACATCACTTCCTTTCATCATTTAGTGTATGTTTCTTGTCAAAAACCAATTTAATATTTGACTGCTGTTTTCATATTTTATTTACAATTTTTTTTAAATGTATTGCAAAGTTGTTGTTATTATTATTATTATTATTATTATTATTGAGCATGTCAAAAAAATCTATATGAATATTTATGAAATATTGATAAAATATATAGAAAAAGAATAAGAATAATATAAATAATATATTAAAGTTTGTACATATTAAAATGTTATATAAAAATAGGAAATATCCATAACAACAAAATAATATAATATATTATTGGCCAGTTTTATTATGTCCCATTACAATTATATAATAATAATAATAATAATAAAAACATAACATTTTAACAATGTATACCAAAATGTAAAAAAAAAAGTGCTTGCATGCATTGCATACATTTTATTGCAAATTATTAATGTGCAAAAAAACATTATACATGTAATCAAAATATTGTACTACTATTATTATTTTAATAATTTATTTTGATATTTTATAGCACATAAGCTTTATAGAATATTTTTAATGTATAGTAACAATCATAAAAAATATAAAGTTTGTTTTATTCAATAATTATTAAATGTGTATATATATATATAATACATTATAATCATGTATGTATGTATATATGTGTATCAGCATAAAGACATTATATATACACGCATAACAACACAAGTGAACAGAGAATAAAGCAAAATTTGCCACACTTGTATAATATAAAATAATCTGTATCAGTTTATAAAATGTTGTTATTCATTGATTTAATTAATTAATTAAATTTATTTATTTATCAGAACTTATGTTTTTACTTGTATTCGTGTAGCTTATATTGAAGAATAGCCATGCTGTGGGTATAACACTGCGTTTCTCTTTTTGGTTCTTTTTGATACTAACTACTAAACATTTAAAAACAATGAGTTGTGAAAGAAGGGTTTCAGAAAGGACTCCTCAGACTTGGTGGAGTTGCTCAGACTGGCTCTGAATATTTCATTGGCTGCTCCAGTTTTCACGTCCAGAAGAAATCAGTCAGGCTCTGAAGTCTGCGTATCGCTGAGCGCTTTTGCCAAATCTATAAATCCTCCATGAGAAAAGTTGGAATCATGCTTGAGTTCTTCTTGTCTTAAAGCTGATCAGAAACAGTCCAGTGTAAATCAGTGCTCCGGTGTTACAGCCTCAAAACACACATCAGTCTACTCCTACATCTGCAAAGAGATTCATTTTCACACTAGTGATAGACAATAGAGGCCAGGCCAATCATCTGTAACATATACAAGAAGCTTCAGCCTGTTTGTTCGCAGTAAAGTCTGCATTTAGGAAAAATGATTGTACGATTTTTTATTTTTATTTTTAACGAGTACAGTTATTATTACACGTTTCAGATGCATTTCATTTATATTTGGCTTAATATTTCAATTTCAGCGGAGTACTATTAAACACTTTTTAGATCCATTTAATTCCTATTAATATATAGTGTGTTATATATTGGCATTTTAAAAGAATAATAATATATAATTTCCATATATAACAATATATAAAACATCTTAATGAGTTCAGTTTTTTAGAGGCATTTTATTCCTATTTATATTTTATATATTAGCTTATTTAGAATAAGAAATGTTATTATAATAATAACATATGAATATATGTATCATTATTTCTGAAAATATGCATTTCAGATGCATTTCATTCCTGTTTATATTTTATATATGAGCTATTTATAATAAGAACTTTTATTATTATTATTATTATTGTTGTTGTTTTTATATTATTAAATGTTTTGAAATTATTGTAAAATAATTTAAAAACGAATAATGTAAAAAGTATAAAACTATATTATTAATATTTTTTTATTATTTTAAAATACCGATTTCTTTTTATTAAGAACCATTATTTTTTAGTAGCAATAGATTTATACTACTAATGGCTTTGTTTATGACAATAGTGGTAGTAGTTTTGTAATGTATGGTCAATATTTTAATATTTTGCTGTTTTCAGCTTTAATGAACAACATCATAAATACTGTTTTTATATGCATTTGGTTCATGTTGTAGTTCTTACCCTCCCGCAGCAGATTTGAGAAGATTTCTTCGTCTCTAGCGGTGAACGGCTGGTGTTTGTGAAGGGCTGTGACTCATCTCTCTGGTAAATTGGTGAGCCGCCTTAGTCTTCTTCAGACCGTCTTTAATTAAGAGCCATAATGAAGCAGAGCTAATGAGAAGTCTTCTGTCAGTGTTATCTTTTCATATATACGGAGCCGAGTGATCAAGAAACCTTGCGTTATAGCTTTGTCTTCTCCTTCTGAAATATCACTGGCTGTTTCTTCTGGGTCTCTTCTTCGTGCGTTTAGTGCTGTAGGATTGGGTGCACCAAATATGGTTATTTATCAGAGAGCTGCTGAATGCCTGACAGCTTTTCTCCATATATTTAAGGCCGAATGGCTTAGCTCAGCAGTGTTTGTTTGCAGCGCAACTATATTGTGACAAACAATGTGTCTAAAGCAGCACAGCATCAGTGAATGTGGAGGGCAGATGTTTTGTGATATGATCGCAGTGCATCACGATATCATAATTGGATCACGATTGAAACCATGCCAGAGGCAAGAGAGACGCACATCATGTCTCATAGAAACAACTAGAAGAATATATTCACAACCACATGAAGTCTTCATGAAGTTTGTGTAGAGAACGCTGCGGAGAAATGTTACGTTTTTCAGACTTTTCAAATTCTCTGATAAACTTACATTTTGTTACCATTTTTTAATAATTGTGAATTTACATTTATTATTAAAATTTATGAAATAATGTTTTATATTACATTTTATAAATCAAATAGTTTTTGCTTATTTAAATTTTGTTTAAAAGTATTTTTATGGCAATATAATGTATTCTAGGAACATTTAAGTTAAGCATTATTGCAAGTTACATATTACAATTCAAGTTACAATTTACCTTAAATATTATCAATTAGATTATTTTTTATTTTTATTATAATAATTATTTTAAGTACAATTTTATTTTAAGGTATTTATGACAAATTATGTATTATATTAATATTTAAATGCCACAATGTAAATTAAACTTTTTATGAAATATTATCAATCAGATTATTTTTTATATGATATGGATATTTAAATTAAAATAAATTAAAAGTTACAATGCAGTGTAATTGAAATGTTATATTATGCATTTTTAGATTTGAATGGTTTTATATTAAATGTTACAAATCTAATTTTATTACATTATTTTTTTAAATGGAAACATTTTTATGAAATATAAAAAGAAGCATTTTAAATTAAATTTGCTTTGTAGATTAAATGTTTAATAAATTATTTTTATTATAATTTTTTTCATGTAATTTTATAAAATTACATTTATGTAACTTTTTTTTATGAACAATTACATTTATTTAAAAAAAAGTTTTTTCTTAAATAGTTATAAGTGGTATTATTGGAACTTGTAATGATATAATTTTTAATTGCATTTAATCTTAAATTGCACTTATATTTAATATTATTAATCAAATTTGTTACCAAATTACATTTTATATTAACTTTTGTTATATTTTTATATTAAAATAATTTACTTTATTATTATAATTATTATTATTATTAATAATAATTTATTGTAGGACCAGAAATGTTAATAAATGGATTTACCATGTATCAATACTTTTTTTGGTTTTTGGACTAAATACTTATCAACCTTATTTAAGTTTCACCTAATTTGTTCGAGTTTATTTTATAATGAATAAATTGTATTGGCATATTATACCAGCTCCCTAAATACTGGCCAACAACCAATAAAAAAACATTAACGGTCCACAATTAATATGTGAAAAATATACCCCTGTGTGAAGATGATTGCACACTATTAGGACCTGCAGAACTCCTGACATATTAAAGAAGGTGACAGTAATGTGTGTGTTTTTCTTTTTCAGGCTAGAGAAGCTGACTGTTGTATGGCCAGGGATTCCCCGATAGTAATCTGTATTCTCATCGCGACAGCATCAAGGACTCCTCTGTTCTGTCATTTCCTTGTTGCTTCCGTTCTGTGTGTTTCGTGGGCAAGAGGTTGTGGGATGTAGTGCATCTCAAGGTGGTTGAACGCTTGCTTGGTGATCAAGGTTGGTTGCGTCAGGTTCATAGTGTGTGTGTTTCCGTTGATGGTTTACTGGTGTGGCTTACTGGGTTTTCGGTGGCGTCTTGCTGTCTTTTCATTCGGTTTAGGTTGGCCTATTTTCTTTTTGGTTTAGATGCTTTGCAGTTTTTTTTTAAAAGCGTGTTCATGCCCTGCTGAGAAGATCAGCTCGGACCAGCTCTCTTCTGCTGAATATTGCTGGTCACTTGCTGGCCAGAATACCTAAATAAATTCAGTTAAAATGAATACAGTTTTATATGAAATATTTTAATCATTAAATTAAATATTACATTATATATTAATTAAAGTCGCATTTTTAATAAATTAGCATTTTAAATCAATTCAGTCAAATGATACATATAATTTCTAATTAAATATAAAACAAAATAGTATTCAATTCAATCTGTTCGAAATAAAATATTATAAATAGTGCTGTAAATGCGATTAATCGCTTCCAAAATAAGTTTTTGTGTGTGGTGTATATATTTATTATGTACATATAAATACACACACATGCATGTATATATTTAATAAAAATTTTGTATTTGTATAATAAATGTCATAATAACAATATAAATTATATAAATATATACATGTAAATAGTTTTCAAAATAAATACTGTGTGTGTTTTTATATATAACAAATAACATTATATATGCACAGTACACACACATTATGTAAACGAACGCTTATTTTGCATGTGATTAATCGCTTGACAGCACTAATTACAATATATGATTAATTTGATGGTAAATGTAATAAAGCTAAAATGCCAGTGGTGGTTGTTTCAACAGGGATTTCTATCTTTAATATAAAATTAGCAAACATAATCACTAATATGTTGATTGATTTATCCAGTGTTTCCATACATTATTACTTCTTGGATTAACTTTCTTTATGTTTTCTCTTTCCTCAATCTAATAACTTCTTGGTTTTGAAGTACGCATATTTATATATTTATCTCCATATGTTCACTTTATGGAAATCGAGGGAAATATAGATGTTAGTGCTGTCAAACGATTAATCACAATTACTCATAAATCTGAGTTTGTGTGTAATTTATATATAATGTTAATATTAAGGTATACACCGTACACACACACACATAATATGTAAACAACTTTTTTAATCATTTGAGAGTGTTTATAGATACAGATTTTTTCTTTTTTAAGAATACAAATTATGTTTTTATATTTCAAAATATATATATATGTTGAATAAAATGTTTTGAAGTATTTTAATAGTATTAAGGACTCAAATTTGCTTTTGTTTGCAAAGCACTGATTTTAATAAACCTCTTTACCTCACGATAGCTTGTGGTGTTTAAAAGTTCTTCCCTGGTAAGTCCAAACACACTGAGCTGTGGTTCCCGTGGAGAAGAGGCTGGTTTAATCCAGTGTTTTTCGATTTACTTTCTGAGCACCTACTTGTGTATGCCAGCAACACCTCTCTCCTGCTCCCTTCAAGGTGATATGTGAGTGACGGGCCTCTTCCCAATGTGAATTTTTGGTTTATAGATAGAAGTAAGAAAGAGGACAGGCAGGATCCTCTAAAGAGTCCCACATGAGGGGTTTACTCAGGGGACTTTCACATACAAAGGCCCTATCAATCAACACGGCCCATCCATCATTTATACAATACATCTTTGCTTAGAAATACAAAAGATAACGGTTTCATATTTAGAAAGTCGTTGGCATCCACCGTCAGCTAGTCAAAACATTCAGGCCCTTTCAAAGAATTCATAACGTTAATCTCAGTCGATAGCATTGTGACCATTTAAAAAATCATTTGTATTTTATATTAATGAAATAAATGATTTATTTTTATTATTATTACAGAATTTCTTTAACATAGTAACAAATTTCATGTTTATCAGCCTAAAATGGTCAACAATATATATTTTTTAAATGATAATATTGATTCGAATTGATTTATAATTACATTTTATTAATTATTATTATTATATTTATTTCTATGTAATTAATGCAAGTGTTTTGTTTTGAAGTGAACGTAAACATTTGTTTAATTTTTTTTTTTAGTTAAATTCAATTTTGTTTCTGTTTACTTAATTTAAATATGTGTGTGTGTGTGTTTATCGTATATTTAAATGAATTTCAAATGGGCCTTTATGTATAAATAAATGAATAATTAGAACTGAAATAATTAGGTCAATTTCATCTGAAATTTTCGCACATAAACAAATAAACGCAAGCTCATGTTGTGTCATCATGCCAAATTTCATCCATCATAAAAAATTAGCATCAGGTTAAATTGTATGTGTTTTCGCATCCGTAGCAAGCATTTTTAAAGGGAAGTATGACGAATACAAAAAGAACCCCCAAAAATGTATGTGACTCAGTGTTCAAGGACCTTTAGACCTAACATTAGCAAAAATAAAGATTTTATAAAAAAAAAAAATCATATTTGTATTAAGTATTATTTTAGATTTAAATTGAAAAAAAGTACAAAACGGTAATCTCTTAAGTCAAAATATTATTTTATTCAGTGGTAATCGGCAACAAATGCTGTTGCTTGAGCGTTTACTTGTATTGAACGGATTCGGTTGCCCTTTAGCCCTTTTGTGTGAAGAGCTGGATGGAACCGCGAGCCAGGGATTCTGCCAAAAGCAAAATGAGATTACTGTGGCCGCGCAACCTTTTGTCTTGTAGATCGAGTGCCTTCTTGGAAAGCAATGGCACAGAAAGAGATGTGTCAGGAACGCCTTTTGTGATGCAGTGCCGTTCCCGCTGCTCTCTGAGCAGAAGAAAATGCTCCTCGATCCATCAGCGCTGGCTCCGAGCCGGCCCTCGTTTATCTGGAGCAGGACGTTCTGATCTGGGACCAGAGATTGGGTCGTAATTACCAGCGGCTTCTCCCTAATGCCAGAGTTATGAGGCTGCTCCAGTCAGCCATTAATATCACAGACACACACACACACTTATGGGTAGTCTTCAGCGTGCTGCCAGCAGTGTGAAAACTATCCTTGATAGCTCTGGCAGCATCCCAGTTACTTCATTCTCAGTCAGAACTGTAGTCTACTGCTGATACGTTAAGCTGTGGTGCTTGTTTTGGAATCCGGGGTTCGAATCCCGTTCTCTCTTGAAACAAAATATTGCCTTTCTTATGTTGGCCGGAGAATCCACAGTTTGTTTCTTCCTCTTGTTCTAAGGTTTTTGTGGCCGGCGCTGTTGAAGTTGTGTATTTAGGGCAGTTTCCTCCGAGCGAGCGGGTCAAGGTCAGTTATTCCAGTGTTTTGGAGTGAATCCCCAGCACTGTCGCAGTCTTTGGCACTGTCCCAGTTTCCTCAGCCCTCGTCTCGCAACACCCAACACACTTACCTGAGGAAAGATTTGGGTCTTGCTCCTAAACAATCGCTTCTTTCTCTCTAACTGACAATGAAGACACTCTTGTTGGTCTTATCTTTACTGGTATGATTTTTGAATCGACTTGTATGGTTTTAAATGGCTTGTTAGATAAGTAGTCATGTGAAGTTTTGTTTTTTGTTTTGTTTTGGCACAGTGACATCATGAACAACCCTCACATATGGGTGTGCGATATTGACAACAACAAAAAAATCTCAATATTGTCTCAGATTTGAACGATAAGGGTATTTTAACGAGTGTGTTTTTGTGTTTTGTTTCTTTTTTCTTTTTTTTCTTTTTACATTTTATGGGCATTTTTATCTTTATAAAGCCAAAGTGTCCAAAAAAGGAAACATACTCTGAATGTAAATTTAAAACTAACAGTAGGTGGCAGTAAGTAACTATAAATAAGTGAGTCATTGTAACTCTCACACACGCCTTTTTGTTTTTTGTAATGGACGATACATTGATGCATTGCGAATCGAGAAATGATTCAGCATGGCTTCTGAGATTTCCGTGTGGCGAATCCTCTGGAAGCTTAGTTTTGAACAGCAGATGGCGCTGTATGCTTTAGAAACAGCCATACTCTGCTTGTTTCCAAACCCATACATGCACTTGACCCTAAATTGATCATTAATTTTTTTTAAGCGAATTGCAAGGGTGTTCACAGTGGGCTGTGTTTACAGTAATGGTGGAATTACATGACTACATACCGAACACACAAGCCTTCTTCAGCGCTCTTCTTCGTGAGCGTTTGAGTGTGTGGATAAAAAGTAGATCGCCATCTGCTGTTAGCCTCAGAATCGCAGTGCATTCTAATGAGAAGCGATACGATATTTTGTTTTGTTATAAGACCTGGGGCCTCATGTACAAAGACTTGCGTAGAACTAATACTAAAACTAAAAACGAAAACAATCTAAAACAATCACGGAAATGAACAGCGCTTTGTTTTTAATTAGAAAAAAGACCTATACGAGGATGGATTAGAACCCGCGGCCTCAAAACACTAACTATTTATTCTGCTGCTAGACCACACGATTTGTACTTACACATGTATATTTTATTGTTAATATTTTTATATGCACACTTTTATTATAGTGAGGTTTAATGTTAAAACATTTTTATATGCATGAATTAAATTAGTTTGTAGGCTACATTGATTTTATTTGAAAAGGCATCAGCTTTTCTGTCGCTGGTCGTTGCTTTTAAAAAAACAAAAAAGTAACGTTTTAGATTATTTAACAAACAAAAATGTTCCAAACGTTTTTCTAAATTGACTTAAAAGAAAAACTAAACGAAAAATAATAATTTTGCCATTACACACAAAACTAAACTATTTTAATCACTGAAACGGTAGTTCGACTGGTAAGAGCGGCAATATTTCCATGAATGTTTTTTTAGTATTTTGATTAAAATCGGCCTCCTATGTTAATACAATTATGCAATACTGTCAAGATCTCATAATAATCGAATTAAGAAGGTCTATGTAAACGCACTCACTGCCATTGCCATAGACTAAGGGTTGTATACATTTGCAAATGCTTTTGTATGTTCTAAATCACATAATTGGTATAAAAATAATGTGTCAATTAACCCATTTTACCAATTCTACATTAATAGCAATGTTTTCCACATGTGTTGGTACTTCGATACTTTGTAGTGTGCAATTTAAAACAATTGCCTCTAGGAGTCGCCAACGGACATAAAGCAAATAGGCACAAGAAATAGACGTTCGCCAGACATGGAGTTGACATAAACCAACGCACATGCTCACGTTAATTTCATTGTTAGTAAATCCCAACGTGATCGTGAAATCTGGCGTACACAGCGTTGATACATGAGGCCCCTGGTCTTTGCCTAGACTGAATCACAGCACTGCCGAAAGGAACACTTTGACTCACTCACTTCACTGCTCCAAGCACTTACGATCAGGAGATCGTGTTAATCCACGGAGGGTATGAACTTTGTCACTTACCTATACCTACCTGAATACAGCGGAATTGACCACGCTGCTGCCTTATTCCGATCCTTTGCATGTTGATCTGCTATCTGAATTACTTACCTTGTGAAATAAACTCACCTTGTTGCATCTAGGGTTGCCACCTTCAACGAGTCAAAATGAGGGACACCCATGCTGACGTCATACGTCAATTTGCATATTCATTACAAGTGCGTCATATTATCTTGCTTCTCTGGGGTCACATAATGTAATTTAATGCACCCAAATTCTCAATATAACTGTTTTCACTGATGCATTTAATGGTTTCTGTTGTCAGAAAAAAACAGAATGAATATGAAATAGTGACTGAAATGCACGCCATTATTTTAAACTAGCTCTGCTGTACACAATTTATATTTAGCCTACTTATATATTTACATATACTTATTTATAACCGAGCCGTTGTCTGATGAATCCAAGTACACATAAGATTGGCTATATATGCATGTAAAATAGAGTTGGAAGCAACATAACTGAAAGCCCTGCTCCTCTCAGTCGCGCGCTGAACAGAACAGACATAGAGAGAGATGTGCGCGCGCTCGTGTGGCACTGCCAGAGACTCGCTGAGGTTTGTCATTAGAAGTCACTAATCGTTTTTTTTTGTTTGGAAAAATGTTGCCAAAGGGGTCTGAAAAGTCTCTAAATATAGCGACAAAGTTATTAAGTTGGCTACACTGGAAAGTAGGCATGTTCATAAAATGCGTGTGGGATGATTTGCATGAGATGCTGCTTTTTAAAAAAAAAAATAAATAAATAAATAAATAAATAAAAAATACGGGCTCAAACCCGTCCCTTATTGTTTCAAAACGGGAAGCGCAATTTCATTCTCAAATACGGGACGATTCCGTATTTTAAGGGACGGGTGGCAACCCTAGTTGCATCTGATATCTTGTGTGGAGTCCAATCGTTACACTATTATTTCAGTCTTGTTTACACTGCATTTCTGTCTTTTTGGAGTCAGTGTAATTTTAGTGCTGTTTACAATACGCTTCTAGTTTTATTATGTACTCAATATAATCGATTATGTTTCGAATGAGCTGTATTTTTTAGATTATAAAGTTTTGTTTTTTATATATATTTAGAATGAGCTCCAATACAAACTGATAATAAACACAATTTTTCCACTTGACACTTTCAGATATTCTCTTGAAGGGATACCAACAACATCATCAGTCCTCTGTCGTAGGTCAGTTTGGATAAAAGTGTGGTAAATGCATCATTGTAAATATAAACCAGCGCCGCTTCATGCTGTTTACAAGCACTGCACCACTTACACAAACAGAACAAAACTGAAAGGCAGAGAGGCATTATTCAGACTATTTGCTATGCAGAAAGTCTCTCATCCTCATCAGTCTGGACACAAACGCCGTCCAGAATTCCCAAGCAGCTCAGACCCACTTTAATTCTCGTGCTCTACATTCACGCCAGCTAAATGTGAACAACCATTTACTCCATCAGTATGTGACAGTACTCTGAATAAAGGCTATATTCTCTGTTAAATTAGGGTCTTGTGTTCCATACGTTCATCTGTTTAACATGATTATTACAGCGCATACATGCGTGACCTGTCACCATCACACGTCTCTGTAACAGAGCGCCACGCCATAAAGAGAATCTGTGTCGTTCCGAAATAATGAGCTACTTCAGCCACTTATTTGCACTGATGGACAGCTCTACGGCCGACGCAAAAACTACCAAACTTCAAACAGCTGCTGAGCTTGCCAGCCAATCAGATTCAAGCATTCAACAGCCTGTAGTGTAATTCATAATGTGCTCTGTAATACTTGTTATTTTTCTGTAAATAATTATAACTTAATTTAAAATGTGTAGTGTTATAATATAATAACTGGTTGCAATTTTTTAAGTTGTGCGTGCTTTGTAATTCTGTGATGATTCAATTATTGCATCATTATTTTTGCAACATCAAGTTAGTTTTTGGTGGTTCAAATCACTTATGCACTGCCTTAGACACACAATACACACCAAGCTTACTTCATTTTATTTATTAGTTTTTGTGTCTGTTTTAGCCTCGGAATGCAGACAGACCTTGATAGCTTGGCTAGCTACGACAGACAGATGCTCTCTACCTTCTAATAAAGTCAGGATCACAAATAATAAGGCCACTAAGAGTAAGGCCTGGCAGAGGAAAGCTCATGGCCCTGGAGGACACGTTATAGAGGAGCGCTGAAGTTGTGATGGATGTCTAGAGGAGCCACAATGATTCATCCACGCTGGACAACATGCCATTAAACTGGCTTCCTCTTATCGATGAGATCATGTGCACTGCTGCCCACGATCATGCTCTATTATTATGACTGTTTTCCTATGTGTGCTATAATGGTAATTTCAAAATGTTCCTGCCTGAAATACGGAAAACACAGAAAATAGCTATAATAAGAAAGAATTTACAGTAAGCTACTTATTATTAGTGCAAATATCCCATTTCTCAGGGTGGCTTTTATATTAGCAACAGAGGTTAATGTTTAAAGGGTTAGTTCACCCCAAAATGATAATTCTGTCATTAATGACTCACCCTCGTGTCGTTCCAATCCCGTAAGACCTTCGTTCATCTTCAGAACACAAATTAAGATATTTTTGATGATATCAGCCATCTGAGCCCCTGCGTATACGCCGAGTTGTGATCCTCTTTGAAATGCCGGAAGACGCAAGTCACGGGAGACATATGGTTGAGTAAATTATGTTATTTTTGTTTTCTTTGTGCAAAAAAAGTATTCTAGCGTCGCAAAACTGTTGTTCCACGGATGTCACATGGACTGTTTTACCAGTGTTTTTACTATGTTTCTGGATCTGGGATCATTTCACTTGTATTGCTGTCTATGGACGGACAGATAACTCTTTTAACTCTGTAGCGTCCTAAAGCAGAACTTCCTAAACTTTTTTGTTTTGTTTTGCCGTGCTTCTTTTCTTATTAAGAACTTAATGACTATTCACTGTTGGAGGGACAGCTGATTGTTGGAAATGATTTGGGAAGCCACTAATTACACACATTAAAAGGCTGTGTTAAAAAAAATAGATAAGAGCCTGCATAATTAAGCTTCCCACTCACTTCACTTTAGCTTGTGTGTGTGTGTGTCAAGAGACCCGACGAATGCAACGGATGAAAATTTGAACAGTCAGAAAACATGTGATTTGGACTTGGCAGATCCGACACTGTGCAGCTGCATGATCTGGTGATGTATGAGCCGATGGAAATCCCAAAGGAATGACTGTGATGATGCCTCTATCATCAGAACAACAGAACAGAACGACAAGAGTCTATGAAGCGTTTGATGATTGTGATCTGAAAGAACGATAAATTGGTATTCAACAAAAGAGCAGCTCAAAATCTGAAATCGTAATTCAGGGTTATTTTAGTATTATTGATATGCTGATATTGTTTTTTTATTAGTGCTGGGCAATGATTAATCGCAATTCTTTTCATCTAAAATAAAAGTTTTTGTGAACATACTACATCTGTGTGTAATGTAGCAAGTGATGTAATGCTACATTTCAACAAATTTGTTCCCATGGGACAAACAATGCATCTTTGATGCCCTGAAGGCGAGTACATTATCAGCAAACTTTCATTTTTGGGTGAACTATTCCTTTAAACTAACAACCCTAACAAAATATGTTTTCTGTTCAATAAAAAATGTTTTACAGACAACACTGAAGCAACTAAAATCTCATTTAAATACTATAAACACATCAAACATTTGAATATGAATATATTCAAAGATGAGTTCTTACAATTACTGCTAAATGTAGCAGATGGCACATTTAAAGCATTCTAAAGCCCCTGGAGCTTTGCTGTCATAATCGATGGACGCCAATCAGATCGTCGGTGTTAGGTGTGTAAGACTCTGAGGGTGGATGGCGGCGCTCATGATGGCAGCACAGATGGCACTGACAATGCACAACATATAAGTGTGTAGAGATCATCTGGTCTTTCCCTCCAAATGTCAGAAATGTTTGCACTGTAGTTTATAGCGCTGGGAGTCTTTTAACGAGGTTGCTTTGCTCTCAAATGCTGAGAATGAATCAATTAAAGAGAAAAAAAAAAGGGAAAATTTGTTTTATTTCCAAATTAGGGGTATGTAATGGAGACAAAAAAAATGTATGATTCAAAAAGTGTTTTGTGCTGCTATCTTGGCTGGTTACACGCATGGCAGACAATAAATATCGCACAACCCTATTCTAAAGTAATATACATCCAAACCAGCATGGAAATTTGTGCTAGTTAAGCTAGTCTGGTCATAGATAATATTAGGACATGCTACCCGTTTTTGCACAAAAGAAAGATCAATATATTTCAGAAGTACAAACCAGGTGGTCTGCATAAAAATCTAATTTAAGTCACAGAGAGTGGACGAATTGCAGAAATGTACAGATCAATGTACAGCACACTACTGAGGCAATAAAAAAAGAGCATAACATGAATCACTCGGCTGGAGACTTCACAGATCTCACGGGCTGCACTGAAGAAAGCCGTTACTTGCCTTTGTCTGCTTTCTCTCACACAATGTCTAATTGGACATCTCTGTCTACATTCTGACAGCGAGGGGAAAATCTAACTCGCAGACAGTGAACTGGATTAGTACTACGTCTCAATACTCTTTATAGGGCAAAGAGTCCATTGTATGAAAATCAATGAATTTGCCTTCATTTTCAATTTTTGCAGGTGTTTTACCAGTATTTTATTTTTATTTTTTTACTTTCATGCATTATGTGCAGGCCTTATTGAAACATTAGTAAAATTGATGGATAATGGCAGAGATTACAGAAAAATGGACTGTTAATTATTTAATTACAGTGTAGTGAAAGTGCATTTATATTTATTGGGAAAGATTTACTATTTGTCTGTCTGTCTGTCTGTCTGTCTGTCTCTCTATCTATCTATCTATCTATCTATCTGTCTGTCTATCTGTTTATTTGTCTGTCTCTCTGTCTGTCTCTCTCTCTATCTATCTATCTATCTATCTATCTATCTATCTATCTATCTATCTATCTATATCAATGTCATGTTGTCCCATTGATTTTAGGATGATGAATTTCTTAATACATAAGATAATATAATTTTTATATTTTGCTGAGAGCAATTAAATATAAGCTATACTTTATAACCAGCATGATAAAATGTTGAGATGATTTTTTGGCATTCCATCAATCTGTAATATTTAATAACAGGCTGCGACAACTTACCCCATTCAATTTCCAACTTACCCCAAAAATGTTCCTGGATAATAATGATTTAAATGTTTAAAAGCTTTTCTGTAGTCAAAACTGAAAAATCTTAACAGTGCATATTTATAAACATATTTTCTAATTACATATTTTTCTAAACTGAGAACAAGATAATTACATCGAGGTGCCTCGCCGTTTGTAAAAAAAGATAATCTAAAAGTCCCAGTGAATTTGATATGATCTCACACTGTAGAGATAAACATTATGTAAAGTAAACAGGCAGGAGAGCGGGTGGGCGGAGGGCGCATGTGCGGTGGGAGTTCAGCCTGTCGATAATGAGCCAAGCTATAGAACTACATCAAAGCTGATGAACACCTCAGCCTCACAGGCCATGCATGCACGCTTAATTGTAGAAATAATGACCTGCAGAGGGCAAAAAGAGGACGGAGAAACACCTCCGGGCGCAATGTTCATCTTTCACTTTGGTGCAATCAGCCTGATTTGAGCAGCTTTTTGATTCCCTGCTTCAACAGGTTTGAAGGTTATTGATGGATCTGGATTTACAGGGGTGCATCTTAATGGGACTCTCAAAGCCTTGACATCATATCTCAGAGATAAGTCAGTATACTTGAGTAAAACCACAGGCTTAGCTTACACAAAATTCAGAAGTAGGGGAGGCGGGTAATTTCAAAATCACACAAGGCCCCCAGATAATACTTATCCCTAACAAATACGGCTGTTAGAGTTATAATTTAAAGTACAATTTCAGATCAGACGCTCATTATTTAAATCATATGTCAAACAAATATTACATTTTTATGCATTAACATTATCCCAGAGATTCTATACGATTATTACAATATTGTCTCATATTGCCTATGACTTGACAACCCTCTACAGGCCATGAGAGGAACATGCCCACTTGTTGCATTATTAATAATAAATCTACAGATGTCAGATATTATTCCTTTGCCACTCAAGACTACAAACCGATAACTATTATTCATAAGTGGAAATAAAAACGGAATAAATCCCATAAAACACAGCCAGACGATTAAGATAAAACATACACAGTTCTGTTTTTTAAAAAGCCATAGGAATTTCTCTTTGTGTTCAAATAGGAACAGCATTCTGGTTTGGGACGACACGAGAGTAAGGGAATAATGACATCATTTGTATTTTTGGCCGAACTATTGTGTTAATGACAGCAACAAGCTCTCAGCAGTAATTTGAGGTTCATTTACCACATGGAGAGGTGATAGATCGTACCGAAAGAGACAAACAGAACAAATAACGCTGCAGGCTTCTATCAGCGACCGCATCCGGAGACTCAATCACACATATGAGCGCAGCGTCTTTTTGCCACCAGGGGGCGAAAGCGCAAAACAATCACATTCATCATTATTGACAACCTACAGAAAAATGTTCAGAGCTTACTTTTTTTTACTGTACTACACTTTAGTTGTTTAATCGATTTAATATCACGTTCATGCATCTATAATACACGCCAATTTGTTGTTTATATGTATTTTTATGAGCTAATGTTATAATTTATTTAATCATCTAATTTACATATACACACACACACACATACAATAAAAATATATTGGTATGAAATATTAGTGCATTTGATATATTTTAGTATATTTTTAATGAATTGTTACAACAATTAATTAAAATAGAAAACAGTTTATATTGTATTTTAAATTGTTTAGGTCCATCTTTTTTTGAAAGAAGTCTCTTACGCTCACCAAGGCTGCATTTATTTAAACAAAAATACAATAAAAATAGTGAAATATTATTACAATTTATAATAACTGTTTTCTATTTTTACATAATGTAAAATGGATTTCTTTTGTGTGATGTTAATCTGAATTTTCAGCATCATTGCTCCAGTCTTCCTTCAGAAATCATTTTAATATGCCGATTAGCTAATCAAGAAACATTTCTGAGTATCATTAAAGTTAAAAGAGTTGTGCTGCCTCATATTTTATATATGATTTTTTTTCAGCATTCTTTGATGAAAAGGAAATTCAAAAGAAATCTGATTAAGTTAATGCATCCTTCCTGAATAAAAGTATTATTTCTTAAAAATAAAACCTATTTTACGGCACTATTTATATAAAGCATAAAGTCTTTATCACGATTTCTGTCAGAGCAAACCAAGTATAGGATTAAAAGTGAACTTTTAGCTGGATGAAACCCAAGACAGTGAAATGCCGTTGATGAGAGTTATTAAACTTCCTGATGAGGTAACAAGCGGTGCATTCGAACCTCGGGAAGGTGACTAACGTCTCCCGCTCTATGATGCAGTCGTCCCGGCTACTGTACAAACGCAGCATTATTCAATCAAAACAAGTATTTACTGTTCATCAGGGGTGTGACATGTTATTTCTATTCGGACAGGACCTTCTTTAGAGCGATTGCTGCCACACAGGCAGGCCGCGATGCAACGTCTGGCCTTTTCCTCGAACCCAAACGCACATTAAAAACATGAACTATGCAGCCGGATCAATCATGCACAATGTCACATTTCTGAGTCTGAGGTCACAGCAATTAAAGTCCATCAGTGCTGCATTATACAAGGAACCAGTCAAATCGACCTTCATCGGTTATTATTGCGCTATGATGTCACTCAATATTACCAAACTACATGAAGCAGATCAAACGCTTTGGTTAAGTCACTCGCTGGGCGCTTTTCCAGTTCTACACAATCTTACTCAAGCTTTGAAAAGACTCTTCAGTAGTGCTGAATGAAATTCCCATCCTGTGAAAACACGCACGTTATTTGTTCTCTGGCCCTTGTGCAAGAGATCTGATTTGATTATCTAATCCTAGATAAAGGGCATATGACTCACTGCGTATCTGCGACAGCGAACATAAATGGGGGGAAATGTGTCTGCGTTGTGTCGCGCCCCACGTGCTGCTTTATTTATTTATTTTGCTCAAAGCTAGTGATGTCATACCGAGCCACTTCCTGAACACTGGGTTCATTCACACCATCCGCCCCAGTTAGGCCCAAACAAGCTGTCGCCTAGCGACCGGGGAACCGCTACAAGATGCTTATTTGTCTGAGAGGCGAAGAGCTGTGAAGTCACAAAGGGCCACATGGGCCGATGCCATCAAAGGCGCAAAGTTCTGTGCTTTTCTGCTCAGATTTAATGATTGAAACACCAAGCAAGCATCTGCTGCATTCGGAGGCGTTCGGAGATGACTGAGACCATCAATGATTAACTGGTTAGATTCAGCGCAACTGGGAGACATTAAGAGAACAGGTGTTTCATAGAGTCAACAGCGCCATAAACACTGTACACAAAACGCGTGCTAATTGACTTCTGAACACCTGCAAGTCTCTGAATCACCCTGCTTAGTTTTTTTCTGGACAAAATAATACATTAGTTCATAGAAAAATATATGCATTTTATAAAAATTAATAAAAGTAATATTTAGTTTTATCCTCCATGTCCTAAAATATATATTGACATGTATCAAATGGGAAATAAAATGCATTTTCAATGTTTCAGTAGCCTACACCTGCTAAAATGCAGAGATCAAAAATATGTCATCATCATTAGTGCTGTCATAATACATGTGTGTATGCTGTGTATATTTCATACACACACACACACACACACACACACACACACATATACATATAAATATAAATATAAATATATAAACACACACAAACACACATATACAGTATATATATATCTATAAAATATAAACACACACACACACACACACACATATATATACACCTATAAATACATATACACACTCACACAAACACACACACACACACATATATATATATATATATATATATATATATATATATACACACACACACACATTTAAATATACACATATAAATATAAACGCACACAAACACACACATACAGGATATCTTTTGGAAAAACATGTTTAGTATTTACTTGTACAGTATATATTTATATTCATATAATTCATATTATATAAATATATTTAAAGTATCAACACAATCTATTTGTCTTAATATATATGCATGCAGGTGTTTGTATTTATATATTCAACAAAATAAAAAATATAGTACCCACACACATATTAAGTAAACAAAAATATTTATTTTGGATGTGATTAATTATTAATCATTTGACAGCACTAAATAACACACATACATATATGTATGTATATATGTATGTATGTATGTATGTATGTATGTACACAAGAACTACTTTTAAGGTACCAAATTTGACATATTATGTATAAACATAAACTGCCCCAGTGACAGCTTTTGAACTATTATTTCTGAGAGTGAACCATATTAAATTGGATTGTGTTTTAAATTACAAAGCAATATACCGACGAGCAAAATCAATGAAAATAGAAAATTACAACTAATTAGTATTTGGGGTGATAGTCTTTTTATGTGTCATTAATAGATTTGTAAATATGCCTTGCAAGATTGTTACACTGAATGACATTTTAGTGGGTAAATTGAGCAAATTAAGGAAAATTTATAATATGCTTTATTATAACAAAAAAACATTTTTCTTTTTATGGTGGAAATTTTTTCGATTTTAATCCCATTTCTTGCATTTACACGAGACTCATTTTTAATGTTAAGGGACTATGGTGATAGAAAATCCAGGAAATAATTAAGTTAATTATAATAATAAGTTATAAGAATAATATCTTCTTCTACGATCACAAAGATTTAAGAGAATTGCTTTATAAAGCCAAAAATGTGTGTGAATAAAATTTAAGTAATGTGACACTTAATTTCCACGGATAAACAATTATTTTTTTATGTTTCAAACTAACTACTGTACCTGTGAATATGCATAAACGAGCACCATTACAGAATGAACAAATTAAGGGACTACTGGTTGTCCCTGTCTCACTCTCTGTCCTGAAGCAGCTCTACCTCATCTTTACTCTCATGTGACAATGAGTTCATATTGAACTAGCATCCAGAGTCTTGTCCGTGATCATCATATCAGGCCTCCATCCAAGGACCTTTTATGGAAAAATATTTATCACTTCAAAATTACGAAGAGTTACCTTTCAAACATACATTGATTTGTTGTTGCTTAAATAAGTTTAAATGTATAATCAAACAACCGAAATTAAGCTTCCTATTTTCAATGGAGTCTAATAGGTTCATCAGGAAAAATAATAATTTAGTGGCCCACCCAGCATGTCCTATCTGGAGCAGGGCCTGGTACAAATCCTGCACAGGACGAACCTTGGGAAAATTGTATGGTCACCCTATTTGTGGTGCAAACGTTTACTGTTTACAGATTCAATTGAATGAGTCATTTACACTGGGGCCGCTCCGATTGATTCAAACTCGTGATTTGTAGCATTTCAAGCTATTTCTAGCAAAAAAACTGAGAATAAAACAACAACATCGATTGCTAATGATTTTAAGAAGCACATAGTGGTGGGTAAAAAGCCTTTCGAAACTCCGAATTTAACCTTTTGTTTGCTAAATGATTCAGTTTTTGAAACGCACCGAAACTTTGTGACGTGGTCATGAATCATTTGATTCAGATCGGAACTTCAAAGCGCGTATGAATCATTTGATGTACAGTAGATAGGATCTTCGGAGGGGGTTCACGAAATGATTCAGATCAGAATTTCAATCATGCATTACCTTTTTTTTTTTTTTTTTTTTAAACTCAGATCCCAACTCCAAAGCATTTTGATTCATACGAAACTTCGGAGCCGGTTCGTGAATCATTTGATTCAGTTTGTCTCTTGGCGTACCTCTCAGCCGATTCCCATCGGTGAATGAGAATTATAACTCCATGAACGATATTCCTTCATTGAAAAGAAACGTTGTGAGAAATTGTTTGTTTTTGATTTATGTTTTTGGATTTACTTTGAAATCAAAGGGGAAGAAGAGACTTGAAAATGAAGGAATGACAAGATGATCTCTTCAAAGCTTTCAGTTTTATTGCTCATGTTCTCAGCAAGTAGGCATTATTTGACACAACTTTACACATCAGGTTAGACATGCTTATGCCAAAACATGAAAATGAAAAGCCAATGAAATCAAAAATAGAATTGGTCTCTCTTTTGGCATTGACAGTCTTACATTAATATATAAAAGAAATGAAATGCAATTTGTTTTTATGCAGCAAAAGCTTTGGCAGTTCATAAATTCCCAGAGCCCTGGTTATAAGATATTAAGTGGCAAGAGAACAACTGATTCAGTTCATATAAATATTCTCTTCCGATCACGTCTATCTGATTCTAAAAAATAAAAATTGTAGAAACAGTCTATTTACAGTAAAAAGAAAAGGTTTACATTCTGAATATAGCTGTTTGTTTTATTATGCCCACTGTACACTGAAACAACAGCGCAACGGAAACTTTAACAATGTGTTACAAATGAATTATTAATTGATACCTCTCTTAATCATTCGGCAAATCAAAATTGTAAAGACATAGAAAAATACACTGCATAAATGCTTATGCATTTTTTATTTCGTTTTTTTTTTTGGGTTTGCTTTCAAAAATATTGATGCTTTTTGATTAATAGTTTGTTTCTTTAATAAATGCACTTTTTGTCAGTTTGTAGTCAAGTGAGAGAAGGAATGTGACAGTGTGTTACAGAGACATGCAGACCGTATCTACGTTAAGTATAAATACAGAAACTGAATGTTTTACATTTACACGCAAAATAGAAATGCATTTCATAAAAGCAAAGCAGTTACGGTTAATAAAATCCATAAGATTAGTAATACATCCAATCTAAATTTTAACATGGGGCACAAAACTTGAATATTTCAAGTGTTGTATATTCATAAGTAGAACAGCTGGACCCGGTAAAGTCATACCATACACAAAAAAACGATGATAACAAAATATGATAACATTACAGTTATAATTCTGCACAAAGACGTTTCAGAACCTAAATGTAGTGCAGGGCATTATGGGCTCTGACTAAACTAGATACATTTCCTTTTTGGTTTGCTTGTTCTGCGTTTTAGTAGAATGATAGCCCTTTAGGAAAAGGCACAGATGTTAAAACAGTTTCTAAATACACCACGAAGAAGAAAATATCACGTCATTGGTTTTTCGCTGTATTTGCTCGACATCTACAATCTCATTCTGCTGAGATACTTTCAATAAAATAAAACTGGTTTCCCTTCATGAAGTGCATTTGCTTATAACAATGTAAAATATTAAGGCTTTTTTTTTGACGTACACATGGTTCACCAAATACAAAAACATTAGCAGTGGTGTGATGTGTTTATCCACTTTCCATTCAGAAGTATGTGCAAACCTCTTGTTTTTGGGAATATGACAGACGTTTGATGAGATTATTGCTGGAAATGCACTAATCTGAGTTCGTTCATTAACGCGAGTCAAACGGCTGTGGAAACAAAAATGACTTAACTCCACCTGTCCAATCCGAACTGTTTATGAAGGCTCAAGGCTCTGACAACCTTGACATATGAGATCAACGTTGGACGGGTTTCAGAATTCAAATAATAGCAGGGAAACTCAATACCATTTGCTGGAGCTGACTGAGATTGATGTTTGGTTAAATGTGGTCCATGATCCAGTTTTTGTCAGGGGTGATGTTTGACGCTGCTGCTCTCGTGTGGCGCTGATGGCAGGACACTGGACCAGGGTTTTCCTCTATGTCTGACCCCTGCCGGGCACTCCTGTCAAATCCTTCCTTATGATCTCATTCACTGCAGAAACGACAGGAAAGAAGAACGTGCTTAAAAATGAGAGGACCGAACAATTGTGCAAGTGAACACACAAAGCTTATATTTAACATCATAACCAAAACAAATGTCTAAAAACTCTTATGTCATTTAATATTACAAAATATTTTTGTATTCACATTTTAACATGGCATATATTTAATAATAACAATATTTATTTGTAAATATGTATTTTATTATATTGAATTAAATTAACTTATATATAATTAATATATAATTAACTTATATTAAAATATATATTTTATATATTATATATTTTATGTATATTTGAACAATATTTCTAGATAAATATCAGATATCAAAATGTACTTGCATTCAGCCAATGTAAAAACTCCAAATATATAGTAGTATACAGTAATTGTATCAAAATCTATTATAATGGAAATACAGAACTGGGTAGATTACTGATTCCAAATTATAGGAGAGAGATCATTTATACACACACACACACACACACACACACACAAAAGTGCATTAAAGTGCATTAAACATTACATTGTGTAGAGTAACAGCAGGTGTTTTGTACATTAAATTAAAAGCTAATAATTAATTACATCATAAAGCTCTACAATAAAAAAAAGAAATAATTTTAAAATAACATCCATCAAAATAAAAACAAAAAAATTTAAATATTATTTTTTCAAATAATCATTTTTACAAAAAAATAATATTTTTTAATTAAAATAACATGAATTTGTGTGTTGTGTAACAAAAGTCTTCCAAATACATAGAAATACATGGTTAAACAATGTGTCTAGTCTATTAGAGTGAGAGGGTTATCAGTAGTTGATGTAATATTAAAACACTTCTTATGACTGAAATGATTTTTGTAAATCCAGTGGTCGAAAGCAGCGTAGCCACCCGACTAATGACTGAACTCTGTGTAATTGTCCACAAAACTGGAAGACTTTTTGAATATATATACACAAGTATTTAAAAATATAATTTTAATGACATTAGTACTTTAATTTTGGAATCTGATAACATAATTCATATTAATGTAATCAGCAGCTCCCCATCACTGTATGTGTGTGTGTTAATTTGTCACTAAATGAAAATATCTGTTACAAAAATGAACTCTAGTACACTTCTAATCACTGTGACACATTTAGCTGCAGTGGCACTGATCGGGCACTAGATGGAAGGGAATCATCTGAGAGAACAGAATCAGGTTGGCCCTTACTTCCTGCTCTTACTTATTTTATAGAAGGGGCATACATGGAAACTTTTACAGCCTCTTCATTCTAAGAATAGCAGCAGTGCGCATGGGGCTGTTAACACAATCACTACACCGCCACACACCGGCTCTAGTCTAGCCACAACTCAGACATGAACAAAGGTCAAAGGTAAGATCACATCAAACGAACATGGGAAAACACCTATAATGCTGTTTCAGTTAAGCATGGAGCAAAATGATGACAAATTCACTGACTGATGGCACAATTACGTAGTAGACTACAAACAGACTGGTATTATAATCGCATGGTGCAGTTAAAAAAAACAAACGTTGGTTTAGGATTACGTTTGTTATATATGCACCGTTCACTTATTCAGCAGCTGATTGCAGACTTTGGGTAAAAAACTATCCAGCATGAAAATGTGGTTGAACCTGATTGGCCACATCCTCAGTGCTGTACGCTACCAGGCCGGGAAAGCCAGAGCACAAGTCATCACAATACGCAGTGCCATGCTGTTTGTTATGATGGATGTGCTGGAATAACAGGTGGAGGTATAGATTCTCTTGAGCCATGTGTTTGTGACTGACTAATTGCTGGCCAGTCTAAGTTATAATGAAGCCCAATAAAATGAGTTGCATTCTATAATTTGCAATGAATAATGCAATATTACAGTACATAGCAGCAAACATGCAAGTGCTCTGTGGCTCTGTATGGTCGCCGTGATTTTGCCAAGTAAGACATGATCCTGGATCAACATTACTGTCCAAGAATATAAACTTATCCCAATTCCTACCCCTAAACCTAACCCTACCCAACATTTATTCCTTAAATCAGTGGGAAATGATAGAAACACCTAACCCTGATCATAAGCCTAAAACAGATATTTCCTGAAAAGTTATCCCTCAAATCTGATTGGATGATTGGAATGTTGTTCCAGGATCAACAAGGATGTGGATTCAGGAACATCTTGTACTTGGTGAAATCATTCTTTGCCAGCTTTGTATAGTGCAATGATTAATATGCACAGATTTTAGCTAAATGTATGCAAAAGGACATTAAATTACTGTAGATGTAAATTAAAGCGAGGACAAACAGCATTTGTTGTGGTTAGCGCTTGCGTTAGAGGAGAAGGAACTTCATGTTCAACTGATTTCCCCATTTAAGCTTTGATTGTGCAAGAAGCACAATGCCACAGATATAAAAGTCGTAACTGAAAATAAACAACTTAAATACGGCATGAACCTTTTAGACAAGCTTAGACTCAAAGGCTAATGAATCACTAAACAGCCTTTGAAAACAAATAAATACACATTTGTTTATAAAGAAAATAAGAAATTTGTCATTACTGTTATCTGGCTCAAATTAAAACAAAATAGCATCTATAACGGGGCAATCCTTAAAGCCTTGCGGTTTTAATCATACAACCCCAAGTATGGAAGCTCGACGTGGATGACATCTGTTTTTCTCTCCGAGAATAATGACGAACAGATGAGAGAGGAATAAACTGGTGGCAGGCAGCGGGATGCTGAGGTGCTTTATCAAACCTTCAGCCATAACGGCTTAAAAGAAACTCAACAGTACGGAAGCTAGACTTTTTCACATGCAACAGATACTAGATTACTTCTTAAGAAAATACAAATAGGGGCCTCCCTGAGCAAAGTTTGCTGATGTGGCTTTTAGCACATCGCTACATGGTTGTTAGGGTGGTTGCTAGGTGGTTTCGTAATGACCCCAAAGAAAAATCCCCACAGATCACTAAGTAACATAATTACACATATCATTTAAACAAGCCCCACGATGAACTTTGCTTGCCGCGCATACAGTAAGCAATATACAGGACAGAGGGCTTATAGGAAAAGTAATGAAGGGTTGGCACACACTGATGGGTTTAGCGCTGTAGAGGAAGTATACAGACTGGGCGGTATAATAGGTGAGTGTCTGGCTGGAGAGGCCTCGGCCAATCAGAAAGCTTGTTTACAAACCAACGGTGGAGGGCAAGACAGAGCATAGTAGATGACTCAGTCTCCACTATGTGTGTGCGCGTGCATATACTTAGCTATACTTGGGGACAAAAAAATGTGAATGGTTTTCTTTTAGGTGCAGGGTTAGGCTGTAGTCACTGATGTTTTATATAAGGTACGTCTTCACGTAGACCAGTTTTTGCCAACATTGTGGGGAGAAAATGTCTCAAAAAGTATAGTGATCCACAATATTTCTGGAACCAGTCTCTATGATGAAAACAGTGTAAAAGTAAAAATGGGTTAGGTTTAGGGGATCAAAATGATTTGTTCATTATTAAAGCAATAGAGGACCATGGGAACATGGTAGAATGAACATATGACAACATAAAATGACAGGATATCCTGTACTGGATATATATATATATATATATATATACACACACACACAGTATGAATGGACCTTAGTCATAATAGATGTCATCTAGGCGTCATTTGTTTACCTAATGCAACACTGACAACAAACTGGGAAGAAAATATCGCCAACCTTGACTAAGATCTATAACAGCAGAGCAAGAAACATGATGTATGTTGAAAATAAAATGTGAACAGACATACAACACATGATCTACGAGGTAATGTGTGTGTGTGTGTGTACTAGCTAGCGCTAAGCGAATAATAAAACCACAGTGTAAGCTGAAAGGAGAGGAAGAGTCTACACCACAGGACTGACTGTTTGCCCTCCAAAACAGAGCAGTTTAGAAAGAGCTAAACCAAAACCTGAGATCTGCTAGTCTCTTTCAACTCTCCAAACTACAGATGCTGCTTATTACGAACACCACTTTTAAAGAAATCTTATCAGGCCACCGTTTTCACAGCCAGAAATCCAATGGCTTGGCACACACGTGGTCCAAAACTGGATGCAAGTGATCTGAAACTAATGTGAACGGCTTACGTGCTCTATCTAAATTATTCCTGCTGCTCTCTCCAGCTGGAAGAACTTCAACCCTGTTGCCTCAGGCTTCGGTTCCAGCCTGGGAAGCCTAAGTCGAGCCAGTCAAGCACTGGAAGATTGGCAAGCATTGTACCCTGAAAACTCTAGGCCAGTTTGGCCGTTTATATCAAGGGTAACATTTGTTAAGGGCCAACGAGGAGATGAGCGAAAATCAAAGGTGTACAGTCAAGGAAAACTACAAAAAGCAGCTACCAAAAAAGACCAGTTTGGACTGGCGTGCATTTCTGTGAGAGTAACAAGTTGGTGGACCACCATTGCTAAGAAGGTCGGACAAGTCTTGCCGGTTAAGCTTGTACCGAAGTCGTTGGTAGGGCTGCACGATTAACCTTTATCGCATCGATATCGAGGTTTTAACTCCCGCGATTTACTAACCTCAGGAGT
>JAUCMU010000032.1:2183699-2203250 GCA_032275025.1 Enteromius treurensis | reverse complement strand
CGAAAATCGCATCGCAATCGCAATATTTGTCAGAAAAACCGCAATTAGGTTTTTTCTCAAAATCGTGCAGCCCTAGTCGTTGGTTTTGAAAACTCTGGAATTCATGCAAAAGATGTACTTGGCTTTCTTTTCTTGCTATTGAGAAATGCAAATCATGCATGTTCATAATGAAATAGATGAAGGTATAGTTTCTATACAGAAAGCAGACCACAGAAACCCTGATACCCCTTCAAAAGCCACCATCGAAATTCTGAGTGAGATGGATGTATCTGCATGAGTCATAGTACAACCGGTTGTGTGTGAAGGTCTTGGCAGACATCAAACGGTGAGATGTTAGTGGGTGGATCTCTACACCTTGACACCTCTGCAAGCAATAGCAACTGGGACTTTTTGTGGTCGTCGTCCTTCCTGCTCTCAGTGACCTGTACCTTGCATGTACTACCGGCATCACTTCTTCAAAGTAGAACTGGAGCCACCAGGCTTCTTAACTAGCTTAACCAACTACTTCAGACTGGTTTATAATTAGGCCAACCAGCATGCTGAATCCATTGAGCTAAAGTGACAATCCCACAGTTGCAACATGAGGTTAATAGCCTTGCTCATGAGTAGCCTGACCAAAAACAGCTACCTCGCATCTGGTGAGATTCAGTAAGTCCGACAAGTTGGAATTGGTAAAGTGGTACCTTCCTAGTTAGCAGCCTTGCGCTAAACAGCCACTTTCCAATCCAAATTGTTGCAAAAGCGGTGTATTCTGTGTGGCCTCCATGAAGTGTTTACAAATCTCAGCAGTTTCTGTCTTGCTTTAAGGGGGCCTTGATGAGGGAATTCACCAGCACCTTTATGGGTTTACCAGATAGGCGTTTACCTCTAATGGGGCTCCCCAGAAATGTTTGTACATAAAAAGGAGGCAGGGGTCTATGGGGATTCATTAGAAAGGTTCAAACCCAGCATCTTGTTACAAAAACATCAAAGGTTTAAAGTCCCGGGAATCTCATAGTAATTCTCTATTAACGTGTCTGCAGTTGCAGTGTTGCTGTTTACTCAGGGAAACCCTATTAGAGTATGCTGAAGAAATTCCATCTTTGGCTCCCGGACCCATCCTCTTCAGTTTTTCCATCTAACATGGCCCTTTCCCTTTCCTGCTGACTCCCACCCATCACTATCTTGTTCAGTTCAGGCTGCCTTTCTGGATAAGTGCAGCAGCTGCAAATACGAGTTCTGTCCTCCAGATTGGCAAGAGTGCGACCTGTGGAAAAAAAGCAAATCCTCTCGTTGGTTCCCCCCGCAGTATTGGGGGGCACAAGGCCAAGGGGAAGCCCTGGCCAAGTATAACAAACAAAAAGGCTTTCCCCAGCTCTCCCAGGCAGCCCATTCCACTGTTTGACAATGGGTTGCCATGGCACTTGTTTTGCGATTCATAACACTGTCAACATGTCCAAGAAGTTTTGGCGCGGTGCAGTTTTCTTTTCCTTTTTTTATTTGCGAGGTCAAAAAAGGCACCCATTTCCTTGTCAGGAACCCCTTGCATGAGACATAATGATCCACAAGACCCCCTGAATTTCCAAATTGCCTTACAGAAGTGACACAGGAATCTTACGCCTTCCCTCGCCAGTATTCTGCCATATTGCGGTATGGCCGTTTTCAAAGTCGTTATATCTCGCCCATTATTTTTCTGACACAATTGAAAAACAAAACAGAGGATGTGTGTAAGAAAACGTGCAGCTTTATCCAACAAACTCATTCTAGCTAATTAATTTCCATTTTAATCTTACTGAGTGATGGAAAGTATATACTCCAAAGCTAGTGGTACAAAAAAGATCTTTCATTCATTCCACTTTATATAATACACATTATTGCTAGGATCTCACGGTCCTTGAGTCATACGTGTAAGAAAATTAAAAACTAAATGTTAAGACAACAACAGATAGACCTGACAAGCACTCTTCTTGCTATTGTATAGGGACATTTCTAATGGTGCATTAGCATACTGTCAGTCAAAGAATGTGACAGAATGGCTCCTGACAATGCATTCCTATGACTACATATTTTCACGGACAATTTGAAATCAGGTGTTTCTTCACGCACTGATGCGTCTGAGTTACTGTGTACATTGACACACTGCGTAAGAAGCAGTATCCCTACCAGTATACAACTACGAACGCCTACTAGCAACCATCAGAAGAGCAGCTGCTCAACCTATAGCTACTCACCATCATCAAGGTAGGCCTGGTCCAAGTTCTCCTGCTTGACCGTGACTCGTCCAGGAGCGGTGGTTCTCTGTTCTTCTGTCGAGGAACATCTCTGGGGCTCTACTTGGACGGGAGGTGACCTGTCTTTGGCCACTTTCTGGATGAAGGACTGTTGTTGGATGACTGTGGGGTAGTTCTGAGGATGCTGAGGTGCCTGGGCTGGTGCTGGTGAACGGTTTGCTCCTGAGGTTTGAGGGCCGTGTTGATTGTAGCCCTCACAATAAATGATGTGCTGATGTTCTGGGGGTGGTGGTGCGGGAGGATCTCCTCCTCTGAGAAGGTGGTTGGTGGGAGAGAACTGGATGATTGAGGAATGCTGGTTGGATGGATGCTGGCCAGTCAGGTGAGAGGACTGGGCAGGGGAACCCGTGTGGACCAGAACTGATCGATGGGAGTCTGGAATCAAAGTGGCCCCCGTCTGAGAGTAAATAGGACTGCTTGACAAGGTCTTTCCAGGACGGGAGTACATTATAGCTGGGCTTTGCTGCTGAAATCGGTGGTCCGGAGGGGAGACACCCAGGCGGGCCTGCTGACAGGGGACAAGGCCAGGCACCAGGCCGCTGTCAGGGGTGATGACCCCTCGAGGGTTATAGTACTGCTGGGGAGACATGCCCACCATCTGCGACATGGAATAACCCATTCGACCAGATTCGTATTCATCCACTGGCTCTGTCTTAATGGATGGAACTAGGGAAGTAAAATGAGAAAATAACTAAAGAGCATTCAAAGTATGCTCATCAATTCTGAAATTGGACTTAAAGGGATAATTCGCCCAAAAGTTTACATTCTGTCATGTTGCTGTCTATGCCGGGTTAAAAAGCTCTTTGATTTCATCAAATATCTTAATGAACAAAGGCCTTATGGAACAACATGAGGGTGAGAAATAATTGACAGAATTTTCATTTTTAGTTGAACATTCCTATCCCGGAAAAGTTAAATAATATGCAATATACTAAATTCAAAGTGAAATGCATATGCCAACTTATTCGACTAACCCTAAACCTACCTTAACAGTCTGTTCTAGTACACATGTACAGTTAGTAGACATGTAGTTGATAATTAATCAGAATTAGTTGACATGTAGTTACAAAGTTACTCATAGTAAGTCTAAATCGACTATCGAAATAAAGTGTAACCAAAATAATTACAAATGTAATAAATACTGTAATACTCCAAACTGCCTTGAAGTTAAAAAAAAAAATCACCTGGTAGAGGCATGTAGGTGAAATGCTGAGGTTGACTGCGCTTCCGTTTCCCATTTATCACGTAAAAGTTGACTTTGGCAGGTCTGCAAATGGATGGGTCTCTATACGGAGGCACTTCAATGAACAGCATGCTCTGTGAATGAGAGATTGGTTTTATTTGGCGTATCTACAGTATAGATAGTATACAAGAGGAGCGCTGAATATAGACCTTTAGAAAGTACAGTTATATTATATATATATATGCAAGCGTTGGACTTACTGCCTGACTTTTGTCTTTGTCAACTGTGGCTTCCAATTCCCAAATTTGCTGCCCATCTGGAAATAGAAAGATTGTTGATTCATTTAGTTCAAATTGGGTTGAGATTAGTTGAACAAAATCTATCTCTCTATCAATGATCTTTTCCTAGGTTTGTTGGGAAAATCCATGTTTAGCCAACTAGCTTTATGATAACAACACTTTGACCTTTCTCATTGGCAGACATTGCTTCTTCCCCTTAAGTTCACAATGACTCAACTCAGTTTTGACAGGTAAAGTGGGTGATGAGTTCTGTCATATCCACAGATCGTAGGGTTCTTTTGTAATGCCCCGCCTACAGACTGGTTCCCATACAACAGAGATTGCATGCGGCCTAAGTCAGTTACATTTGTACCCATTTCTACCCACAGCTTTACCACACACTTCCTGAGACATTAATGCTGACCTCACAACACATGCTCCGATTGGTAAAGAAAAAAAATCTGAATTCTCAGTATTAAAACAAAACTTTTTTATTAACCTATTGAGACCTTGAACCACAAAACCAGTCATAAGTATCAATTTGTCGCAATGGTTTGTTATAATAGGCTGAGGCGCAACTATTTGAAAATCTGGAATCTGAGGGTGCTAAATATTGAGAAAATCGCCTTTAAAATTGTCCAAATGTAGTTCTTAGCAATGCATATTACAAAGCCAAAATTATGTTTTTAAGGGAATTTACAAAATATCTTCATGGAAAATGGTAAAAATAGATTATTGTGACCCATAAAATTTATTTTTGGTTATTGCTACACGTATACCTGTGGTACTTATGAATGTTTTTGTAGACCAAGGTCACATATAAAACCAAACGGCCTGGGCATCCCTTATCCCAAAACTATATAAGAGTAATTACATAATATCTCACATTGCATTTGTCTTCAGTGTTTGACAGTTTCTACCCCTTTCTTTAGACATCACTACTGAACTAAGGACAATCATAAAAAACTAGATGCACAAATTGGCGAAGTTTGCAACCAAAAGTAAAAGATCTCAGAGATTTATACCCATTTCCAAACACACACACTTTCTTAGACATCACTGGTGACCTTATGCCAATTGAAATGTTCAGACTGGCGAAGCTTGGAATAAAAATAAAAGATCTTTGAGATTTATACCCGATCAAAAGTCTGAGATCTGACTCGGTATATATTCAGGGCTCTCTTATCAACCTTATCCCTCCCCAAATGATCTGAGTGCTGCAACCCTAATGTCCAAGAGTTGTGCTTCTTTTTTCAAACGGGAATTACATAACAGTGCACATTGCTTTACATGCTTGAATTTGCGCACAAAATCCAAAAACCATAGTAATAGAAAGTAAGCAACATTCACCCCCCCCCAAAAAAACCAAAACATATCTTTAAACCAGAACAGAAAATAGCATTCCTCCCGAATTAGTCACTAAACCAGGAACGATTTTGCTCCGTATCACAGCAGTATGTGGGAAACCCCTCGTTGGGCTGCAAATGAGAGACGTACGGCTCAAATGAGTCAGCACTAGCGAGGGGGATTCCACTAGCAGTGCCAGGACAACATCTTAAAACTGCTTTATGTTCAAACTGCTCCGTTTCACCCGCGACAGGTGATGAGTGCTTCTTCCTTGGCCATTCTGTTTGTTTGCAGTTTGTTCCAAAGCTCCTTGTTCAGGATCCCATGGGGTTTTTTTATTACTTTTTCTTATAATTACCCGTAGAAGCTTTGGGAGTGGAAGCCCAGCTCGGAATACAGAGCGAAATCGGCAAGAGCCAAAAAAATTCCAGCCAAAGACAGCTGTCTCCCATTTCAGAGGGATTTCACAGTCGTAACTGTTCAGAACGCTCTGTCAAGATGGGAAACACTCCACAACAAAAAGCAGTGCTTATTTCTATTCTGGTTTTTCACTTTTAGAGCAGAAATGCTAAATTCAATGGAAAAAGGCGCCAAAAAGTATCTGGAGTAGTAGATAACAAGACATCAGAAAAAAAAAATCTCACAGGAGGAATATTTTTGACCTTATGCCAGTTAAAATGTTCAGTTTGCAATCACTTGCAAAAGATTTATACCCAATCAAAAGTCTGATGCCATGCTCGTTGGGATGTTAAAATAAACAGAGGATCTTGAATCATCTGACCATTCTCACCCTTTTGTCAATTACACAAAATGACCTTTAAGTGTTTAAATACTTTGTGAGCACACTGCATGTTTAGAAAAAAAGGGGGGCAGCGTTAGTTACGAGAGAGCGGGGCTAACCCTTGAAAAACATCAAAATGTTACCTAAAAGAGCACTTGATGAGTCACAGTTTTTTTCTGACAGACTAAACACACTGGTCTCTACGAGGCGACTACACCTAAAAGATCAATAAACAGAACTTTGCATCCTACCAAAACAAACAAAAAGCAGACAACACATTGCATACATCAATAAAACAGAATGTAAACAGCAGTAGTGAAGTAAATGGGAACACAATGGGGCGAAAAAAAAAAGAAAGCAGCAACGGGAACATTGGAGGTTAAAGGACCACTTTCTAATCACACAGCTGTGACTGGATTTTATTTGTACGCAAAACTGCCGGGTGCCACCTGTCGAAGGCAAAAAGCGGTGTCAATAAGAGCAAGTAGTCATAGCACACACACACACAATCCATCTGCCGTTTAGCATGCATGAAAGAGCACAGTGTGTGGGAGTGCCATAACATTGACACCTGCAGGCAAAAGACCACCAACCCCACAACAACCTCTAAACACACACTGCATACACCAACTGCACTTTTTATAAGACCTTCTAGTCTTCAAGGACACACAACTCTTCGAGATCTGATTAAAATCAAGACAGAATGGTATTAACAACACATTTTAATTCAATAATGGGATGCATTTTCTAGTGGAAATCACTGGAAAGAAACTGTATAGAAGCTAAGTGGAAATTAATAAGACAAAGAGTCAGGTAATATTACAACAATAAAGCATTTTCCCTTTTTTTTGTACTGATAAAATGTTTGCAGTAACACCAGGGACAGAAGTCTTTCTGTCATTGACAGATATTTATGAATAAACAAGTTGGGAAATGGTTGATATTTAATTGGTTGGGATGAAGAAAAGGCGCCGCAGGTGAATAGGATGAAAAAAAGTACTTTTTTTTGCATATTGCAAGTTTGCATATTTTTAAATATCATGTTTAAACATGCAAATTAATTATTTAATTAAATATGTACAAATTTGTATACATTTTCAGACCAGAAATCTGGACACTGGTTCAAAATTCATGTTTCAATTCTTCTTTCATTTTGTTGACATATTAGACTTTTTTGCACCATTTATTTTTTATATAGATTTAAATATATTAAAATAATAAAACTATTAAATTAAATATTTTTTAAATATAGTAAAACCTCAGAACACTTGTTAACTATTAACTATAACCTTTTCCTCAATAAATTCTTAATTTTCTGCATATTAATAGTTAATTAGGTAGTTGTTCAGTTCAGGTATTGGTTAGGATTAGAGATGTAGAATAAGACATTACTATGTGCTTAATTAGCACTAATAAATGGCTAATATTGGCTAATTAACAACTGATAGGTGTAACCAAAACATAAAGTGTTACCAAAAATATTCTCAATATGAAGAACCCCCTCCATTACAACCTTCAGAATATAGAATAAAACTTGTAAGTACTGTATAAAGAATAAAAGTTGCAAAGAATAAAAAATGCAAAAAAAAAAAAATACTTCAAAGTACTTTAGATGTATTTGTTCCACTAATTTTTGCCTGTTATCGCCCGTAGCGTATTGCCTTCATTTTGAATTTGTAGAGATATGGTATTCCTTTTAAATGCATGTTCTTAAGACGATGTGCTACTTTTAGAGAGAAACTCTTGAGGGCATTTAATTGTACAAAAATGAAATATGCCCCGAGTAAGCAATGATGTCATCATTAAATGCTTGTATTTGCTAAAAGCTTGTTTTTTCAACTTAAAGGGATAGTTCCCCCCAAAAATGAAAATGTGATGTTTATCTGCTGACCCCCAGGGCATCCAAGATGTAGGTGACTGTGTTTGAGTAGAACACAAACAGGGATTTTTAACTGTCAGTCTGTCAGTCATATAATGCAAGTCATTGTGAAACAAACGTTTCAAAGCTCCGAGTCAAAAAACATACACAGATGAAATCAAATTAAACCCTGCGGCTCGTGACGATACATTGAGGTGTTAAGACATGAAACGATCGGTCTGTGCAGAAAACTGAACAGTATTATAAGCATTTTTTTTTTTTTACCAATTATACACCACAATCCCTGATTGTCCTGAACTCTTACAGTACATATCCGGTGGTACATAGATATCTATGCATAGACGTAGATCTTAAGTATCGCGGCCCATAGAAACAGTCTCTAATGAGGCAGCTGTGCATAGATCTCTATGTGCCAGAGCTTGTTTTCGCATCACACGCTGAATGTTGTGAATGAGCTCAGGACAGCTGAGGTTAAAAATTATATACTGTTTTTTGCACAGACCAATCGTTTCATGTCACAATGTATCGTCACAAGCAGCAGGGTTTAATTTGGTTTCGTCTATCTATGTTTCTTTGAAACGTTTGGTACACATTGACTTTAGTCATTATATGACTGACAGACTGCAACGGTTTGAGTTAAGTGTTCTACTGACGAAACACAGTCACCTGTATCTCAGATGCCCTGGGGGTCAGCAGATAAACATCACATTTTCATTTTTGGGTGATCTATCCCTTTAAGAGTGCACTAGCATATACAAAGCTTGATTTCGTCAACTAAAAAAACCTCCCATTTTAAATGAATTACATGCAACTTTATTGTAGACCAAAAGAAGACTAGAGAAACAGGTAAACCCATCTGATAACGCCAGTGAAACTGGAGAATCGACGCTGCAGTGTTTGTACATAAAGCACTGTATTCAGACACTGTATTCAGATCAGAAATCTAAAACTTCATGCAAATGCGACTCAAACAGATTAGAAAAGGTCACAATTCAAATGAAAGCCTAATGGTCTTTCGCAGTCCGCCGTCATTCATAAAGTTTGTGTGTGTCTGCAATGAGGTTTTAGCAGCTGCTCAGTTGGAGCATTTATTCTGTTAGTTTCAGATAAAACAATGACTCATGGATATGGAACCAATTATTTGGCGTTATGCTGTTTGTGCGATGTAAGCCAGACGCCACACAAGAGCGACTCTAGCCGTGTTTGTCACCGAGCACAAAGACACACTCTTCAACAGAAGCGCCACCCGCACACTGAAACAACAACAAAGAAAGGACAATGACGCTTTGCCTCTTATCTGTCAAATAATGCAAATTGTTGATGGGTAAATTGTCAGCGTAGATTACTTCTCAGTGTGAGTCACAGAAAACAAACAAAAAGCACAAAAACAGGTACCTTATAAAAGCAAAAAAAGGTTTGCGTGAAAAGAAAATGGAAAATAAAAACATTTTTTGTTTGCTTTGAGGTCATGTGTATAAGAGTACTCTAAACATTGAGAAAAATAATCTCTTTTAGCAGATTTTTAGATTTTATTTTTACATGTCTGTTATTACAAAACAGTACTATATTTTTATTCATATTTAGAATAAAAGACTATTTATATTTAAATTTTTGTAATTTTATTGTTGTTTTTGTCAGTTTTAGTTTTTTTCCACATCTAAAGTTAATTACAAAACACTTCTATAGTTTTAAATAATATTAAAAACGTATTTAAAGTTTTTATAACAAATCAAAATTCACTTTTAGCAGACTTTGAGATACCACTATACTTTTTATTAATACTTAGAATAAGTTTATTTATATTTTTTATTTATTTAAAATTTTAGTAATTATATGGCTGTTTCTGTCATTTTTATTTTTTCACAATTTTCTTCTTCTTTTTTTGTTTCATTTATATATTTCATTTAAAACTGTAGTAATCTTGTTGTTGTTTTTGTCCTTTTTCATTTTTAAATTTTTTTTTTATTTCAGTAATAGTTTTAGTTATTTAGGAAGAAATCAATCTAAAATGACAACTGTTGGTTAGGTAGCTTAGTTAGGTAAATTGTGGTTTTAATTTTAGTTTTAAATTAATTCAGTTTAGTGGTTAAATTGATAATGCTTTCAGCTACAAAAAATAAATAAATAAATAAATAAAATCTATCTGACACTTTTTACCATATATATAAAAAAGTTAACAATGATAATAATCATATAAAATGATAAATATTTAACAAAAATAAACACCAGCAGTAAATCCTCCTGTAAAGTTACTAGTTACAGTACATACTTCCCAGGAGGACCTGAGTAAGGCATTTGAATGATTAGCAAAATAAGCAGCAAACCACACACATGTAACTTCCTGTTTCAACACATAACACATTAATGCATTAACAATTACAAAAAAAATCTTTCGCGAGTTCCCACTTCCGCATTAGTAAACGAATACTGTAAGCATGTTTGGCAGGCTGGACCCCGAGCCCTAGGGAATTTAACCCTTAGGTGACGAGGGTTGGGCAGAGCCCGGTGTCCGGCCTATGAGATGAGTTAATAGATTGCTCGAATAGCACTTCCAGCGATGCAGGCCGTAGTGAAGCATTTGGCCGGTAATGGAATAGGAGAAAAATGATGGATACAAAGTAAGTTGTTTATTAAAATGCAGAGACAGACTCTGAACCTGACCACGATGAATACTGGAAATTAGGTGTCCCCAACTAAGCGAGTCAGAGGCGACAGCGGTAAGGAACCAAAACTCCATGTGTGGAAGAAAACCTTGGGAGAAACCTGGCTTATCTGAGGCCAGTTCTCCTCTGGCCGGATGCCCGACACTCAATCTCCAGTTTAATATATTGAGGCGGCGTAAGGGGCGGCGGAGGGATGCAAGAACAAAGATACCAGAGAAGGGGAGTTTGCAGTATTTAAAGGGAAGACTCTTGGCTCTGATAGGGAAATCAGGTAATCATGTAATCCTTCATACGTGCTCCTCCTGAAATTTGTTTGCAAACATCATTTTTTGGGGTGATTATATGTCAAAATCTTCACAGAAAAAGGTGCAGATTTCACATGGAGCTGTTATCTTTAATAACCAGTCTTGAAGCACTTACCATGAGTCTTCTCCATGAAGATCACCTTCGAGTCTGCGCTGAAGTTCTGGCCGGTGAGAATCATCTGCTGGCCTCCCAGAACCGAGCAGGCGTCCATGTCCTGTTTTTCTACCATGGGCAGCTCGTGGGCAGACCTCTGGGCTGTGGAGTCAAACGGGGAAGAAACAGAGGATGCAGATGAATTAAACGTCACAGGTTTGAACCCCAGTAAAAAAAGACCCATGATTTACTGAGATCTTGGCTCCTCAACTCTTCAGTTCTGCATTCAACAAGTCACTTCGGATTAAAAAGTGTCAGGTAAGCGACCGCTAAAATGTTTGCCAAAAAGACATATAGACAAGTCTATAAATCGTTATAAATATAAATGCTAAATTAATAAAGAAAAACACATAAAGTTGTTTTTAGGGAGAAACATAAAGTTTTTTTTTTTTTTTGCATTATTAAAAAAATGAAATCAATTACATAAATAACAAATATTATGTGCAATTTTTTTTCTGTGTACATATTTTTTTTTTTTATCAAATAAATGCAGTCTCAGCATACGTGTGCATGTGTATATACATATACATACGCACATACGCAAACTGACCCTTAAACTCATGTTTATAGACAGAAATTGTGTCCATCTATCTATACACACACACGCATAATATTTACATATATTAAAACTAAATATTACGTATTAAATATAAAACTAAAAAGACTTTAAATATATATGCTGTGATGGTTGCTTGAGGTGGGTTGTTATAAAAAGATAACACTGATAGCAATAACACTAATAATCTTGACTAAAAACTATGAACTTATGTATGCAAGTCATTCAACAGATTAGGAAGCAATCATCATTTATTTGAGAGAATTTGTGTTCTATTTATTTGCATTGGAAATAACAGGCTTTCTACTAGAAAAGATAATTAGATGAAATTTATTTGCATCAGCCAAATTAACATTAGACCATGTCAACAAACAGACAGGATGATCCAGCTTATTAAACAACCTCCATATTAACTGTAGGCTGAAGGAGAATTAAATCCTGTTTTACATGGTGATAAAGTTTGTCTTTGTGATATTAAAGACACGTGCTGGTGGCTTATCAGTGATTTCATATCCTCCAGAGCTACTGTGATTAAGACAAATACGAGTGACCTTTGGACAGATGTGCGACGTGCTTTAATTTCAATTAATGAAGCATGCCAAGCTAAACTCTTAAATAATACAGCGTGTTACCTGAGATACGTCTGTGATACCTCACCCAACAGATTTAACTTCCTATTAGACACACGGGGGGGTTGGGGAGCTGTAATTTATCAGGCTCATTTTAAATTCATTCCTCTTTTGCACAGTATACCTTGGTTTGCATCAAAGCAAACCCAACTGAGGAGGAAGCAGAGCAACGAGACACGGCGGCAGAACTACATGCAACTCTAAACCACCTTTTATCTGATAAAAGCCTGACAAGTATGTTTGAATACTTGACCCTTAACAGACATTGCAACATCCAGTCGCTAAACCTGTCAGATCCTTCAGAGTTTAAAGAGGTCATATGATGTTGCTAAAAATAACATTAATTGGTGTAATGCAATGTGTTTATGTGGTTTATGTGTGTTGCACATGATTTTGCACATGCTGTACATTATTGTTTCCTGAAACGGGTCGATTTGTACAAAGCTCATCGTTCTAAAAAAGCGAGGTGTGCTCTGATTGGCCAGCTATCCAGTGCACTGGGATTGGCCGAATACAGCAAGCATGTGACAGAAATGTTACGCCCTGTATCATAACGTGATGTCCTAGCGCTATGTCACCAAATCAATAAAACACATTGCAAACCAGGCATTTGCTGCATCCAGTGGAAACATAATTAATTACTTTTTATTGTCTTTTTATGTGTTGTGTAACACTCAAATTTTTGGCTAATAATTTGTGTCAGACTATTCTGGAACAGTGTTGTGAACACAACTAAACACTTATTTCTAGTTGTGTCCTCTTTTGGAAACACGAACAAAGTATTTTCACTTTTCCAACGACACACAGCGTCTCCGGAACATGGCGCCTGCAGCAACACTACTACCTTCTTTCTGTGTATAAACATCTGTGTGTGTTTAAAAGTGTATCAACAAGCCGTTTTAGGGGGGTGTGGACAACTCGTAACTATAAAGAATATTTTTTGGGGTTTGGAAACTTGAATCTTTGCAACTTCGTGGATCTCATCTATGCACTTACAGCTTGTAACACTCCAAAGAAATTACACCATATGGCTCCTTTAAGCAAACCAACAAAGAAATTAGCTCTGATTGCATCATTAGTGTTACTCACAGCATTCGATGGGATGCGAAGCAACTTGCAGAGACACATGTTGGCCTCCTTGTTGGGGAATATGAACACGGAAAACCAGTCGAACGCGTGTGTTTTTCCGCCCAATGTCCGTCTCTCCTTTCCGCAGCTCGATGTCAGCGTTGCGAAGCTTGAGAATCCCGGCGCAATCGATTCTGAGAAGCATTCAGAAGTTACTATGAATATTTCAAACTAAAAAGAGTGGGAGGAGGAAGAATCACCATCATCAAGGTCTGCTCACATTGCTTTCATGTTATTCTTCGGCTCAAGAGGGATCTCCAGGACTTTGGTGCTGCTGAGGATCTTCTCGTAGCTGGTGGTGGTGACGGTTTTGCCTGTAATGCGATGGACTTGATAGAAAGCGTGTGGTTTTAGGATGCGCTCATCTGCCGTGCCGATGAAGATCTGCAATCCTAGTGGCTCCTTGCCTCTGTATCCACGTAACTGCACATGAAAAGCGCAAACAGAGATGTTTAGTGGCTTGGTTTAAACGGTTCAAAAGTTTGTGTTGGATAAGATTTTTTAATATTATAGTAAAAACCTCCCTTTATGCTCATCAACGTGGCATTTAATTGATCAAAACAGATAAAAATGTAAGTATAAAAACATACGTGTTTGCATTTATGTCTAAATAATAAATATACTTAGTATTATAGTCTTATATATAGTCTTACACTTTTTATATATACAGTATATATCTATCTATATCTATATATATATATATATAAATAAACAAAAACAATTTTAGACACGATTAATCATTTGACAGCACCACATACATATATTATTTAATGTCTTGCTTGTTGAAGTTTTTATCTACTCTCCAAAAAAAATGCAAAAGTTCTAAATTGTGTCTGGTCTAATTTGTTAGCTGTGAAATACCTGCACATAGATGGCCCAACATGATCAAGATTCAACTTGAACTTAAACACACAGAAGAAGAATCACTGTGATGCACCTGAACATCAGCAGGATCTCAGATGGACACATGCAAAGCGCTTTTTTTAGCAGCTCTTTCTGCTCTCCGGGTAGGGAAGCAGAGACCTGCTGGACACATTAGCATTTCCAGAAACCTTGAATTGAAGCCAGAAGGGCGTATGCCATCTGCAAACATCTTCTCATCTCCTCAAACTCTGCAGGAAACCCATCAGTCACTTGTAGGCTCAAACTGTGGCAACATTTGATTGATCGTGGAACATAAATTTCAAATTCAAACCAAAATCTGAATGAGTTTATCGTGGCATTGGGAAATCAGATAGCGCCTTAGTGCAAATGTCTAAAGTTAGATATACACAAATGCAGACCAATGTGAGATTGCACAAAATCCTTCTTGGTTTGTCGTTTGAATTCTTGCACTGAAGATGAATAATTTAGAAGAGTTTTCAAATCCTGTCTGACACAGAGGCAAATGGGTCACATTTTCATATGCAAAACACGGCAAGCCCAATGAGAAAAACAACTACAGCCTTGTCGTTTTGCTGGAGATGAGCGAGATACAGTGCACAACAAAACAGCCTTTATCTAGCGGCATTATAACTTCACTTATTTCAGGGTTAGAGATTTTGGAAGCTGTAATTTCAGGGTTTTGTGCAGGAAAAAGACCAGTTTTAATATAATATGAGGCTAAAATACTGCCTGATCCTTTACAGAGCTGAACTTTGAAATTTAAAGTACTTGTAATAAACCAATTGTATGGGGAATCCCTACAATTAGAGATAAATGCATTTCTCAAGGGCACTTTGAGGATATCTGCAAACACAAACTTAGTATTAACTTGGTATGGAACATGCAAGCCCTGTGAATGCAAAAAATGTAAATGAAATGAATAATAAATTAATAATAAATATGTGGCAAAAAACAAAGAAACAATAAAAATGTAAATAAAAATGCAATAATAATAAAAAATTATTAAAAATGCAATTTATAAAATAATTTAAATGTAATACAGACAAAAGGATGTATTTTTAATGCAATATATATACAGGTAAAAAAGAATCTAAAATAATAAATAAACATTTTAAAAGTTTTTTTTTTAACTGCAATTAATAAAATCTATAATAATATACTATAAGTAAATATATTATATTATTATTTTATATAATATTTTATTTTTAAATGCAATTACAAAAAAAAAAACTGTTGTCATATCTATATGTGCATATCAAAGAGCTTGCATTTTGTTAAATAACTAACAGCCTTCAGTTTGTGTCAATACTGCACATGACAGATTATATGATAAATGAAAGTATGCTTTCAGAATGACTACATTTCAGCTGCTTCCTTCCAAGCAACTGAAGGAAAAACTGACCTTCGTTAGTTTCCTTTTGTGATTTACTGAAATTATTCAAATCAGCGTGACATGGCTGCAAAAGCAGAGCCATGTTAATGCTGAAAGCAGATGATCCAAAACGCAAACAACAAATTAGATGTGCACAAAAAAAAGGGAAAAAGAAAAAAAGAAAAAAAAGAGTGTCTAGATCGGAAGGAAGTGTGCAGAAACCACAGAGCATGAAGATGCAGCTAAATTTACTCTGGAGTTTAAAAGCACACTGAGCAGGGCATGTGTCAACACTTCTCATATTAGGTGGACAAACCTGGTGAACAATAATGTTGCATCAGATATGGGGGATGAATTTTGTGCAGTTGGAGTAAAACAGCTGGGTTTAGTGACCTATACAGTAGCAAACGTTTATAGGGTGAATATTAATATGATGAGAATAAATGGAGAGCATATAGACGTGTTTGCTCAAGTTTTCTCCTTCTCAAGAGCTTAATAATGTCTCCTCCAAAGCGTCTCATACTGTGCTCAACGTACTAATGCCCGCTAGCACAAAATCTTGAACATTTTTTACTTAAATTGAAACGGAATATGACAAGAACTACCATTAAACACCCATATTTAATCCTAAAATGAATGAAATGATAAATCAATTCATCATAGACGGATAGACTTATTGATAAAATAACCATATTTTTTATCTGAATGTGATTTTTATTTTTAATAAATAAATAAAAACTGAAATATATATATATATATATATATATAAATATTTAAGAATATATCAATACGTGGGGTGGTTTAATCTCTAAATAAATAAACAACCAAGTAAATAAGCAATTAAGTACATAAATGCTATTTAAGAAAATATATTTATCAATTATATATTTATTTATATATTTATATCTATTTTATATATTTATATTTATTTATTTTTATTTATATATTTATATAAATATATATTTATATAAATAATTAAAACATAAATAATAAACAAATAAAAACTGCTTAAGGAAACCGAACCATAAATATGTTTTATAGTACTTTTAATATATTACTTTTGATGTATAAAAAATAAGCAAATAAATCTATACATATGTTCTAGTATTATATTATTTGTGTAAAAAAATAAACGCAAACAAACAATGAATGTCTAAGAAAATGTGAAATGTACATTATTATTTATATTGTTTTGTAGTGACCATAAATAAGTGACAGCACAATTCTATAAATACTGTCATCCTAAAAGTGTCTCTTTAAGGTACAGGTGAGTGAGTAAACACAGACGTTTCCATGGGCCATCGGAGAACCTGGTTGCCATGGCAGCGGGCGAGCGGTGAGTCAGTGGTGAGGTTGGAAAAGTAAAGTAGAGGAAGGAGCAGTCCTGAGTAACCCCTGCCACGTGATTGGCCAGCGCTGGGGTGCACTGACCAAAGCCAGCGCCAGGGAATGGAAAGCATTAAACATTTTGGCTTTGCCAAGACAGTCTGCAATCTTTAGAGCAGCGCTGACATCGGAAGGATGCTGGCCGCTCCGCTAACAAGACCATTAAAGATGGTTTACACTGAGAGAGCAAAAAGCAACAAGAGGCCTTTCATATAAACTGTTACCCGAGCAACTTCAAACTTTAAATGGTAAACAAACTGAGCAATATCATATGTCTTCAGAATACAGCTGCCATTACTGCGTCTGTAAAAGCTCGAGGTAAACACGAGTTCCTGAACAGGGTTAAGCAACCTAAAAGCAAATCTGAATGCAGTAAAACCCCTCTGTAAAATATACAATTTTTTTTACCAAAAAATAAATAAATAAAATAATTTAAAAAAAGATTACAATAAAATTAAATACTAAATTTAAATACTTACTTATATTTATTTTATTACATTTATTTATTTTACATTTATTACAATATTAAAAAATCCAATATTAAAAAAGATAAATTCTATATATTACAAATATTATACAACAAATATATATATATGTGTGTGTGTGTATTTTTTTGTATTACATTTTATTTCACGTATCTTTTTTTTTTACAAATATACATATATAAAATAAATGAATGCACAAATTAAAATGTAATACAAAAAAATATTTATGCATTTCAAAAGGGGTAAAAATTATAAAATAAAGATATACGTGTATGTGTGTGTCTTTAATAAAATTATATTTAACTATAATCATAGTTAGTAGTGGTCAATCAAGCACTCCTGCAGTTGTTAATGGTGTTCCACAGGGCTCTGTTTTGGGACCTCTTTTGTTTCTTATTTATCTTTTCCAATAGGCACCATCTTTAGGAATCATGGCATTCAATCTCATTGTTACGCAGATGACACCCAACTTTATCTCTCCCCTAAACCATCAAAAATTGATTACTTATGTTACGGGCTTTCTTCAAAAGCACTCCATAAATTACAGTCGGCACAAAATGCCGCTGCTCGGATTATATCCAAAACTTCCATATCCCAACATATCGCTCCTTTTTTACAAAATTTGCTCCCTGTTAAATTCTGTGTCAATTTTAAAATATTACTTTTAATCTATAAAGCACTCAACAACTTGGCACCTCCATATCTTCTGGATCTTCTCCATATACATATTCCGTCACGTAACCTAAGTTCTACTTCTGCAGTTACTCTTGTACTTCCACGGACAGCTTCCATAGGGTCACAAGCTTTTGGTTAGACAACACCTTTTTTATGGAACCTCCTGTTGAGGTTCGCAACAGTTCAATTCTCCCAGTTTTTAAATCTCGTCTAAAAACATGTTTGTTTAGGCAGGCTTTTATGTTGTTTGTCGTAATGTCGTTGTTTTATTTTTGATTTGTAAGATGTCCTTGAGTGCCATGAAAGGCACCTTTAAATAAATTATTATTATCATTTATATAATTTATTTTACAATGGAATTTTATAAAATGCTTTATTTTTATTACTATTTAATTTTATTTAATGAACTGAAATAGATGTTTATTTTAAAACATACAGTATATTATTATTAGTATTACCTTTTACATTATTGATAATAATAATAATAATAATATATTAAATAAGCCAAGTTGCTTGGGTATTATGGGAGGCTAATGGGAGGTTGTTGCTTAGTAGTCAATATGTGGCCATATGTTAAGACTGTGTCTTAAGAACTAGTCTGACCATCTAGCAGTTGTCAAGGGGTAATCAACTTACTTTTCCAACACAAATAAGAACAATCTACCTTTTCATAACTGAATTTAAAAAAAAAAGAAAAAGTATGACCAGTTTTGAAGAGAAAAAATTAGGTGACTGACTTTTTAAGACTGGTCTAAATAGTTTATGTCTGGGTGCTTGCTAAGTAGTTCCTATTCAAACACAAGTCTTGTCTTAACAATCTGCATTAACTGAGGTCTCATTTCTGTATCTGAATGACTTTACGTTTTAATAATTAGGTTTAGGGATTTTAAGAAAAACTTGTGCTGCTCGTGGTCGTAACAAACACTACTAATGAATGAGTGTGTTCATTTTCATAGCCCTGACCTGGGGGCAAAATCACCTCACGCTGCATAATGAGTAGGAAATACCTACACACGCACACCTAGTGGTGCGAGATGGTGTGAACACCCACCTGGACCACCGGGTGACCTCCAGTAGGGGCTTTGACCGCCCCACGGCTGCCCTCGGTCTCGTAGTGAGCCCTGTGGTGCGGTTTGGGCTGCACCTCGATGTGGAGCTCGTACTGATCGGTGCGGCTCGGCAGAGGCCACTCCAGCGAAGGCAGGGAAGCCACGGGGATGCTGGGACACATGAAACATCAGTTTACTTCACATAGCACAGAAAGAGCATGTGCGTGCCATCTTATACAAGTAACTGATGCAATGTCAAACTGGAAACATCTTTATAGTTCGGGGTCTGTAAGATTATCAGTTTTTAAATGAAACTTTTACTGAGCGAGGATGCATTAAATCGATCAAAAGGGATGGTAAAGACATTTATAATGTTGCAAAAGATGTATAGTTTAAATACATGCAGATCTTTTGAACTTTCACTGTTTCCTCAAAAATATGAAGCAGCACAACAGCAAATCAGCATATTAGAATGATTTCTGAAGGATCATGTGACACTGAAGACTGGAGTAATGATGCTGAAAAT
>JAUCMU010000032.1:2148171-2158647 GCA_032275025.1 Enteromius treurensis | reverse complement strand
AAAGAAAGAAAGAAAGAAATGCCTGCACGAAGGAGAGGAAGATGAGTACCAGGACAATTGAGAGGAGTGGGACATGGACAAGGAAGAGGATTGGGACAAGGTATAGGGAGAGGAGTTAGAAAGCGTGGTGGCCCAGAGCTAGGGTAACTGATCAAATAAGAGCTACTATCATTGACCATGTCATAAACCACAGGCTCAAAAGTTGCTAAAAATACTAAAATATCATATTATACCAGGGCTGTAAAATAATATGCCTGTTAACCTTTTTGGTTCATGAAAATTTTTCTTTTAGATTAATAAATATTCTATGCTATGACTTCCCACACAGCAGACGTTCTTTGTATGAAAATGCTCTCTGAAATTATTAAAACCTGCGAGCATGGGACTCAGATCAGGCTTGTGATTATTATCCACATTTGAAAGTATTTCTAAATACTTTTTTAAGGATTTGATTAGGTTTAATTGACATTTAAGTTCACTACTTTTCAAAATTAAGTTTTTCTTAAAGTGCCCTTATTATGCCATTTCCAATGTTGCCTTTCATGCAGGGTGTAATGTATGTGAATGTAAATACCCTGCTAAATTATAAACCCAAAAGTTCAAAATAGAGTTATTACACGGCTTCTTGGAATACTCTATTCTGATCGTTCAGTCACCACATTCCAAGGTATGTTATTCTCAGATAACAACTGTTAAAACTAATAACACAGACTCATCTGGCTACTACGAATCAAAGTTTTGTGTCTAATTATTTTACATTCGTGGAAGCTGTGTAAGCAGGATGATGTACAGTACATCCAGCAGGTTGGATGTACATTATCCATTACTTATTGTCTCTCAAAACAAATAATTGATTCTATACACTCTAAATGAGTCATTTGAATCCCAGTATTATCATATCCATATTTGTTATATATTGAATGTATATATTTTTGTGTTGTTGTTTTACAATATGGATGTCCTGTTTTTCCCTTTTCGAGTTTTGGGTAAGGTTGGGTATCATTTAGGTTTTTTTCGATACCGGTGCCATATCGATACTTTTAAAACGGTTCCGGTGCCTAAATGGTGCCTGAATTGATACTTTAAAAAATAAAAATAAAAATGGTAACACTTTATAATAACTGCACACTATGAATCATTAGTTAAGCATTAGTACAGAGTCGGTTCATCCTTTATAAAGCATTGTTCCAACACTAATAGTCATTAGTAAGCAGTTTAGAAATACAGCTGCGAATGCCTTGTTCTTGATTTATAATCATATCTACAACAAAGAAGATTTAAAGGCTCGTTATCTTCCAAACAGAACAAATAAAAACAACACAGAGGGATAAAAAAAACTAGAATAATCGCACGCAGATGACACATCATGTGTCCACGAGGGTTTAAAATGAGCTTGCGGGCTCCTGTTTCTTTGGATATAGATCCGTTTTCCTCTCGTGGAAATGATTTACCGCACGCGCCAGCATCAGTGGTGCGCTCACTTATTAATGGCATAGATTCGTTGGGTTTGACATTCAGGCACGGCGACGAAATCCTTAGCGACTTAGCTATCGGTGCCATGCTGGTACCGGGTTTTGGTACCCAACCCTAGGCGGGGAGCATCATAGAGATCCACGAGAACTGATACTGATTAACATTGCTGGTGAAAATATTTTCTCGCCATGTGGCGGATGGCGCTTTAAATTTAACTCGCCAGACAGAGAATTTGCTCGCATTTGGCGAGTGTTAATTTCGGACCCTGCATGTCAGGCTTTAAGACTGAACATGCAATGTAGTTACATAACAAAAAAATAAATGTACATATATGACCATATCAGAAAATATTTATGCTTTAGTTTTTCATATGTTGGCAATAAGCTGAATTGGATCACATTGAAAACCCTAAACCATGGATACTCATATCTGGCTAACCAAAAAACAAAGACTGCAATAATCAAGTGATTTAGTGACACAGGAAGTTGCATGCTCACCCACGGCACAGGTGAGTTTTCCGGTGCGTTCCTGCAGCAGTCGAACGATCTGGGCTTTCTGTGTTGGAGCGCAGCGGCAGCAGACGACGGCCGGACACTGACACGCCAACTCCATAAACTCATACTCATAATACTTCAGACAGACCTGCAGCAACAACACGAACCGGACTGAGAACAGATCAATACTGAAGAAGAGAATGATCAGGCTGACCTTCAAAAATAAATAAAGACATTAATCTGGAAAATCTGGAGGGAGACTAAGAATTAACAATAATTCTGTAGCATTTATACATCTTAGTTAATGTTAATTTCAGCATTTATTAATGCATTATCAATATCACTATTAATATGTTTTGTTTGTTAACATTAGTTAAAGCGCTGTGAACTCACATGAACAGTAAACGACATTGTTGTGTAGTGTTTGTTGTGTTTACTCCAATGATTAATTACATCCAAAATAATTTGAAAAAATGTTTGCATAATGTGTGTGTTATGTGTATTTTTATGCATATGTAAATACACACACATATACAGCATATATCTACATGCATATAATTTCGTATCACTTATAAATGTTGCATATTTTTGTCTTAAACACATGCATCTGTGTGTATTTGAATATACATAATAAATATACACAGTACATACACATATCATGCAAGCGAAAAGTTTTATCTTGGATGCAAATAATCGTTTGACAGCACAAATGTTTACCTCGTTACAACAGTCATATTTTATACTAATATCTAAACTACAGATGTATCAGTATTCAAAATATACTGTTACTTTCCGCTAACTGTGCTTGCCTTCGTTCCATGTCATCTGCTGGAATGCCACTCTCTTGTGCCTCGAAATGATGGTTTATGAAGCTTTAAATATGGATCGTTTTCTTAAACAAACACATCTCTTCCCTTCAGAAGGCCTTTATTAACCCCCTGGAGCTGTGTGATGCACTTTTTACTATGGATGCGTGCACTGTATTGGGCTTAAAAATCTCGACCCCCATTCACCACCATTACCAAGCTTGAAAGAGCCAGGACATATTGAATTGTATCCGGTTCTATTCGTCTGAAAGAAGAAAGTTGTAGATACCTAGGGTGGCTTTAGGGTGAGTAGATCATGAGGTCATTTTCATTTTTGGTGAACTACCCCTTTAAATTGAGCAAAAGTTAGGGTAAAGATGATAAATTGATACATAAGATTTTTCTATTTTAAAAAATCCTGTTCTATTGAATTTTCTATTCTTTGAATTTTTGTTTTGTTTTATTTAAAACATGAAATACTTCAGCAGCATAACTGTGATTCTTGAAAATAAAGACTGGAGTAACGATGCTGAAATTTCAGCTTTGATCACAGGAATAAATTACATTTAAAAATATATTCAAATGGAAAACTGTTATTTTAAATTGTAATAATATTTCACAATATTGCCTTATTTTTGATCAAATAAATGCAGCCTTGGTCCAAGTCCAGAGTCACAATATTTCTACATTTTAATCGCAGTAAACAAGTCACAATGCAATAGCACGTAACCGATTTCTAGTTTTATTGGTGAATATCTTAAATAGTGCGGCTCGAGTCTGTAATGGTGTTAGGGGTTTGTTTGAGTCTAATGTGTACATGCGGGCTCACGTTACCTCCAAAGAGTCCCCCGATATCACCAGCGCACAGTCGTGTTTCCTCCTGAAGGCGTTGAGCTCAAGGTGGGCTTCGCTTCGAGTGGTTACCTGCAACCCATCGGAGAGCTCAGCGTCAGGACTGCTTTTTTTTTTTCACACTAACACATAAGCAGCCACTCAGATAATGATCTCAGAGACACCAGCGGTGAACCACAGCAAGATCCTCAGACTGAGATATTAACTTCAGCTGGCAGACCGTGCCAGATTCAACTAGCGATCAGCTCAACCGTCTAAACTGTGAGGTCTAAGCCGCCTGCTGTCTGCTAGTTTCACACAGGAAGCTCACTATAACTATCTGCTGTTTTTGTTTTTACAGATGGGCAGATATTTGGGCTGATACTGCTTGCTCAAGACGTTAAACGAGTAATCAAGCTCACTTTTATGTTACAGTCAAACCTATATGGCTTTCTTAAACTGTGAACCACTAGAAGAGATGTTAGTGAGAATGTTCAAGCTGAAACGCCACACAATATTAAGGTCAGTGAACGATTTTAAACTAACCTGTATGTAAAAAAAACATTAACCAAAACCAATTTTGCATGCAAATATTTCTTGATTGATTGATGATTTTCTGCTGACTAAAAAGCATTGAATAGACATTATCAAATTTAGATTTAGAAATAAATATTTGGTTCAAAATTACATAAATAATGACAATAAATGGGTATTAATTATACTCCAAATAGGAAATTAAAATCGGCAGTGGCATTTATTCAGCTGATTCATTCGTAAGACTGATTCACTGAATCGCTCGCTTCAAACGGCTGATTCATTCAGAAATTCTTTATAAACGAGTTAATGAATCACTGACTCGATTCTTGAAAACGCTTGATTTATTTCGTAATGCAGAATCCCTGATTCTCTAGATTTGCTCAATTGGCTGATACGCTCAAAAACAAAGTGACTACTTTATGAATAAGCAATTGAATCCTTGACTCACTCCATTCGTTCCAACGGCTGATTCATTCAGAAATCTTTTTGAAGGCATCACTGACTCAGAAGATTCATTCAAATGGCTGATTTGAACCAATCTTTGGATGAAAATACGGAAAAAGACTTCTGTATGAACGGGTCACTGAATTATTGGCATATTCTGATTTGTTCAAATGTTTTTTTGTTCGCAAAACTGAGAAAAAGCAGACAATATTGTCTATTAACTTGTTTAACTAAATAAAATCAAAATCAACCACATTTGCAGTCATGCAGATATTTGGGCGAAAAGGCACTCTTGCTTGCGTGATATTGCTACACTCTATCATACGATATAAAAATTCATACAGGGGCATTTTTCGCTCTCATTGTATGAATCATAGGGGCATCTCCCAGCATTCTCAAAGGCTACATTACAAACAATTTCTTTATAATTCGTCTCAAAACACGAACCAATACAAATTTCAGGCACATAAATCCATCCAAAAGTCCTCGTCAACAGAAAGGATGTTTTTTTAATTGGTGGCGTTCACATAAGAGCAATTCATCTGTCAATTTCAAACACACCAGAGCTCAATCTGGATGCCATTTGTGTCCAGGAGGAAGTTAATCCAGATGCCGCTACGATCCGCAGGGAACGAGGTGCCTGTTTTTATGTTGTGCCAGCCATTGTCTGCTGTTTCCAGGAACCGCTGCAGCGAGGAAGATTCAACCTTCCTCAGAGCGGCCTATCTTTCAGTGGCAGCACGCCACATGGGAACTCCACAAGAGCTCATAGAGTCACGTTTCGCAGAGAAAGGGCACAGGGAGGCTTCAGGAAGTTACTTTCCCTGTTTGGATCGATGAAGGCTACTAAACATAATCAAGCTTTGGAGCTCAATTGTGTTGGAGACATTTGGGTGTGAGACGAGATTTATTGAGCTAGTACACCACCGTTCGAAAGTTGTTTATTCTTTAGAGAAATTACTAGTGTTATTCATCAAGGACCCATTAAACGGGACCAAACTGGCAGGAAATATATTCATAATGTCGCAAAAGGTTTATTTCACAAATAAATGCTGTTTGTTGAGCATAAACACATCTTTCGAACAGTAGTGCATATATCTGCAGATTATGTCTGGGTATTGTTCCCATTCATTTCAGCGGCAAACACTTGACCATCTTTGCACATGGGCTCTTGTTTCCAGATTTTTCTCTCCCACAATTCCAACCCCTTAAACACTGTTTGTCTGATGGCACCAAAATAACAAGCACACCCCAAACCCTTTACTAGAGGCCATCCAACAAACACAAGACTTTCCTCCTTAAATGCCTCGAGAAAGAATAGGGCTCCGTTAAAATATCTACAATAACATAATGAAAGATTTGCAACCCGAAAATAAGCACTGCTCGTTTTTTCCTGCACAGATCCTAGAGTTTGTTTAAGGATCTAGAGCCTGTTTCTACGGGTCAGTGAGAAAATGGGAAATATTTTCTGGTGCAGGAGACCTTATTACTTAACCTCAGGGGGAAATAAATCATTACAGTAGAATAAGATATGACCCATTTCAAAATAATGGTTGAATTGTGTAGACTAGAGAGGACTTACAGGCCTGAACACGTGGATGTCCTGATTGCGGGTCACTAGATGGGCGTTTTTGGCTGTGCAGGTTGCAGTCTCTAATTTGTCCCCGGTCAGCATCCAAACCTGGACAAAGAACAGGTTTAGTTCAATCAGGCTTGACATTGATGTACCCAGGCACTCGTGTTAACACATCAACAAACAACTCATTTTAAAGGAGTATAGAGTACGTAGAGTATACTTAGAAAAAAGTACGGTTGTACCATATTCATACCCTTAGATGGAATAGTTTACTTTTGGGCAAACTATTCCTTTAAAAGGGACCTTTTGAAAGATTCACGGCTGTGTTGTAGAAATGCGACACTGGTGCCTTCTAGACATTTTAATTTTCCAAATTAATCATGATGTTATAATGCATCGATAAATCCCATCTTTTGATTTTAATTTGTGTTTTTGTCCTAACCAGCTTCAACCGGCATTAACATGCATGTCAAGACATTTTGACAAATGCTACTATTTTTGGCGCATTGTGCCGGTGGCTCCGCCCACAGTGAAATCTCATTGTCTGTGCATGTTTGTGCGTGCCGACACTGACTTTGATGCCAGCGTTGCGCAGTATCTCCAGAGTGGGTCTGACATCGGCCTGTAGCTGGTCCTCGACTCCTGTGAGACACAAGAGCTCCATCTCCATCTCCAGACTCTCTATCACTGTGGCCACCTTCAGCGAACGATCGTGAACGCTCAGCTTGGCCTGGACGTAGCGAGCCTGCGCAGAGTGACGTTAGACACAACATAAGTCATGCACATTTATGTTATTTATTTTACATGAAGTTTAAGGGCAGGTGACAGACTGTGCATAAAAAGGTGGCAAAGATGCAGGTATTTCTTAATTACTGTTTTTGTAAATATCGAATACAAATAATATTATTTAAATTATGAATATCTTTTTCTCACACATTTTAGCGATTACAATGCATGCAGACCAAGTTTCCCATAAAACAATAAATAAAATAAATTAATCAGATATTTTGTAATAAGTTAATGTGATCTTTATGTGCATAAAAATGTATATAAATACAATGGATACGGTTAATGCATAGAGTTTCTCTTTTTAGGAAATAACCAACATTTTGCAGGGGTTATTTTTGCATATACAAACACACACACACTTGACTTATTAAAATATTTAAATATGTTTAATGCCAAATTAGATAAATGTTTGTTGATTTTAAAAAAATGAATTAACGTCAATTAAATTTAAATAAATAAATAAATAATTAATAATGGTTAATTAATAATAATCATAATCACCATCATCATTATTGTTGTTATTGTTATATTATTGCTATTATTTAAAATGATAATAATAATAATTATTATTTAATATAACAATAATATTCATGTTCAAATGAGTTATTAATTAATAAAATATAATGATAATAATTATAATTATAATAAGTATTATTATTACTATTATGCTTTAAAATAAATAATACCAAACTGTGCATGGTAAATATATATATAACATATGTGCACTATATTTAAAGACAAATCTTAGCATATAAAAACAGAGAAAAACATGAAGTGTAAAAAACACGTGAAAATATAATTTATTTGCTTGCATTTATTTCAAATTTAAAACAACTCTGGGGTCAAGATCTGGGTCATAAAGCCCTGCTAATTTGAAAAATGCTCCGTGCTTAAGTCATTTCCATTCTACAAACATCTATGGATCCAACAGACGCAACACATCGCTCAATACATTTGCTCACGTTTTTCTCATCTGCTATATCTACGCATCTAGGTGATTCCCTCAAATGCATGTAACTTTGACGTCCAAACTGCTGTTTTTTTGTATTTTTTTCATCTTAAAAAAACTAAAAGGAAGCCTATCAGTCAGACATGTCAAATGAGAAAGCTCAGACCGCAAATACTCCAAATAATCAGTGTCAGAATCACACAGCCTTGCGTTGACCCCTCAAAGCGACGTGCCAGTCTGCTGAGTGAAGCCAGAGCGCAGTTTTCGAGGGCACGGCCCACAATCACAGCAAGATAAAGAGCAAACAATGTGTGCGCGGGTCACACAGGAACACACTCTCACTCGGTGACTCACACACTCGGTGAGTCACTGCCGCCCACCCCCTCGCACAATCACACATTTCAGCTCGGAGAGTGGGAACGTGGGCCTGGGAGAAGAAACAACTCTTTCTCTGTGCGTGTGGGCGGGGTAACTTTCGTTTCTGGGGGTGTTCCCTGTGGAAAACATGTTACATTTCTTTCTGACAATTGCTGTTGACGATGGATGGTTGCTAGGAAACCGCTTAATCCAGCTAAATATAGATCAGCACCTGGATATTGTCGTTATAAACATGCAAAAGGTCACTGTCTATACCAGCAGTTCTCACAGCCTGAACATGCAGTACAAAATATGCCACTTATTAATCTCTTTAGGACAAAAATGCTCAAATTATTTATGACATAGGCTGAAAGGGCCAAATACTTGTTGAGCATAGTGGTATTGCCAAGCAACTGTAATATGAAATTGCACCATAATAGTCTGGTTTCTGCTCGACTGGATTTATGGCCTGTGAGCGTCGAGAACAAAAGACGTATAAAGTGTTTTCTCATCAATAACATAACACGGTTTGTTGCATGTTATTATTTAGTTTCGTGCTGCCCGTGACTTTTCCTATACTGTGGAAGTTTGGTTACCAAAAAACATCAACAGAAGAAAGAAACACATGCAGATGTGGAAGAAACTGAGGATGTGTATATGACAGAATTTTCATTTTTGGGTGAGCTATGCCATTATTAGGCATTTAAAACAAACAAAGAAACCCACCGCCTCAAATCACTGATGCAAAAAAAATTAAGGCTGTCAGTTTATGGTTTTTAATGATAAAAAAGGGATCAAAATGATGGAATGTAATCTTCAATTGCCTGAAAGTGAATTATTCTGATGTGAGCACAATTTTTTATGTCATTTGAGATTCAAATAGCCATCAGCCAACTGTAACAGTCCGTGAAATGCTTTGTGAAATGTTTTTATTTTATTATCTTTTGTAACAATATACACTATCATTCAAAAGTTTGTGGACAGTACATTTTTTTTTAATGTTTTTTTGATATAAATATTAATTAATTAACAGTTATTAATTCTATTAACTAAAAGGAATGGGTCAAACTAATGAAAAGTGATGAGACTTCAATTGCTAGAAAATATTTCTATTATAAATGCATATTTATTCACAATGAAAAAATAAAAAAATAAGCAGCTTAATGGTTTGCAACACTGATAATGAATCAGCATATTAAAATTCATTCTATTTTAAAATATTTTAAAACAAATAACCATTGTTTTAAATTGTAATAATATTTCACAATATTACCTTTTTTCTGTATTTTTGATAAAAATTAAACATTAAAATAAAAACATTAGAAAGCTTACTGATAACTTTGAATAACTGTGTGTATGTGTATATATATATATATATATATGTGTTTGGGGTGTAACGATACGCATATTCGTATTGAACCGTTCGGTACGAGGCTTTTGGTTCGGTACGCATACGAACCGAACGATTCAGAAAAAAAAATAAAGTGTGTAAAATATAATGTTTTCAGTGCAAGGACAGGACATTATTAACATCTAAACACTGTTATATGCTTGAACTATTTTAGTAGGTATATCTATAGTTTTATTTTAGACAAGTCGTGATGGTTTGAGAAGGCTAAAGTGATTAAACATAGTTTATGACCTGATGGCCGCTTGGTCGTTAGCCTACTTTATAAAACGAAAACTTATATTTAACAAACGAAAAATACTAAAAAAACATTTTTCTTAAGTGTCTTAATAAAAAAACAAAATGAAATATAATAATTTTGACACTAAACACAAAACTGAACTATTTTCATTTACTTTGCGTGCAGATTAATGTCCGCCTTTAGACAGCATCTTATTCTTTTATTTTTGTATTGCATCACTCATCGCTTTAACGTTTAAAATAGTTTATGAAGATGTATGTAACTGCAATCATTAGCTTTGATTAGCTCCTAAAGCTCAAGGCGGGCGCAGACTGGCAGCAGTGACGTCTGTATCCGTACCGTTCATATCAATGAGTGTAATCTCCCTGCTCACAAAGTTATACATCTCGTATCTCTGATAAAACGTGATTTTGGGGAAATGTTGAGTTAATCTTGGTACACAACAGCATATGATAGCAAAGTTCGGTGAGGGTCAGGCAGTGTTGAAGGGGTAGGGGTTCCGGGAAGGGGCGGAGTAGATGCAGCTCCGGCTGCTCGCGTCTTGGCGGCTCGCCCCTCTCGCGGCGTACAC
>JAUCMU010000032.1:2110852-2125396 GCA_032275025.1 Enteromius treurensis | reverse complement strand
CACATTCACACAGCAGCAGAACACAGTTGTTGAGTCCTAATACAGGGAGTGACAACCGCGTTCTGTAACGGAACTCACCGGGAAACGTTCAGAACTAACAACCGCGTTCTCGAAGCACGACTCGTCATTCACTGCTGAAGAGAGACGCTCTGCTGCACAAACGCACTTCTAGCAGGCGTTACGTGTTTTTAATGTGTGTTTTGGGTAACTTATAGTGATGGAGAAATGAGCTGCGTGTCATATGAAAGTTTTGTGTTCAGTGCGTGATTCAAATGCTCCACTTTCCACGCAAAGCTGCTGTCGGTTAATGAAGGTTTGATGGAAGAACTCGCGCCTAGGGCTGGGCGATATATATCGCACGGCTGAGTTTCGCGGGTGATTCGATGGTGCAGCTTCTCGGTGATCTACAGCTCTGTGTATAAGCTGCCGTTCCTTTTAAAAACAGATGACGGAGTTTTCCCGCTAATCCAAGAACCGTCTTTACTGATGAGATGCGCATAAAATATATATAAATCGCCCAGCCCTACTCGCGCCTCGACTGGTCTCCTGTCATGTCAGAAAGTGGTAAAACTTAGTTTTGTGGACGTTGCCATCGTTGATATTAATTGGGTCACTGTTGCTAACTTTTTTTCTTTGGTTTTCTTCGTCTTCTGTTGTTTGCTAGTTTTTGCGCATGTACAATGAATCCGAAGAAAACAAACATTACTATTTTTAACGGGTCACATGCGCTTATCCTTTCTACTTGAATTCAATTCTCATTTAAAATAATGTTGTTAGTTAACGGTTAATAATCGGTTAGCGAGCGTCAGTTGTCGGTTACGAGAAACAACCGATATGAGCATCCCTAATTCAAACAACATGCTTATTCTGTCTTATATACACACACACACATATATATATATATATATATATATATATACACAAGGAATGAGGAAGCATATTACATTTTACTGTGTTTTAAATTAGTAAAAAATTCTTACTGACAAATGAATAAAACCTAGGATAGTGGTAAATAAAAAAACTTTAAAAAGTAATTATTTTTTTAATATGTCATAAATAGATTTTTGTTGTAAATATGCCTGACAAAACTGTTACACTGATTGAAATTTTAGTGGATGTTTTCTGTTAATCGGAGAAAAATGTATCACATTTAATTTTATTTAATTTTTTGGGAGAGATGGAAGAACAACAATAAATTAAAGCAGTATTACACACAGTCTTTGACCCATGTATAAGACGGGAATGTTGTTATAACCTGTGCCAGGTCAATTTACACAAATAAAAAAGGTGAAAAAAGCTACAAGACAACAACATATCTTGCAATATTATAAAAGTGAGCAAATACTTTGTAATTCCATTTTTGACACAGGCGTAATGTACCGTGTGTAATATCTATGGCAAACATAAAACCACCAAAAACAAATAAAACTACGAAAATGACAAATCCGTAACTTGAATTAAATGCACACTGCTAGACTTTCACAAAAACATATGAGAACAGCCTTAAAACGTACATCTAGAAAAATCTGATTGCTCTCTGCAAACATTTGCAACACGCGTTTAGTGCCTAGATTACAAATCCATGTGCACGGATTCAACCCAAAAACATTCAGGTCTACAACAAACAACAAGAAAAAGTGATTGCTAACTACAAGGCATTTACCTAACAAATCACTGCATAGGAAATCAACATTCAAATCCACGCCAAACTATAAAACGGGAACATTAAAAACATACAAAACCAGCAAACGACTCTCCCGCTGATTGCTTACTTCGCAACATTTACAACACACATTTACCTAACAAATCAAGCCATAAGGAATCAGCTTCATCCAATAAAAGTGTGACACACAAAATGCTTTATAGGTGGAAACAATGGCTCACCTCTCGTGGAGAGTTTACTGTAGATCTGCGAATTGACCTCTTTGTCCCGTAGGAAACATCGCATCTCCTCGACAGCTTCCCTCACGATCGTAATGATCAAAACAAAGCCCTTATGAAACACAAAGCCAAAAAAAAAAAAGTATAACATTTGACTATGGACATTAATATTAGACCTATTTATCATGACAAAACTGTGGTTGGACTCACCAGAGGAACCCAGTATGTGTACAGAGCCCCTAATCTGAGCTCGTTCACAAACTGGGAGCAGGCCAGCAGCAGGAAGTACAGGTTGAAGAAGTATTTGAACTGGTTAAATAATACCTATAAACACAGACACACGACAGGACATTAGAATTTTTACATATGTACATTTTTTTATTTTTACATCTTACATTGTAAACAAAACACGTTAAACAACAGTTGCTTTATGAATACTCTAATGAATATTCATATGCAACCATTCAAAGGTTTGGGTTAAATTTTATAATGTTTCTGAAAAAATAAATAGTGTTTTATCCTCAGCAAAGCTGCATTTATTTAATTAAAGATACAGTAAAATTATTAAATATTATTACAATTCAAAATAACTGTTTTCTGATCTAATGCATTTTAAAAACTAATTTATTCATGAGATGAAGAGCTGAATTTTGAACATTACTCCAGTCTTCAGTGCTGTATAATACTTCAGAAATTATTCTAATATGCTCAATACTTAGGATATATGTATTTTTGGCTATTGCTACAAATATACCGCAGCGACTTAAGACTTAAGGTTTTGTGGTCTAGGGTCACATATTGGCTCACGTAGCAACCACTGTTCGTCTAGCATTGCATTTGTTTGTTTTTTTCGATGCCAAACAGAGCTTAAAGTGTTTACCCTAAAGCACCTCGCGGTTTGTTTCTTGCTATGTGCCAGGCGTTCCAGGTACTCATTTACAAAACATCCAGAATCGAACGCCGATTATCATTTGTCCTTCACATCATTCAAAATAACCAGAAGGCATTTGCAATGCAAACATATATTTTTCCCTACAGCAATCTGGTGAGGGTTGTTTTTTAAAGTGGCGCTCTGCATGGCATGAGGAAATGAGATTTGCACATTTTCTGCAGCGAAAAGTAAAATTTGCCGCCAAGTTGCCAGGATGTTTTGGGTGGCTGCCAAGCCATTGCTACACTGACGCGAAGGTGTTCTGCAGTTGCTAGGATGCGATTAAGTGGTCGCGATGCAATATCAGTGTAACTGTGCGACTGTTCACCACCACAGCAATTAAAGAACACGTTAAGCAACGATTGCTCGATGCATTCTTCAATTACTCTAGCGGTTCTCTCCGCACGTTTGTACCCACTCACCCCTGGCAGGAAGGTGAAGAAGTTGTATTTCTGGTTGTTTATGACATTTCTTGGGTATCTCTGCTCTCTCTTTTCCGGATGACCCAACCACACTGTCCTAGGACGGAAATCTCCCCCTCCGCAGCATCTGGACCACGGGCAGCACCTGAATATTCAACATCATCATTAACTTTACATGTGGGCTTGATTCACAAAGCGCTTCAATTAAGACAGAAATGCGAAGCAAGTGACCTTTCCACAGAAAGAAAATTCCCATCCAGACACTGGAATTTCACTGCAGCCACAGAAATATTTTCAGGCTGGCAACAAAACCGTGTCAGCAAATATTAGCTTTTACCGACACCTTCATCAAACAAACTCTTATCAACAATGAGCCTATATATATTGTGCATTGTACTTCCGTGAATGTGAAGCATAACTAAATTACAACAGCTTATTGAATAGAAAACTGAATTTAATGCATTTAGGTGAATAACAAACCATGCATTAAAAAAAAAACACAAAAAAAACAAAACAGAGGTATATCTCAAAAATGAGAAAAATAATTTTGGAACAAAATTAAGATTACGGTTTTGCATTAAACAGACACTTCTCTGTTTATTCATATCATTTTTAATCATGTAAAACACACCCACAGCAGCAACAAGATTACTGTAATGGTTATCAGTACAGTAATCTAATACACTGTCGAAAATTATGTTTTTAAAGTGTGTAGGCCTATATTATATATAATATAGCAATGCATATTATGTGCAATGTGTTTACATGGTTCATCCTGGGGCCTTTAAAAGAAAAAATAATATTTTGGTACTATTGTGTTGGTCTATTACTTTATGGCATCAATATCTGTAGCAACTATGCTATTTTGACAGGAACTGTTGTTACCTTGGTGATGTTATTTGTAAAGTGCTTATAAATAGCTGGCTATTATATTGCTATCAGAGCTTTATCTGGGTCTTTATCAGCTGTCGCCCCTCCTTACAGGCCTGAAATGCATCGCACCGAAAATATTTGGTCAAAAAGAGCAAAACAGAATACACAGGACAAAAAGTATCTATGTCTTTCTTTAAATGCGTGTGACACATCCTTGACCACAATTCACCTGTGTCCCGGAACAAGGATGTGCACTTGTCTCTCCTTTATACAACAATATCAAGACTATAATATCACTTAGACGACATGTTCATAGTGACTATTCAGTGGTGTATTAAAAAAAAAGAGCTGCTCAGCGTCACGTCGCGATATATTGTCGTTATTAGCATAATTTCGCGGGTTAGTGGTGCTGGGTTGTTAGCCACTATGCTATCCTCCACATATCGTCCAGAAACAAGCCTCCGTGTTCCAGCCGACGCGTGTTTGTTGTCGTTTAACGTGGCTTCGTGCTCTTACCCGTCTCTTCGCTTGTTGTCATGTCGTTTTTTGTGTCGGACAGGCTGCAGCGGAATGTTGTCCGTCATTGTTGTCCGCAGTGGAGCAGCAGCCAGTGCGTGGGGCGGAGGCTGATGGGTAACTCCGGGGCTGCGCCGCGCGCTCCAGGGGATGATAGGACACAGCTCGAGCAGCTCCCTGGCCTTCAGAGATTCACAGATTCACCGTTTGATATCTGATAATGTTCAGTGCTTTGCTACAATCTGTATTGTTAAAAGCGCTATATAAATAAAAGTGATTGATAGACATTGTTTTTATTTATTATTTTCTTTTAATTATTCTCTGAATGACATAAATGTGACCCCGGACCGGACCATTAACAAAAACATCAATAGAATGCTTATTTATTCAGCTTCCAGATGTAGCTGCGATTTGTTTGCGGTTTGTTAGGTTAGGACGATATTTGGTCGAAATCCAACTATTTGAAAATATGGACTCTCAGGGTCCAAAAGAAAATGCAATCAAACTATTGAGAAATCACCTTTAAAGTTGTGCAATTTAAGTTCTTAGCAGTGCACATTACTAATCAAAAATTAAGTGCTGATATATTCACGGTAAGAAATTTACAAAGTGTCTTAGTACATATTTGCTTAATACCCTAATGATTTTTGACAAACGAGAAATCAATAATTTTACCCATACAATATACTGCTGGCTATTGCTACAAATATATCCATCCTACAAGACTGGTCTTGTGGTCCAGAGTAAATATTTTGTAGTTTCACCATACTAGTTGTATGATGGTATAATAAAACATGTTTTATAAGCTAAAAATAGGATATAGCTTAAAAAAGAAAAAGAAAAAAATAATAATAAATATATATAAATAAGTAAATGAATGCATTTAGACAAAGAACTACTTAAAATAATAAAAATAAATAAAAAATACACACACACACACACAATCCAGACGTACTAGCATTTTTTTCTTTTTTTTTTTACTACATTTACCATAATTTCACTGCATTTCTGAAAGTACATTGAAGTATCTAAACGCCATGGTATATATGATTTTAAATACCTTTGTGTAAACAGATTTTTGTAAGGACAATTGCATGGTAATCATAGTATACAAAGTTCATATAGTTTTAATGCAAGTAGCTACGTAACAGCATAGCATTCAAAGTACCATGGAGCACCACTTTAATCTTATCCACTCAAACAACTTACTAGTCATGTTTTCTGCTTGGAGAACAATGATAAAAACAAATTTTCCTGCATCATAATCAGTTTAGACAAGCATCTCTCACGGTCTATTACTCATCTCGGTGTCTTCAAGTCTCTTCTGCCACAGTAATGACATGTTGATTTAGACACAAAACAAAGTTTTGGAAAAGTCATCCTTGGTTTTATTCTCAAAATATCAGAACGGAAGGGGAACAAACAAAAGCAAACATTTACAAAAAGTCTACACTGTAAACAAGCCTAAAACAGACTCAACATTTGAACAATCATACAGACATGACCCCATTTAACCAAGATCTGACACCACCTTTTCGTTTTGTTTTTTTTTTTTACATCTAGAAAAAAAAAAAAAAGGCACAACTTGGTAAATGCATATTAGAAAGAGAATGTACAGGAGGAGTCTGCCTATTCTGAACAAGTGTTGTGCAAGTGTCTGGCGATACATTCATTATATTACAGAAATCAGCAGGTTATGGGGACACAATGCAACCATAACTCCAAACACAATGCCAAAAAAAAAATAATAATAAAAAAAAAAAAAAAGAGAAAAAAAATGAATCTTAATGAGGTAGAAATTTGACCAGCGTAAAGTTTTTATGGTTTAGATACTCTGCGTGCATACACACATTCATTCCTTTAACTCAAGAACACATGGCTACGATCTTAAAAAGATTTCCCCACAACAATACACAATCGGGTAGCGAACCATGACTTTTTCCAGAAGAATGACTGCTGATGTTTTGGGACAATATATGCATGCCTGCTTAGCTCACAAGTATAAAATGCATGGTAAATGGCAAATTTACAGAATTCTAAAACTCTTGGTGTCCTAAAACTGCAGCAAGCAAGCAAATGATCTCTAAATGACTAGCCCAAGAAACTAACGTTCACAGAACAAATGCCTGGTTTAGATCAGATCTGAGCAGAATGAGGAAAAATAAAGTGCAAGGAATGATTAGGCATTTCAGTATTACACCGGCCTTTTGACCTCATATTAAAAGGTCTCAAAAGAAAAGCGACTCAATCTCATATTTGATAAAGATCGGACCAAATTAAATCACTTTCAAAATAGAACAATTAAATGACTTCTTGGGGAGAAGAAAAAAACAAAAAAAAAAAAAAAAAAGCTATAGCTAAACGCAAAAACATAGCATGTTGTGGTCTAAAAGAAAAAAAGGCCTTTATTACAATCCTATGGTGTCTTTTGTGAGGAGGGGAGGGGGTGAAATACAGAGGAGAGAGAAAAGCACTCCCAAGACAGGCACTTAGCAAAATCATTTTTGGTATTAAGCGCAAAATAGAAACTATATAGAGTCATGTGGGAGGAAAAATTATTAAAAAAAAATTATAATATAATAATAACTTAGTGAAATCCAGTTTCAAAACAAACCTATACTACAACTACTCATTAAGTCCAATTAAACCGTAATCTTCAGTAGATTGTGTGGAATGGTCAATTTATTTAGGCACATATTCCACAAACACCTTTGTTGTATGACATCTATGCCATGGATATTATTTTGACTAATGAAATGATTCAACCGACTAACATCAGGACCATGAGTAGTCAAGAAGAGATGAACAAGATGTTAACTGTTAAAACATTGAGATCTTCGATCACCTGTGGCTGAGATCTTCCTGAGGGTCATAGAGCCGAGCCCAACGTAACGATCATTAAGGAGACTGCTCTGGAATAAAGCCATTTCAAGTAAGACTTACATTCAACTTCTAGAAATAAAACTGACAAAATACCCGCATATTTTAGAAAAAAAAAAAAAAAGAAAAAAAAAAAATCCCTACAGTAGTTAGATCGGACTCAACTAGAAGAAATTTATAGCATGTAAGGGTCCAATAAGGAAGGCATGGCCCATTTTAGGGTGTAGGCTCATTTAACAAGGGTATGTACATTTGCAACTTCTTAAAAGCAATGTTACATGTATGAATTGATTGTACCAACTAATAAATAGCCCAGTTCTTAACATTTCAGCAGGCTCATTAGCACAATGCAGACCGTTGATTGGGAACCTCTGTAGTCTTTTCAATGTCTAACTCACTTTACCCTCCTCCATAAAATGTGGAAACTTTGCTATGCTGTCAGAGCCGTTCTTTTCCATCTCTGCAACTGTGCCAGGGATACCCATCTGAGAGGTCTCCATCTTGGTTATTCCCCCAGTAGAACCCACTAAAGGACCTCCAGCGAGACTTCCTGGGAGGGGGATGCCGCCATTTTGGATGACCGAAATCTCATTGGCCTTCATTGTCAGCCCATTTGTGAAGGCAGCTGCGTACTGGTTCCACATCGACGGGTCAAAATTGATCGGTGGGGGAATCAAATCTTTTGGGGGCGGCAGCATGTCTGGTTTCATCTTGGCCTCGGCACCCATGGCCATCAAAGCCATTGGGTTATCCAACGAGAGACGTTGACCTCGCCTTGCTGTGTTATTCCACATGTGGGTCCCAACATGCACCTGTAAAGTAGAAAAGCAAGAGTCGGTAAGAAATGATATTTGACTTCCAATCAATTCACTGCCAAAATCCAAAAAGACACCTTTACCTTAAGGTTGCCTTTTGTCGTGAAAGCCCTGCCACAAATAGTGCAGGCGAACGGTTTCTCGCCCGTGTGTGTACGTTCATGGATCTGCAGGGCACTGGCAGATGAAAAGTTCTTGCCGCAGGCGTTGCAGAGATGTTGCTTGGTGGAGCGACGAGGAGCACTAGAAGTAGCAGGAGGAGTGGCAGCTCCCTGGGGCAGCTGGGAGCTGTACAGGCCGTGAGCACCCATGGGAGTCTCCGGAGGAATCTGCATCTCCAGTTTGACCAGACTCGGAGGCACCCTCATGAATGGCAACTGACTAGAACCTGAGAAAGAAGAAGAACAAAAAGGCTAAATAGGCAAAGCGTCAAGAGGAAATGTCAGCGTTTAAGATGCTGAAGTTAACAAAACATACCATAATCGCCATTGGAAAAGGACAAGCCCGGCTCCTCTTTGATTGGTTTCGGAGTAAAACTTGACGTCAAGTCCAGCGCTCCACTGTTTTCGCTAAAATCTTGAGGTGCATCAGAGTCTAGCCTGGATTTGGGTGCATCATCTGGGTTTGTGGATTCTGGTGACTTTGACGGTCCGTTACTCAGGGGAACGTCTATAGGGGACGAAGAGTGAAAAGACATAGAATCCGACACAGCCGGACTGCGGCCGTTCTTGTAATCCATTTCTCCAGACCCTAAAGGAGAATCTTTCAGCCCACTGTCACTCTCAGAAGCAGTGCTGCTTTGTCGCTGCAGGTTCAGTGCAGAGGTGAGGCTCTTCATGTGGTTCTCCAGGGCGGCGATGCCTGTAAACATAGAGGGTGGGAAAGCCTGATCTTCTTTGGCGCCGGGCTGGGGCTCTGTAGAGTTGTTCAGCATCTCTTGATTGTCCAAATCCAAGTCTTGCTCTTCCATACTCTCTTCATGGCCAGTAGAGTCAATGTTCTTATCCTCAGTTATGCTATCATCCAGTGCTTCAGGACTTTCATACTGATTCTCTGGAAGGGGGGTGTTGGGAATCTGGCCACCCATGTGCATGCGAATATGCTGCTGGAGGACGACGGCATTGGTGAACTTCTTATGACAGATCGGGCACGAGTGTTGCATCTTAAGGGGAGTGTTAGCCCGGTGAACGCCATAGTGAGCTTTAAGGTTGCCCTTGGTGGAGAAAGCCCTGCCACAGATTTTGCATTTGTAAGGTCGCTCACCGGTGTGTGTGCGGTAATGCATTTTGAGGGAACTTTGGCAGCTCAAGACTCTATGGCAGATGACGCATTCATTAGGGTCATTTGTCTTCTTATCCAAGCCATCCACCATCTGCTGAAGCTTTGCAGTACCGGAGCCATTTTCGCCAGGTAGACCATTACCGTTTATGTGATGCAATCCAGCCAGCGGATCGGAGGAATCTTTGTTTTGTTCCAGTCCTGTCATTTCCGGACCGAACATGCCAGAAGAAATGGATGCACCGTCGCTGCCGGATGAAGAAGGCCTCTGGGAGTAGAGGTCCCCACCTACTGGAACATCATAAGAGGCCTTGAATCCTTGGAGCATTGGTGGTTGAAGACCTGTTGAGGGAAGCCCCAGCACTGGTTTGGTGTCTGTAAAATTGCTCTCATCTATAGGCATAGACATGCCATAAGGGATGCCACTGTTTGTCGGCATGTTGTCCAGGTGTTCTGGTACTGGGTGTGGGTTCATCTTAATGTGCGGGTATTTTTCTTTGTGCCTCTGGAAATGCACTTTGAGGTTTCCTTTGGTTGTGAAACGGTTTCCGCAGATGTTACATTTATAGGGCCTTTCGCCAGTGTGCGAGCGCAAGTGGATTTGGAGAGCGCTGTCGTTTCCAAAGGTCTTCCCACAGAATTTGCATTTGTGCTTGAACATATGTTCACCCGAGCCATTTTTGGACTCCGGCACGGCAGGGATCTTATTTTTTGCCTTTTTAGAGGAATCCACGTTCGCTGCAAGGGTACTGAAGGGACTCTGCAATCCCATGACTCCTGGAGATTGAGGAAGGAGCGCAGGAAGTCGACTAGCTAGATCGGGGAGTCCTTTCAAGTCTGCTTTTAAGGGCACCGAGCCCAAACCTCCGGCGAGGGATGTGTGAATGGTGGTGGACTGAGGTAGCTTGGCTTGTTTTAAGGCTTCCAAGGACAAGTTCTGGGAGCCCGTCCGCTTACCAATGAGGGCAGCTGCGGCTGAAAGCTGTTGTGATAGATGCGCACCCAGTGCTTTCAGCGGATCTACAGCGGCACCCAGCGCGGAGTGGAAACTCTGAGGCGTCATCATGGCCACTTGGAGGCGTATCTGCTCAGTTAGCTGGATCTGCTGTAGTTGCTGCTGCTGGAGACTGACCAGCTGCTCAAGGATCATGGGGATTGAGAGAAGGGCATCTTGGTGTGGTTGCGGGGGTGTAGACTTCTGATTGGACGAACTGGATGAGTGTTGTGTTACAGCAACTTTAGTAGCAGCCATGGACTCGAGAGTCACATTAGAGTCTTGCAATTTGGAAGATACCATGTACCCCCCGTCTGAACTGACAGACGCATCTTGATCTTGATTTGAGGGGCCATCCTGGTTCAGCATGAGCTCTCTTTCCATCCTCTCCTCAGAATCTGCACTGTGCTTTGAATGCGAATTACTGGTCGACTGATCCCCACTATCCCCAAGGAAATCACCCGGAGAATGCTGGGAGAACTCAGGGGGCACTTCATTACCATCACAGTCTTTCATGATCACGACTTGCTGACTCTTGGTGCAATTTCTCTCATGTTCGAGAAACTCTGCCTCATCGAAGAACTCGGCACAACATTTCTCGCAAACCCTCGTCTCCTCTGATCGTCGTCTCTTAGCCTCATTGCCATCCTCCTCACCTTGACCGTTGTGCAAGCTCCCTGCAGCAAATAGACAAAAGTTTGAGAGATTAATTATTATTTAAGACCAAAAGGATGATGTGCAGTAAATATGGCACAAATTGTAGATGGACGTTATTAGTAGTCACTGTAAAATAGAAAATACATAACAAGAGCTACTTAAAAATTACAGATAGAGTTAAATATTGGCATTTATAGTCTGAAATCATGTTTCAAGTGGCATATTTGGATTTTAATTTGCATACACCAGATGATATAGCATAAACTCAAGTGCTTTTTGCGAGCAGCCACATGTACAGCTTTTCAACTACGCAGTCCCACCAGATGAGGGCAGCATTTAGAGCATGTCCAAAAACAATTTGTTTTTTTACTAAAAATAAACGTACCAATACAGAGACACAAATATAAACTTCCTACTCTATCCTTTTCCAGTGTTCCTCTACAATAAAAATAAAATGCATATACCTTATAAAACATGCTTAACTGGTGTTTTTTTAACCTACAAATGTTATTAGGCAGTCCTAATGGGGAATTAAAAAAAAAAAAATGCTGAAAAGGGTGTAAGGCAGCCAGTTGGTCTTTCTAATTGGAGAAAATGCAAAGCAAATCAAATTAAGCTGCAGAACCATTAGGAAGGCCCATTTAACAGGGCCATTGTTAAATGCAAATTTCTTCTTTTATGAATGGGGAAGCCCACCTGTTAACATTCTGACACTGAAACTGGACGTGTTAATTGTTCACTAGACAACTTGAATAGTAAAGAAAACAAGCTGCATAGTTCTCAGAGCTAGCGGACAGACAAACAGTACCTCCATTTGACAAAGCAAACAAGAGTACCCCCCCCCCTCTCTCTCTTTAATAAAAAAAAGTTAACTTAAAATTTTCAAAAACTACTAGTGGTGTACTTGATTGCATGTTTAAAAGGTAGTGGACACACCAAATAAAAAAAAATTAAAATAAACACAAGCCCAAGGCTATTAAAAAGGTAAATGTGCCAGAAATCAATCATGTTTCAAACCATGCGTTTAGGGTTAGTCAACTGGATACATTGTAACTCTTGCACGTTATTCAACTCACCACAAGGAGGCGTTTGATCAATGCACAAGGGACACAATGCATCTTTACTGATACCGTCGGTGTTACACCGATTGTACCTTCACTGAGAGGGAATACCACATGCGATATTTTCTAACACATCTGACTGAAATTAAACCCAATTTTAAGGAAACGGATCAAACAAACCCCAGTCTTTAACACATACACACCCAAACACATCTATACCATCTTTACGAATAGCCAAACCAGACCACATTTCAGCACGTCGTGGATAAGAGACATGTAGTTTACATTTACACCCCCATTACACACAACTTCATTTCCATCCCCCAACCACATCTCCATATGCGACCAAAAGAAACTGTGGGGGATTTATTGCTTTGTGGTCAAGCTTGTTCGCGACTCACATTTCATGCCGACCTGTTGAGCACCTTTGTTTAACAGTGGTCAGTGATACCAGTACGCCACATCAAATATTAACACACAAGCATAGTCTGAATATAAGTGTACATTTATCAGTGATCCAACTCATCGACGCAAAAACCCATCATAATAATAAGAATATAGATTATAATCTTAAAAGTCCAGTGAGTAAGTGTAATCTTTCTCCTCTCACCTTAAAAAAAAATAACTTTATTATTATTTCGAATTAACGTAAACGAGGAAAACGCCAACAACTTCGTAAATGGTAAAATACTAAACATCAGCTAAACTATTAACCAACAAACAAAACACAAAATAATGCAAACGACCGCGTTTCTTCAACTCCGATGATAAACAGTAACGTTAAGCGAAGTTTCAGCGCGTTTGATGTAACAACTTTTTGATTGATTTAGCGATTTACAAAACCACATTACCTCAACATCAAGTGTCGTGAACACACTGACGCCAAATGTTAAGATTAATGTATGAAATGATATAACCTACAGTATACGAGCAAGAGATGATTAATAAAGTTTTTGTCTCCCCAAACTTACCGTTCTCTGTCGAAGCGGGCTCGTCTGAATTGATATGCTGTGGTTTGGATTGCTTGCGCCGCGACATGGTAACCTACAACCATCAGGGGCGAATAGTAAGACTATTTAGTCCCTCTCCTTTAGAAATTCTCCAGGTTGGGGGAAATTAGCCCCTCGAGTAGAAATGCGCATGTCAAAGTAATTATTATTATCAATAATGCATTGCGATTTATCATGCTCTTCTGACAGCTGATTGGCTCCGGTCCAAAGTGCTCGCGCATTATTCAAATGAGGCTTCATTGATGAGAAATGCAGAGTCGAGAGAAAGGGGGTGGAGATGTGAAAGAGAGAGAGGGAGGGAGGGAAGAGTGATGCTGGAGAGAAATGAGAGAGAGAGAGAGAGAGAGAGAGAGAGAGAGAGAGAGAGAGGGAGGGGAGCAAGTGAACAGGCGGGGAGGAACAAAACTGTATTTTTTTTAAGCAAGACATTATCATAATTTTATTATTGTAATTTGTTTCCTATACAGCTATTAAATGGATCTGAATTATATTATTATATTGCATTATATATGCATTTTTAAATGTATTATTAAATAAGAAAATGCGTTTTTACAAGACTGCATCTTTTATTTTAAATACAATGAAACAATTTTATTGTTGATGATGCATGATGTTCTTCCTCCTAAATGAAGCAAACACAACATGTATTTTTTTTTCAGTGAACATGAAGACAAATCTGTGCGTGCTTCTTCACTCTGTGATTTAAATATGGAAATCGCAACTGACATTAACCCATCACATTAAACACAAAGACCTGCCTGTCACATTGGACTCATATGTGTAATGTATGAATGAAGAGCAGACAAGTAAATATATGCAAACGTTGACGGAGAAATGAGGAAAAAACTGCAGATGTTAAGTTCATTCAAATGCAGTATGTAAAACAACTGTCTTACCTTATTTCAAAATGCATGGATATATGGCTAGGTTAGATGAGAAAGAATATATTTTACAACAAAAGTGAATGTTTTAAAATTCTTCTGTATCATATTCCTGTTTGAGGTTTTGGTATTAATGGAAATATGGATATTCTTAACTAGTTTATTGTTGTTATTATTATTATGTTATTTTAAAATAAAAGCTTCTGTTTTCATTATGTGTGTATATTTACTATGTATATTTATAATAAATAAACACACATACAGTATATATTTTGAAAATATGTATGTTTATACATTTATATATTCATATTCTTATATTTAAATATATACATGCATGTTTGCATT
>JAUCMU010000032.1:2090109-2107209 GCA_032275025.1 Enteromius treurensis | reverse complement strand
ATAATATAATATAATATAATATAATATAATATAATATAATATAATATAATATAATATAATATAATATAATATAATTTCTATTGTTTATTGTTTATTATTATTTATTATATATATATTTAATAAATTATGAAATACATTATGTTACTTTTTAATAAATCACACTTTAAAATGCATGCATCACAGTTTTACATTTATAAAAGAAATATTATATTTAAATTAGATATTTGAATATTGTAAGTATTCAATTAGATAAATGTTGATATAAAACAATACAGGCCCCACATTTGTGCATCAACATTTTTCTCATCATATAAAATATGATTCAAATGTATACATAAAAAAGATTTAAAAACACCAAATTAATGTTTATTTAAACAATTAAAAAATAAAAAGCTAACAACATTTTAGAAAGTGAACTTTTAAAACTTTATTGCATGTTTTCTTTCATTTGTCTAAAGGGAATCGTCTTAAAATGACAACCTTTTAGTATTACAATTACAATTACAATTTTTTATGTAATTATCTGCATTACATTTGTTTTCTAGCATGCACTAGTTTGTAAGCATGGCTCATGACGTGTTTCATCAGATATAAAATCGAAGCTGTCCATCTGTTTTAATTCAGCTCATGAAACCTTTCTTAAAATGCAAAAAGCACCTGTTTCTTATTTCTAATAGTCAGAATTCTGTGTTTTCTCAGATGGCCTCTACATCAGGTCTAATAGCTACTGGTCGGTTGAAGTGCACTTGTAAACTCAACACATGTTCCCTGCGTCTGCGTAAAATACCAAAAACAAAGAGCAATCAGACGCTGCTGTAGTTTCTGGCGCTGACATGTCACTTTGCTTCTTAAACGTTTGCCTGTCACTGCTGCACGCTGTGAACAAATGAGAAAGTTTGAATCCGTTTGGGTGCTTTTCAGAGAAAGTGAGAAGGAACATCTTTGGAAATGATGTGTTTTATGAAAAAGTGCTCAAGTTTTGCACAGTTGGCAGATGTTGGCGTGCCAGATGGTGATCAGAAGGAACATCTCATCACTCAAAACGCTCGGGCCATATCGCCTCGCTAGATTAAAATGAATCATAAAATCACCAAATCAAACAAGCGCTTTAAGCAACTCTTAATGTGCACGGTGCTCAAGTTTCTCCACACGCTGGAACCATTGGACTCTAAAAATTATTTGTTTAGCTCAGCGTCTACTCTCCTCAAAGGATTAAACATACAAATAAAGAAATGGAAAATAGATTGATTTAAATAAATGGCTGGTGCGATCATTTGCTGCTCACTAAGGAGAAGGTGGTTTTGGTTTCTGTAAACAATTTCATCAAGGGGTGAACCACGTTTCTTTATGTTGTGACTTCAGACTTCGCTCAACATTCATCTTCATCTGTTTTGTAACTAAACTCTCTTTGTGCGAGAGATTATGAAAGGAAGGACTCAAACCTCATATTTATATGTTTAGATAACTGCAGACATAACATAATGGATGGAAGCATAAGATGTGGAGATGTTTATAAAATAGCTTTTAGCTGCACAGTTGACAACATGAGCAGATCTCATACGGTACACATCTACTTGAGTATTATTGATTGATATATTGGCCATCCCATGGGCAAAAACAATAAGATTTACTTTGTAAAAAAAATTGAATGCCCTAATGCTCAGACCACTTACAATTATATCAGTATATTAGATTAGATTATATTACTGTAATATAGTGCTTTTGTAAACAAGATTTCTGTATCCATTCTGACAAACAAAATAAATTAACACAAAATCATAGTCATAAAAAAAAGAAAACTTTTTTTTTTTCTTGTTATATGATAGGATTTATTTATTTAATTAATTTATTTATTTATTTTTAGCCTATGAAACATGATTATTAAAAAGGAAGCACACACACACACACACACACAAACATGAAACTTTCGAAAACATACTTGACATTAAATGATCAGATTGATAACTTGATATAAGACTGTTCCTGACCTTATAATAACATATATGATTGCAGCTTAATAATGTTCCTCAAACATCTTCCATTAAAAAATGTTCTGTAACTTGTGTTTGGGGTCACAGAGTCCTGCCGATTGTCCAACAGGATTTGTTTTTATTGTATCTTTCTAAAAATGTATTTTTAGCTGGGGCCAAAACGACCTCTGATACGCACAACATGATATTCTGGATGGCAGTGACATTTCTGAAAAGTCCATGTCGACTTTAAAGCTTCAGTAATATCTGCCTGCTGACTTTTGATTAGGTCAGACGAACATGTTAACAAGAATATGAAAAAAATAAAAAATAAAAAAAATAATAAAAAAATGGCTGCTTTTATTTTTATATGCACCTCAGTGTAATAAGCAACATGTAACTAAAACAAACAAATAAATAAAAATAAATAAATAAACCATACATATTTATACATAAGGGAAATTAAATATGTAATATAAATATAAAATATGGCTTTCACTTATTTTTTATATGCACCTGAAAAAAATACTGATTAATTCTAAACGTCATTACTTTTGAAGACATTGTTATCTTAGTTTATTGACAAGTGAATTGCCCCAGAGTGATGAAATGCTGGGTATATGACTGGCAATAAGAGCGAGACAATTCTGCGCTTCTCTCATGAATGTCTCAGGAAGTCCTCAGAGAGATGTGACCCTTTTAAGATAACAAGTAAACTGCTGATTGGTCTGAGAGCATGGCAGGGGAGATGGGGGTGGAACGGCCAAATCAAACTCAACAGCAGGACACAAGCAACTTCACTTCACTGCAGATTACATGTGATTAAACAGATTCACCAAAACTGCTATGAGATTAAACGGAGAGCAGTGGAGACCTTCTGCTATCTTGTCCTAAATACCATATAGATGTTTTTATTGTATCATACACGCATATGATTTGCTCCTAAAGAATTTTTGAATAAACGTCTGAGATTGAAATGGATATATAAATGAAACATTTTTCCTCTAAAATATGTCTTCATTTATATTTAACACTGCAAGACTGAATTACTAAAACATTTTTGCCAAGGAAATATTATTGCATCACACCATATTATTTACATTAGAACTTTGATCCTTTTACATGAAACAGAAGAAATTATGTTAAGTTATTTTTGTATCATTTAGGTAAAATTACTTTTTATATAAAGTTATATAAAATAACTTTTTATTCATATTTTGAAATTAGCTTTCACTTGTATTTGTTTGTTTTTGTTGAATTTTTTAAAATAATGTTTTAGAAATGTTTATGTTTTTGTGATTTTCATGATTTGTACAGCATTGTTTTATGTGTTATTATTATGTGTTATTTAAGCAAATGAAGTTAAACTAAATTTTAATTAGAAATGCTGCATATTAACAGCTTTTAAAATATTTAATTTAATTTAAATGAAATAATTTGTATTGCCATTATTTTTTTAATAGTAAACTAAGCCTGAAAAATAATAACCAAAGAAAGAAATGGAAATAAATAAATAAATGTTATATAGTTACAAATAAGTTTTTCTTAACATTGTTAATCAAAATTTACTTTTAAATGTTATGTTTTAATTTTATTTTACTAAATTACTTTTAGTAATTTGTTTTTGTCATTTTGTTTTATTTTTTTAAACATCTGTAATTTTTTTTATAAATTAATTTTTTATTTGAGTTATTTTAGTACATCAAGATAAACTAAATATTAATGAGACATTTTGCTGAAATAAGTCTATTATTAATTAATTAATTAATTTATTTATTATTCTATATTCTAGATCTGTTAAAGTTTTAAGAAAGAAAGAAAGACATCTAAAATGAGCTATTGAATCTCACACCAACTTTTAAATGTGTGTGTGTGTGTGTGTGTGAGGATGGAGGGGGAGCCGCATCTGGATTCCACACATGGCTGTAATTTAATGGAGAATTGCCCATTGGTTCCTGTGCAGAGGTAAACAGAGTGATGGCTCTGCTTTTGTTATTGCCAGAGTATGACAACTGCTTCCATCAACAAACAATAAAAGTGTGAGGGGGAGAGCGGGCCACACAGTGGACGGAGACCCCTGCTGAGGACACTTCTCACCATAAACTCCCCCATCAGCTTTATGTCTGTCTGTCACACCATCCTCATGAAGGAAAACACTCGCGCTGGAAGAACAGAAACATCAATAGAAGATAAAACCATGTACAAAACAGACTCAAAACAGAACAGTTCATCATTTTAAAAGAATGCTCACCGAGGCTGCATTTATTTGATGAATCATCCTAAATTAGAAAATATTACTACAATCTAAAATAACTGAATACATTTGAAAATGTCATTTATGGTCAAAGCTGTATTTTCAGCATCTTTACTCCAGTGTCACATGATCCTTCAGAAATCATTCTAATATACTCAAAAAAGAAAGAATTAATAAATGGCTATATATATATATTTATTTATATATTACCAGCTGCAGTATGCTGTCTGGAGATATTAGAAGGATATGGGAGGCGTGCGAATGAAAAGTGATTGAGATACAAGAGGGTCCTGCCGTCAGCACCATGCTGTGAAACAGCAGGAGGTCAATTCTTCAAATCTCAGATGCAATCTCAGGAACAGAGCTATAAACATTGACCAAGCGGGAGGATCTCTGTGTGTCTAAACTTATATGCTAATGACCAAACACACCTTCACTAAATAACGCATACAGACACAGATAAAGCATTTTCACATACTATATAGGCAAGTCAAGCATGCATAATATGTGTTTTATATATATATAAATATATATATTATTGGTGTCAAAAAATTCATCACATGCAAAATATTTATTTTTTTCATAATATACGTATGTGTACATTTATTATGAATAAATACACACATGCATTTACATGTCCGTATTTATATTTATTAAATATTATATTACATAAATATATTTAATATATAAATGTAACATATTTTTCTTAAATGTACACATGCATGTATATGTGTGTGTATTTATATATGCACAGTAAATACACATATATGCAAACAGAAACTTTATTTTAATAGTTTGACAACAACGAAAAAACTGTAAACTGACATTCCCAGAATTCCCTGCATTCTTAAATTTTGATCTTTTTTCTTTGTACTAACTACGTTTCTTCTTAGTTTTTTCTTATCAGTTATGTTTATTAGGGTTGTGTGTCACATGTAATGTTGTTTAATGAATGTTTATGGCATATTTTAGTTTAATGAGTCTCATGATGATGGTGTTCAGTGTTTGTGTGAATGACACCAAGCTCCTTCTATTTATGTTCATATTTAAAAGCTGCTTGTGATGGGCTTTGGTTCATCATGTGACTTATTCATAATCACCTGCATTTGGTGCTTATCAGTGTATTTCAGAACAGATTTAAGTGCTTTAATAGGTTGGTATATTAACATTATATCAGTTAATAAAATTACAGTATTCCACTTAAAACCGTAAAAACCTATAATGTTGTTACTGTATGCTTTACAGTTGAACTCTGGCAACCACAGCCTTTTTTCCCTGTAATTTTCACAGATCTTTTTTACAGTGTATAGATTGATAGCAAAATTTTGAATGACAATAAGATCCAAAGTTATGATTAGCATTTATTTTCCGAATCCACATTTAATAGTATATAAGCATGCAAAAGTGTGATAGTTTAATTTTAATTTGATATTATATTTATTAATAATTACAATAAACAGAACATTTAGGCTTTTTATGTTATACTACTGCTATAGAAATATATAATATACATTTAAACATTTATCAATATTGTGTTAAACACACAAGGACACAATTGTTTTCTGAGACTGACCTGACATCTGTTACCAGTACAGGAGGCTGTCAAAGTCAGTTACAAGAATCTGTTTTTTAACAATTAATTAAGCAGATAGTTAAAGACACATCTTCAATAATACGACTAACCCAATATGAATGGAAATCAATACAACTGCAAAAGCCAATACTGGATTTTCCCTGGGAATCGAACCCATTACTTCAGTGTTGCCAGCTCCTTGTTTTATTGCATGGCCCTGGATGAACACAAAACATCTGAAATTGAGTCAAACATGCAAATTTGAGCGTGAGATCTAAAAAAAAAAAAAAAAAAAAGTATCACCCACAGGTGATTCGATAGCTGTCAGAAAGGTGCGTAGTCTTGCGTTAACAAACACATGTTTCGTTTGCATGCAGACAAATGTTTATGTTTTTTGTTTTAGCATGGCTGTGTTATTATGATCTCCGCTAACTTGATTTGACAATACAAGTAGCAACATTGTCCCTCAGTTCAAACAACACCGGGATGCTCTAGTTCTCTGCTTGTATTTTATAAAAATTCAACAAATGTGTCTGAAACTGTTCGGATTCTCGACATCAAAGAATCAAGAATTCTTTGATGCATGGTTAGACAAAAGAAGAAATTAGAAAACAAAGCATCATGAAAGTGTTTTATTGCTATCAGCTGCATGCATGCTGGAATCCTTTGAAGTTAATATATATACTGTAAAATCAATTACAAACAAGACTGATTGTCAACAAGAGGTCCAATCTTTTGATCAAAACAATTTACACTTGCAAACACTTTTTGATGAATCCGATTTGATTAAAACACACAAACAATCAACACATTTGTCCCCGGGCTCTCCTGACTCAGACGTCTCATTAAGAGGATGGATATATCATTACTGCTTTTGTTTGAACTCACAAACTCCAGTGTATTGAGAATGACAGCTATCCTGTAAATGCGGTCAACTCCCCTCAGGCAAGAAAACATACATTTTGTATTTTGTATGTAAACTTTTTTTTGGCCAGTATTACTGCGCAATGCCAGCGGCAAAAGGGTGTAAAACGTGGACGTAGTTTAAAGAGAGCTCAACCTGTAATTGTTGTTGTTGATATGACAAGTTTCTCTGCCTTCAGCTGATGTGTTTCAGCAGGACACTGCAGTGCAGTAATTACAGGTAGAGTCTGTCTTAAGTGATGTATTTTGCCTAAAGGCAAGGTGAGATTCTGAGCTTAGTAACTTCTTGGTTCCAGGATCAGTCCTTCTGGACACTAAAACTATTACTTGAAGGCATAGTTCACCCAAAAATGATCATTAATTCACCCTCAAACCTGAAGAAGATTTTGGATGACCAAACAGTTGCCACTGAGTTCCATATAATTTCCATACTATAGAAAGTCAAAGGGGACTGACAATGAATGATAGAATGATCATTTTTGGGTGAACTGTCCCTTGTCCAGATTCTTTAACATTAGAATTTATAAGTCATATTATATATTAATGAAATTTTCACACAGAACATTTTTAGGAATTAGATCTTCTTCAGAATTTAGGGTTAGTAAGATTTTATTTAGTTTTATATAATATTTTGTTTCAGGTAAGATGCATTAAATTAATCAAAAGCTAGAGTAAAGACTTTCACATTGTTACAAAAGGTTTCCATTTGTAAGTAAATGCTGTTGTTTTAAACTTTTTATTCATTGAAATAAAAAAAAATAAAATAAAAAATGTAGCTGTTTCCATGCTGATAATTATCAGAAATGTTTCTCGAGCAGCAAACTGAAATGGTTTCTGATGGATCATGTGATACTGAAGACTGGAGTAATGATGTTGAAAATTCAGCTTTGCATCACAGCAATAAATAGCATTTTAATATGTAATCATACAGAAAACAACTATTTTAAATAGTTATAATATTTTAGAATTTCACAAATTTTGCTGGATTTAAAAAAAAAAAATAGAGCTTTGGTGAGCATAAGAGACCCCAAAAATACGTTTAAGATTTTAAATATATTTTAGATTATATAACATTAATTGTAATATATAATGAATAAATGTACTGAATATGAATTTTATATTTTTTTGAATACTCTTTATTTACCCCATTTGCAACTTTGGCAAATATTTTACTCTTCCTTTTATTTAAATTAAATTAAATTAAAAGTCTTAAGCAGAAGTGACTTCATCTAGAAGTGTCTGAATGTGATCCGAGACTAGAGGCACACTTGACAGTGAGTCTCACGATTGTCCAGCAGCTCAAAGACAGATCGACACCTGGCCGGACACTTCACAACTGCCTTTGACACGGTGCTGCGGACAATAGTCTTTTTGTCACATATAAAAGACAATCTGCATCCACTAAAAGACACATGCAGCTTGACAGACAGCCTCAACACAGTCATTCTGACATTTTACAAACTCGACTCCAATAACAAGAGCCACCCCTGAGACATTTCATGAAGCTGTAAACAACTTATAACACCGTTCTCTCCTGAACGAGAACATCATAACATATTCAGTTCGCTTTATGCTCATAATGATAATCAAACAAACTGCGCGCTGCTAAATAAAACTCTGTTTTGCACCTTGTACATGAAAGCTCGGAGCCCTGTTGGCTTTCATCCACGTCGTTCTGTTTGTTGTTCTGCTTCTATCATCTTTGTCAATAAGAGCTATGATCTCGCATTAGCATGCGTCCGGCGAAGGGAAATGGATAAAAGTGGCATAGCGTTGCCATGGAGACCACATAAATGGCTCAGAGGCCGAACAATGGCCAGCTCTACAGGCCCGAGTCCTGAGAGCCTCTTTCTTCACCATCAACATCTGTTGCCTCACATTCAGAATTATGGGATGTTCTGCCGATTATGTTTTTTTTTTTTCCTGCCCGCCACCCTCTTTGAAAATCGGCAGACGGTGGAACACACAAGCGCTGTGGACATCAGCCAACTTCTGTTTCACAAAAAACATCCGTGCCTCATATATTGTGGGCTGTTTAGTAAATACATCATCAGTATTGTTCAGGTCAGCGAGGACGGTGCAGGACTGTTGAAGCCTTTTGGATCAAATAAGTAGAAACAATGATGTTTCAGATAGGCTATTGAAAAAGAGAAGAAGGTAAATCAGTATATTAAAATGATTTCTGAAACATCACGTGAAGACTGGAAAGACAAGAAGAGAGAAGAGAAAGAAAGGAAAATGTTTGTAAAATGGGACACACACACACACACACACACACACACACAGGTTTACATGTCTAGATATGTATCCATAAAAAATCTTATCAGTCTTTAAGAAGATACAAGCAAACACACATAAGCACAGAAACACACGATTAGTTCATTTCTAATGGCATTGATTAATATTCATTTAATTTCTATTTAATGAAATACATTTATGGTGTTGCTATGGCAAAGTATTGTCAATTTACTGTTAAAAATAAAACGGTTTATGCTGAAGTTACTTGTTTCATTCTTTTTTTTATATAAGCCCATTCTTTTTTTATTTTAGCTGGATGTTGTGCCGTGGCCAAAGAAGGTCCCTGCTGGTGCTCTCATCATTTAAAAACGTTTATACTTTTTCACATTTAAAAGGCGTAAATATATGATAGAGACCCACGCTAATTTATAAGCATATCATTGGATCTCATTTATTGCTTATTTCATGTTATTATAAGTCTTTATTATCCAATAAACGCAGCCTAGATCAGCATAAGAGACAATTAAAACCAAAAAGAAAAGACGTCAATATCATCTCAATTTCATTCAAACCCAAATTATCTTTAATATATTATATATATATATTGTTGACATTAAGTTCTACAAATGTAAAATGTCCAGTTAAACAAAAAGAAAAAAACGTTTTAAAAATATTTAGTGAACATTAAGTGAATGTTACATTAAATGTCCTCTAAATGTATTAAAATTTTAAACAAGTAACATTCAAAAAACATTAGATGAGCCTCTAACTAAAACAATTCAGAAAAAAACATGCATTAAAAAAAATATATTGTTTTGTAACACAATGATTAATTTAATCCAAAATAAAAGTTTTTTTTTACGTAATATGAGTATGTACTGTGTGTGTGTGTGTGTGTGTGTATATATATATACATATATATATATATATATATACACAGTATACACACACACACACACACACACATAATAACATACAGTATATATTTATAAAATATTAACATTTATATAATTATATTCATATCAATAATGTTATAGATTTAATGTATAAACATAACCTAATTTTTGAAACATACAGTATACATATATTATTAGAGTATAGATATATTATTTACATATAAATACATTTTACGCTATATTTTATCATTAAAGAATTTTAATAGAAACAGGCTGATTCATTTTGATTTTAGTTCACCCCAACAACAAAAAATGTTTTTCCAAACCTTCTCTTGATCACAAAAGAAAAAAACACCTGTAATCTGCCTCTCATTGACTTCCATAGTACTTTTGTTCATACTTTGGAAGTCAATGGCTACCAGCATCTTCTTTTATGCTCTACAGAAGAAGAGTCTCCTAAGCTTAAGTCTCAGCACTAAAATGTTTCTCTGGGATGTTCTACTTAATGCAGCATCTCCACCAGGCCTTCGCAAAGTTATAAATGGTAGCAGCACCAGGCAACCACGGGGGTTGCGAACAGGGTAAAATTACAATATGCAAACAGTGTGGCTGCGGTCTGTGGCCGTGCGTCTAACCTCAGGTTACCTGCTAGAGTATCACTGAGATGTTTATGTACCACAGGAAATTCAACCCACTCCAGCGGTCAGCGGGGTTTAGGCAATCAGACTGACCGCAGCATCACATCGAAAGGCTTTTAGTCTCCTTAACACTATAGCCATTGGGACACGAGCCAGTCGACGGGCAGATGTCGGAGCCATGCGTGGAATGGATTAGGTATCTGCTGCTTTTCATGTGTTAATGAAACGTGAATGTGACTTTTCTAGCAACAGGTTTTTGATGTGACCATATGAGACGAGAAACGCTGCAACAATGACCTGTAGCCATGGTCAATTCAACTGCACTGACTGAAGCTTTTGTCCTCGTGCTATCCAGCTGGACCGCAGCTTATATAAGAGAGAGACTCTGACAAAAAGGGAGATACAAAAAGTCTGAGAGAAAGAGATACTGAGGGACCGAATGGGAGGGAAATCAGATGTAGGTTCTGTCAGATGTGAACGTCCCGCTCCTGTGAAGCAGCGGGGTACCGCAAAACATGCGCATTTACCACCTGCTTACGCTTCTATCACCACTATACAGATACTAAATCTGCTATAGATCAACCAAAGGTGCCACAACGTTCAGGAAAACATGAGTCAACTCAAGCAGAATAAGGGGTTGGGGTGGACCACAAAAACACAAGTTTCACATTGCTGCTTTAATAACACAAAAAAGTTATATATTTACAGTTTGATATTTTAGTACAATACATTTTATTTTACAGTACAATAGTTTTTTTGGTTTAAAATTTAGTGTCACTAATAGTCATGAATACACAGTCATTTTCTGACAGGAAATTATCTATTAATTTTACAGGCATTTTGGTTAATGTTCAAAAATTATGCAATGCAAAATTAAAAATACAGGTCAAACACTTGTAATTTTTTTTTTTTTTATACAGAATTGTATTTTTTTAAGTGTACATTTTACAATATATAAGAACGTTCAGAAAATGTTCCCAATCTGCTCGGACTATCAAAATCAATTTTATAGCTCCATATATGTTATCATTAAAGAATTTTAGTAGAAACAGGCTGAATGATTTTGATTTTAGTGAAATATGCAAGAAATTACTGATTTGACATTACTATTGTAACGTAAAATAAAATACATAAAACATAACAACTTAAAATATATTATTTAATATTTTTATATTTTTATTAAAATATCCATTACTTGGAAAACATATTTATTTCTTTTATGATATCAATTCTTCCTAAAAAGTGAATTATTATAATAATTATATGTGTATATAAATGCATATGTAACAGGTGGCGGAAGACAATGGGCAAAACATTAATTAATTAAATTAATTAATGAAAAACTTGCACAGTTAACCTTGAATTTTCCTTTAAAACTAGTGTAAGCTAGTTTTAGATCTTTTCCCGTTGTCACACTTCCAAAAGTTCACGAACCCACTTAGCAAATGCAAGTCACCTCGAACACAATCGCTCTGTCCCAAGCCTATCACAACTAATTACATTTCTTCCTCAGGTTTTGGCCAGCTTAGCTCATTTAGTCACGGTCAACGTGTCATCACCTCCGAACTCCAGATGTCTTCACCGCCACAACGCTTCAAACTGATCCGCGAGGAACCAAGCGGTGCATCCACACAGAAAGAGGAGCCTCACCTCCGGCATCCATATTGATCCAACAAATTTGCCACAAATCATTTTACAAATGCCCAGCGGGGGCCTATAGAAGTGAGTGGAAATGCTCCCATTCAGAGCCGCCATGCTCCTGTGGAGAGTGAGCCCCGGTGCCTGGCTTGTTGGAGTGCGCTGACAGCCTCTGATCCCCCGACCATCTGTGGGGTGGGCTGGCCTGCGCTCAGCGGCCCTTTGTGTGCTCTGAAGCACGGTGGATACAACAGTAAGTAAAAATTCGAAAGCAGAAAGACCGACAAAGAAAGGAGTTGGCAGACACCAGGAGTTCAATCACGGGCCATTCAGAAGATTAGCGCTAACATCATGTTCGAGCGCTTTTGCAACTTCTGTCAAATGTACGTTTTGGTCAGTGATTCAGAATGGATTTATGGATGAAGTGGTTATCGCAAGCCAGCTGTGTGTGGTTCAGAGTCAAGAGACTCATCGGAAGTGGTTTGGGACGAGTGAGGGATGCTGGGATTGGACAGGTGTGGTGTCCGGGCAGCTGGAGACACTCGTGGGCCGCAGATGTGCGCTGAGGGTCACTGTCATGACCGTCCCGGCTGGTGGCCGCTCATATTTGGAAGGGGATAGAAAACAGTTCGCTGACTTGGCCGCTCGGTTTCAGATGGCTTCGATTAATCATTAATCTTAATTGTTTCCAGTTCACAGCCGCTCACGGTTACCGGTGGACTGCAGGGACGACATGCGGTCAACAAGAGTCACTAATCAAACTCAATTCATGCATGTAAACAAGATATTTCCCCTGCAAAACTTATCAACTTATCTAAGGTGTTGTTGGTGGTTGCCAGGATGTTGCTATGCGGATGCTAAGGGGTTTAAATATATTTAAAAGTTTCCTTTACCCCAAAATGAAAATTCTGTCATTGATTACTCACGCTCATGTTGTTCTAAGTCTGTAAGACCTTAATTCATCTTCTGAACACAAATTAAGATATTTTTGATGATATCAGAGAGCCATCTCACCCTCCATAGACAGCAATACAACTGAAATGATCCCAGCCATGCTGAAAAAACGATGCTGGTTTATGCTGGTCCTTTGCTGGTTTGTGCTGGTCACATGCTGTCAACCAGCAAAGCACCAGCATAAACCAGTAAAAATACCAGCTTAAACCAGCAAAATACCAGCATAAACCAGCAAAAGACCAGCATAAACTAGCAAAAAGACCAGCATAAACCAGCAAAAGACCAACATAAACCAGCAAAAGACCAACATAAACCAGCAAAAAGGCCAGCAAAAGACCAGCAAAAAGACCAGTAAAAGACCAACATAAACCAGCAAAAAGACCAGCATAAACCAGCAAAAAGACCAACATAAACCAGCAAAAAGACCAGCAAAAGACCAACATAAACCAGCATAAACCAGCAAAAAGACCAGCATAAACCAGCAAAAAGACCAACATAAACCAGCAAAAAGACCAGAATAAACCAGCAAAAGACCAGCAAAAGACCAACATAAACCAGCAAAACGACCAGCATAAACCAGCAAAAGACCAGCATAAACCAGCAAAAGACCATCATAAACCAGCAAAAGACCAACATAAACCAGCAAAAAGACCAGCATAAACCAGCAAAAGACCAACATAAACCAGCATAAACCAGCAAAAAGACCAGCATAAACCAGCAAAAGACCAACATAAACCAGCAAAAAGACCATCTTAAAACCAGCAAAAGACCAGCATACCAGCATCAAAACATACCTAACCAGTATATTCAGATTTTTTTTTCAGTAGGGAGATCCCGAAATATAGTAAAATTATTGGTTTAGCAAGTTGCTATGCGGTGACTATGGTTTTATGGCTGGTTTTTAGTGTGTTGCCATTGTGTTGCTAAGACATTCTACCTTGTAAGAGTATTTTAACATGTTGCTATGTGGCTACTAAGGTGTTCTGTTGCCAAAGTTTCTAACTTCAGAATGTGTTTTAGCATGTTGCTATGTGGTTACTAGAATGTTTCTATGGAGTTGCTAAAGCATTCTAACTTCGAGGTGTATTTTAGCATGTTGTTATGGTGTTGGGTGGTTTTTAGTATGTTGCTAAAACATTCTAAGTATATTTTAACATGTTGCTATGTGGATTCTACGGCATTTTTAGAACGTTGCTCTGGTGTTGGGTTGTTTTTAGCATGTTACTATGATGTTTCTAAGGCTTTCTAACTTCAAAATGTGTTTTAGCATGTTGCTATGCGGTTACTACAGTTTTATGGGTGATTTTTTAAATGTTGACATGAAGTTGGATGGTTTTTAGCATGTTGCTAAGGCATTCTAACTTCTAAGTGTATTTTAGCATGTTGCTATGTAGTTACTAAGGCGTTCTCGATGTCTTTAGTATGTTGCTATGGCGTTTGGTGTTTTTTTGGGGCATTTATGTTGCCAAGATATTGATAAGGCTTTCTAACTTTGCAGTATATTTTAGCATGTTGCTATGGCATTGGGCGGTTTTTAGTAGGTTGGCAGGGTGTTGCTAAGACATTCTAAGTATACTGTAACATGTTGCTATGTGTTTACTAAAGTGTTCTGTGTGGTTTTAATGTGTTGCTATGCTTTGGGTGTTTTTTAGTATGTTGTTATGGTGTTGCTAAGTGTATTTTAGCATGTTGATATGTAGTTACATCCTGGGTGTCTTTAGTATGTTGTTATGGTGTTGGGTGTTTTTTGGGTGTTTAGATTGCTATGGTGTTGTTAAAGCTTTCTAACTTTGAAGTGTTTTTTTACATGTTGCTCTGCAATCACTAAGGTGTTCTGGGAGGTTTAAAGTATGTTTTATGGAGTTGCTAAGGCATTCTAACTTCTAAGTGTACTTAAGCATGTTACTATGGTGTGGGGTGGTTTTCAGTATGTTGCTAAAACATTCTAAGTTTAGCATATTTAATGTAATATATTAAAAATTATATTTTAACATGTTGCTATGTTGTTACTAAGGCGTTATTTGTGATTTTTAAATATTGCTATTGCATTTTTTAGTATGTTGCTACAGTGTTGCTAAGGTATTCTAACTTTAAAGTGTATTTTAACATGTTGCGATGTGGTTACTAAGACATCCTGGGTGTATTTAGAATGTTGCTACGGCGTTGGGTGTTTTTTGGTTGTTTATGTTGCTACGGCGTTTCAAGGCCTTCTAACTTTGAAGTATATTTTAGCATTTTGCTAAGTTGTTACTAAGGTGTGGGTAGTAAGGTCTGGGTGGTTTTAGTATGTTTCTGTGGTGTTGCTAAGGCATTCTAAGTATACTGTAATATGTTGCTATGTGATTATCAATTTTTAATAATGCTGTAACTATAATGTCCTAAGTGTATTTTAGCTTGTTGCTATGCAGTTGCTAGGGTGAAAGAGTGAAAAGCAAGGCTGATTGCTTGAAATGGCTTGGAAAAGTGAGTTTTATCCCAGTGTTTAAAACTGAAAGATTAAAGTGGTTTGTTCAAAGCAAGAGCAAACACCACTAATAACTCTCCACTGCTTTGCTACAAACACAATCATATTATAGTAAGTCAAGGATTTAAACAAGAAAGAAATAGTAATTCATACATTATAATATGTTACACATTTAACAGTATTATTTAATTGGACATTCACGCAAGTCTAGTGTATGGTGACTGATGCATGTTTACATGTGCTCTATGGGAAATAAATGAACAGGAAATGACCACCAGATGTGTGAAATTATAATTTATAGGGAAGATGGTGCAATTTGCAGAACAGTTGCAACTCAAATGAACCCCCCGTCTCCCCCTCTGTCCTGTAATGAAGTTACGTGGAAGTATGTGTATATTGGTGTGAACACACTAGTGAAGGAAAGGTAAAGTGTCATTGAGGAAAGGTAAACAGGAAGTGTGCATTCGCTCCCACAACACACACACAATCAAACACAAACACCCCATATTTGATTTATATTTACAAGCGCATGTTTACTCACCATTACACGAAAAGTAGCTGCGTCATCTAAAAAAAATGAAAGGAAAAAGAGCTTCGTTTATGTGGTTTTGTGTATTTGTATTCATATATCAGCAATAACTTGCATCAAATGTTTGCTGTAAATCAGTTTACACAAATATTTGCATAAGTTTTAAACAAACAGGTCAGCGAGACACAACAACAGCGGGTTTGCTGAGCTCGACTCACAGTATGTCGGGGGGCCACATCTCATAACCTCCAACATGTGGTCAGCTCCTATTATTTTAACTGCTTCCAGTGACTTTAGATCCCGTTGACCTCCAAGTGCAATCAAGAACAGGAATGAACACATTAAAACACCAAGCTCAGGACAGCTTAGGTTACCACCCTATGAAGAACAAAGACAAAACAACATTTTGGGAGAGCGTTTAATGCAATTCCACTCCTGACATTAGTAAATAAAACAAAGTCAACAAAATATTTAAACAAAATCAGGTTGATTAATTAATCGTGGTTATGTTTGATTAAATGTTTTGACTAGTAATTTGGTGTAGTGTCCAATCTTATAGAAATCATAAAACAGAGATGGAAAAATGCAAACAAAAATCATTTTTTATATAATATATAATGATCTTTAATATAATTAAAAAAACAATATAATTTAAAAACTTAATTTCAACCAGTTTTGAATAAAAAAAAAGTGAATCAAAGAACTTCTAATCCCTAAAACAAAAGTTCTCAAGAATTTTATAAAAATCACAGAAAAAATATTACAATTTTTAAATTTTTTCATGCGTTTGTTACGGACATCACGGTCCAGTTCCTCCCATATTAGCTCAACTTTGACATGTATATACTGCCATTATTGTGTAATCAAAATAAAAATGACTATTGCTGGTATTCAATGATAATTTCAAGGTACTTTAATGTACAATATTTGCACCAAAAAATGATAAGGATTTATACTGATATCATCCAAAACCACACTTTGCAAGGAGTGTTTCCAAACTTTTTGAGGGCAGTGTGCGTATA
>JAUCMU010000032.1:2077112-2089445 GCA_032275025.1 Enteromius treurensis | reverse complement strand
ATTATAAATTATAAATTGTATAAACAAAATTATATAAACAATACATTACAAATGACGTAGCTGATAAGCCAATTATGCACTAAAAATATACAAATAATAATAAAAGTATAATTTTTATTAATGTTTTTTAATGTTTTGAAGTAATTTTATCTTCACTTTTTTCTTTTTAATGACTTGTTGTTACCTTTACTTTGCATTAAAAATGCATAGAAAATTTAATGAGAAATTATAAATTTGTATAAAATTAAAAGACATTTTCAATTTGAAAACACAAGACAAACAAAATATTGTCTGTGAGTCTCTTAAAGCTTCCATGCGTGTTGTTTTTCTTCCTGAAGATTTTACATGGAAAAAGTGAAGTGTACTCAAGGGAAGGAGGAGACAAGGGTTGGTGATGGTGATGCCCAACTGCTAATGTTTACAGCAGCTGTCATTAACAGAGCCTCATAGTTCCTGAAAAGAGAGAGAGAGAGAGAGAGAGAGAGAGAGAGAGAGAGAGAGAGAGAGAGAGAGAGAGAGAGAGATTCTCCAATCTACTGAAGCCTCCAGGGTTATTAATGAAAGCCAGAGACTTTAGGCTACTGACAATTCACAAACTTTCAATCATTGTTCTGCACAGAACAACCACCTAGTAAAGTCATAAGAACCACCCAAAACCACCTTAGCAACACCCTGGCAACCTCATAAAGCACTGAGACATGCTCTTGCAACTGCTGTGCATGGATGGCCTGGCAAACACCTAGAACAGCTTATCAAACTCTACAGGAACCAACTAGAACACCAACAATTTTCCAAAACTCCCTAGAGACACCCCAACAACCTCATAGAACACCTTCAAATGCTCTAGCAGCAAACAATAATGTTCCAGAACGCCCTAACAACACCCTAACAACCTTGTAGGACACCTTAAGTGCTGTAGCAATATCCAGAACACCCTAACAAACCATAACACATTCATAGAACAAACTGAAATGTCCAGAACACCCCAACAATCGTATATAACACCTTAAGTGCTGTAGCAATATCCAGAACACCCTAACAAACCATAACACATTCATAGAACACCATAAAAATATAAATGTTTAGAACATCATACATCAACATTATATTATACACCTTAAAATGCTGTAGCAATAAACTATAATTTCCAGAACACCTTAACAATCATATAAAACATCTTAACACCCTAACAACACATAGGACCCCTTAAAATGCTCTAACAATGAACTATAATGTCTAGAATACCCTAACAATCGTGTAAAACACCTTAAGTGCTGTAGCAATATCCAGAACACCCTGAAAAACCATAACGCATTCATAGAACACCATAAAAATGTAAATGTTCAGAACATCATAGATCAACATTATATAACACCTTAAAATGCTGTAGCAATAAACTATAATATCCAGAACACCCTAGCAACATCCTATAGCAACTTTAAAAGCTCTGTCAAACACACAAAACAGCAGTGGTGATGCTACAACCTAGAACACTCTCGCAATGCCTCAGAACAGCCTAGCAACTGCACAACAACGCCATGACAACCACCAAGAGCGTGATGATTCTAACACTCATTTTCTTTAGGAATGTAAAAACCTGGTTGTTTTATTGCACTGGGCCCTAGACTGTTCAACTGCCATATTGAGGTATAAATCCATAAAGCTGAAATGTGAGCCATGTTTTGGAACATGATGATATTTCTTGAAGTTAGGCTGTTTGCTGACGGTGAAGGGAGTTTGTGTGAGACCAGCGGTCCCTCAGAAACCCAATCCATCCACACAGTTGATCTCTCATAAAGACGAGGAGCCTCATGACTGATGTGGAGCAGTGGAAGTTATAGTGACCCAGGGACACACAACTCTTTCTCCTTCCTCAAACAGCAGTCATCCTTTCGCGGTGGATTTCTGAGGACCATCATGGACATTCACACATGTGTTCATATCATTTAATGTCATCCTTTACAAAATACATCACTACACAGGTGTAAGAGTGAAGACACAACTTTTCCAGAACACACATAATGTATGCTTTTTATGCTGCAACAAAACTAACTCTGCTCAGCTGTATTAGTTGATATCATAATTTTAAGGATACTTTCTCAAAGAGATATGAAGTAAAACAAATCTTTAAAAATATAGGACTTTCTAAAGATAAAATTATATTCACAATGAGAAAAATATATTACTAATAATACAGGGAAAAAAATTGTTACATATCACATATGAAAGTGTTTTGTTTTATATGTTTTTATTTTTTCTAATAATAATAATAATTTATTATTGAAAAACACAAGTGTGTAAAGATAACTTTTTATGCAACCGGCGGAAACTTACTAGTAATATCATAAAATACAATATTTTATAAAATGTAATGTTTTATATATCACACATGCAAAGAAACTAATAAACAAAATGCAAAATGCTTCATATTTATTTATATATCATAATTAATGTTTTTTTAATCAATAAATTTATAGTTTTTGAGAAGCGTAGCTTATATTTTGCAGTTTTAATGTCAAATATTGCAAGAGAAATACACTACGTATACAATAAAAAAAAATGTTTTTATATATCAGATATTTACGATAAAATATTTTTTAAATATTGAAAGGAGTATGTTTCTAAATATGTGTCTAAAGATAAACAATAATAGCTAAAAAAAAAACTATTTATGCACACACACTCTCTCTCTCTCTCTCTGTATAATACTGTTATTGTAACTAATATTAATATTCAAAATAATTTATAAGTAAAAAGTAAAATAAAATGTATAATTATTATATTGTTATATGTGTGTACATTTTTTGTGAAATACACTTTTCTGATAATATACATCTTTAGAGAGTTATTAAGGACTTAACCACTGTAAAATATTTTTTTTATATAGCACATATGATTAAATATTAAAAATTTGTTTTGTTTCTAAACATGTTTCTTAAGATAAATAATTATATAAATAAATAATTTACACACACACACACAATATAATAACATAATTTATTATAACTTAACTGTGAATAATATTAATATTCAGAATATTTTAAAAGTAAAATTTTTGTTTTAATTATTACATTTACATATTAGCAATATACTCTGAAGATAGTATACATTTTTATATTTGAGATATTAAGGCTTTATCTACTGTATTTTAAAGATATTGAAAAATGTAAATTTCTAAAGATAATTAATAGAACTCTATCTATCAATAATAATATGTTTAATCTATTTTTTATGTTTAATTACTTTTATTACTATATAAGAACTATATTACCTCACATGTCATAAATGTTTTTCTTTTGATAATGAAGCGATAGTTTCCTGAACAAGGTGTAAATAGGTTACACTAGTTAATATGTTGCACAAATGTTCAAGCAATGTCCCAATTTCCGCTGAAATTTCCAGTGGACATCTGAGGCAGCGCAGCACAATGAGCGAAATATACTACTCCACTCCTGCCTGCAGATTTTTCTCATAAAAAAGCCTTTGATAGTTTAGCCATCTGGTCAGAGCCTTGAAAAAATCCTCATAAAAGAGGCCCAAATAAGGTCAGAGGTCACCCCCTCCCAGGGTCAGGAGGCCCTTGAAGGTTGTTATAGTGGACTTTGCTGAAGTTGTCAACCACAATCTACATGAAAAATTAATGTGCGTTCTCCTTTTAAACATGTATTTCATTACAGTTAACAAAAGCCGCGGCTCGAGTTCTCCGGACTGAAACAGCAGATCGGCCACAAAATTGATCTGTGGCTGCAGGGGAAAATGAGATTAGCACAAATATATCAGATGTAATCAGGGAAAACATTGATTTGATGTGTCCAGAAGCCTGTCCGTCTTAAGAATAAGACATTAGACTGAATGCTGACCATATATTGCATTGCAACAGAGAATTCATTTGAGGTGATAGATCATGATTTGACGTATTTGTTTAGGCATACGCTGTCATTCATTAACCAGTGCAGTGACTCTACACATTCCTGGCATAGCTGCAGTTAAAGACTGGTTAATCTGGGAGATCTGGTAAGAGACATGGATCAGCAAATATAACCAGACTCTACTGGGAGGACTGAAGGGTGACACGTTAAATATGAGGGAAAAGATGTATATTTAAAGGGACAGTTCAACCTAAGATAAAAAAATCATTTACTCACTTTCATTGACTTTAATTGTACAACATAAAGGGTGAGGATTTTTTCCCATCCATACAATAGATGTCAAAGGTCACCAAAACATTGGTTACTAACATGCTAACAATATATATATATATATACATATATATAGAGAGATATTTTGCAGATTTTGTAAAAAAGAAAAGGTATTTAAAATAAGTATTTAGTAGAAGCACACTTTTGATCGAATACAGTCATGAGTCTTTTTGAGAAAGACGCAACAGGTTTTACACATCTGTATTTGGGGATTCTCTGCCCTTCCTCTTTGCAGATCCTCTCCAGTTCTGTCAGGTTGGATGGTAAACGTTGGTGGAAAACCATTTTTAGGTCTCTCCAGAAAGGCTCAGCTGGGTTTAAGTCAGAGCTCTGGCTGGGCCGTTTAAGGACAGTCACGGAGTTGTTGTGAAGCCACTCCTTGGTTATTTTAGCTGTGTGCTTAGGATCACTGTCTTGTTGGAAGGTATCTTCGTCCCAGTCTGAGGTCCTGAGCACTCTGGAGAAGGTTTTGGTCCAGGATATCCCTGTACTTGGCAGCATTCATCTTTCACTCCATTACAACCAGTTGTCCTGTCCTTGCAGCGGAACCCCCCCCCACAGCACGATGCTGCCACCCCCATGCTCCACTGTTAGGACTGTATTGGATCTTGGTCTCATCAGATCAGAGAATCTTATTTTTCACCCTCTTGGTGTCCTTCAGGTGTTTTTTTAGTAAACTCCATGCAGTCTTTCATGTGTCTTGCTCTGAGGAGAGGCTTCTGTCTGGCTACTGCCATAAAGCTCAGACTGGTGGAGGGCTGCAGTGATGGTTGACTTTTTTCAACTTTCTCCCATCTCCCGACTGCATCTCTGGAGCCCAGCCACAGTGATCTTTGGGTTCCTCTTTACCTCTCTCACCAAGGCTCTTCTCACCCGATAGCTCAGTTTGGCCGGACAGCCAGCTCTAGGAAGGGTTCTGGTCGTCCCAAACGTCTTCCATTTAAGCATTATGTCAATATGGGGTGCTTTGCTTACATTAATGAGGGGATATATATATATATATATATATATATATATATATATAGTGCTTATAATAATACAATATCATAATTTTAAAAATAAATAAATGTAAATAAACAACACATTCTGACTTTTACAGTAAGGCACTTACAGCTATAAATGGTTAATAATGTAATAAATAGTAAATACAGTCTTAAACATGCTAGTGTGATAACATTCCCTTCGTGACAAATAACTAGAGGGTTCATTTTCATTACAATGATAAAATGATAAAAAATTAAATTACGAGCTTTGCATTTCTTCTTGTAAAACACATACTTCACATAAGTTCCTGAATGAGTCCAAATTAATTTCTCAGCTAATGATCATTCACAAATGCTGTCTTGTATTAAACTCTGAACATTCTGTAAAGGTCTAAATGATTTTATGTTCCATGTTTATGTTGTTTGGTCTCTTGGGGTAGCAGTTAAATCTGAACAGCTTTGGGAATATGGGCCGGTTTAGAAACTGGTAAACGTAGGGTACGTTCTTATCATCTACAGAACATATAATGGTGCAACGACAAGCCTGTGGTTAACCCTGACCTATCCAGGGCTTGTTATTACAAAATGACTGCAGATGAAAGGCAGACACTGGAAACTATCTGTTAAGACTTTATTCAAAGTACCACAGCTTTGGAAGTTAATGGGAAACAGCATTTTTTAATCCTTTTATGTGGGATTCAGGATATATCAAGAAATATATCTTAAGAAAAAACAAAACAAAAAATGTATGGACTGTAAATAAGATGCTACCATCAAAGTACCATTGTATGTTCATCAAATATCTACTATCAAATATCTATAAATTCAAAGGACTATTTACTTTACATAAATGTATAAAATAAATAAATTATTATATAGTCAAATTATAAATTATAAATTAATATAAATTGTCATAATTATAAAATCCATGTTTCTAAGGATAATACATTTTTTTTCCAAAGTAATATTCGTATGAAAATGACAGTAAAAATGTATATATCTATATATTTAAGAAAAAGAAAAACTTAAAATTATACATATTTTTTTCAGTAAAAGAAATCTGTATTGATTAATTTTTTATTTATCAATAAATAAATAAAATTCTAAAAATGTATTATAACATGCAAACCTAATATCTGAAATTCAAGCAAAGTCTTCATATTATTTGTCTTATTCCCAAGTACTTTTTTTTGTGAGAAATTTAATTTTTTGAATGCTATTTCATGTTTAATACAATTAAATAAAATTAAATAATACAAATACAAAACAAAAACATAGCCAATTGTTTTCAATGTTCAGTATACGAGTTCTGTATTTTCCTAGCTGTCCCACAATCCCTGTTCCCAAACAACCAAGAAAAACAAGTTCGTTATGAGAAGATGCATTATAAACATTTCCCTGAGATCCCACTATCAGTCAAGTTCCTGTTCCTCGTGTCACAAAAACACAAACACATGTTTAGAGCTGGTCTCGTCATCACAGAGAAATATGAACCAGATGCATCCTGATCCTCAGTGAGAGCCGAACACAGTCTCAGATATATTTACCTCAGTGGTGTATTGATACTGGCTTCAGAAGACAGCGATTGAATCTACGCCTCGCTTCAAACCAACAGAGGCAACAGCAAATGATACTGGCCTGGGTGTCCAGTTTCTAAGGGACCACTGAGGCTTCTGGGATATGATGTGCTCCATTTAACACCACGGATAGACATGACTGACCAAAACTATACACATACACAAAGCCTGTGAGAACTCACTCTATGGGAGGTACATGACCCACAGATTCATGAACAACATGTACAGAGACCCGTTAAGTACGGAGGGCCAAATTAAGTTTAATAAGAAAATAAATTGTTAATTACATAATGAAATAAATAAATATTTTAAATGAATGCAAAGATGTATAAATAAATAAAAATGTCTTAATTAATAAATTTTTTTAATGATTTATTAATTTATTTGTTTGTTAAGCAGAAATAAGGAAATACAGATAAATAAAACAAACATTAAGAAACCCATAGGCCTAATATTCTAAATACTAGAAACATTTACTTGCCTTCTCTACAAATAAATAAATAAATGAATGAATAAATAAATGAATGAATAAATAAAAATGAATACATCAATTAATGAATACATGAATATATTTATTAAATGTATGTATATATTTCTGTATTTATTTCTGTATGTAATTATGTCATTATGTATTTAACAACTGATTTATATATTTCAACATTTATTTAATTATTTAATTTTGAGTAGTTTGGCCCTCTGTTAGAAATACATTGATAGAAATAAAACATACTTGGATAAAATGTAATAAAGCAAATAAATAATAGTACAATTATCAAATAAAATAATTATGAAAATAAAAATGATGAAGAACTAAATGCTATATATATATATATATATATAATTATTATGAATTATGAAAAACAACCCAACACACCTAACAGAAAAAAACCTAATATTTTACATGTATATAATAATAATAACAATAACAATAACAACAACAATAATAATAATAATAATAATAATAATAATAATATTATTATATTATGAAGAAAAAAAACAAACTAATAAAATTAATTAAATAAATGAATGAATCAATTAGAAGAGAAAAGAAAATGTAATAAAAAAAAAGTGAATCAATAAATAAAGAATAAAAAAATAAAAAATAATAACATAATTCAGACAACAAATACATAAATATCCAATTTAAACAAACAAACAAACAAACAAACAAACACATAAATACAAAATAAAGGCAACAGAAAAAAACTGAAGAGAAACACAACCCAGACTAAAATCAAATCATAAAAAAATGAATTCACAAACAAATAAAAAATACAATTGAAAAAAGTCTGAAGATACTTTTATGAAAACAGCGGTCTGACTGAAATTATGAGAACGGAAATTTCCATTAAAGCATTTAAACGAAAGCCCAAGAGTATTCAGCATTCCTGAGGTTTTGGCTCGTCGTTAAAATAAAGCAACATGAGCGGCCTGATTAAAAAATGAGCGGGAAATTCCACGTGACAGTTACAACTAAAGAAGCTTTTTCTCATAATCAACATGATCGGAGAGAGGGAAAACAAACAAACAGTATTTCTCACAGAGCTCTGCCTGAGGCGGGACGGGGGTCTTCATTACACCATGTGCTTATTAATCTTCTCTAATTACAGGTTTCTGTTTCTCAAACTGAGGCAGCTGGACTTTTATCATTTGTCATGAGTTTGGAGTCCAGCTGGCCATCTACAGCTCTAGTGATAACACGGCTGGGAAGTAATGACCCAAAAAATGACAAAAAATAATTATTTCATTATTTACTCTCCCTCATGTTGTTTCAGACATTCACACAGATCCTTCCCACACAATATAACTCCAAGAATAAAACAAAGAAACAATTTTCATTTAGAAATGATTTCACAAATAATAACACACAGAATTAAACCAGAAAAAATGAAATAGGAGGCATATTTTTTTGGCAGAACATACCTTCATTTATTATTATTAGTAATTTTTTTTGCAGTGTTATTAACTGAATATAACTGAATATATATCATTACCTTATACATATACATATATACTTAATGCTTTAATACCGATTAATGCTTAATGCTTTTACCTTTAGTGATAGTCAATATTTTATTTATAATTGTTTTTTGAATTCATGTCTTATGAATTTTTGTGTTAGTTTCTATTCATTTGTATGTTATTAGTGATTAATTATTTTATTCATTTTTACAAATAAATACAAATAAATTAAATTGAGTACATGAATTAATTAATAAATAAATAGTAAAATAGTAAAATGAATAATTAATTGAATAATAAAATACATTTGAATGAATGAAGAGGAAAAGAATGTGAAATAAAACATTTAATGAAATAAAAAACATGAATGAATTAAAAATATATAATAAAAAAAAATAATCAGACAATAAACAAACAAATAAAGTTTGTACATAGTTTTATATTAAGTTTTAGTTTATTTGGTTATTTTAACACCAATCAAAGTTTTGATATTTTGCTGAGTTTGTATTTTATTTAATAATTTCATTTACTTTATTACTCTATTTTATTTCAAATAGCGCATTTTGTTACTACCCTGGGTTTAGTAAATGATGAACCCTGTTATGAAGTTAGTCGATAAGTCTGTGTGAAATAAACAAATAAAAATCAAAATTAAATGTTGACTGTTGAATTAAATGTTCAGTTCTTTTTCTTTTTTCTTCCACAGATGAAAAGCACAGTCAGACAGGTTAATGAGGATAAGTAAACGATGAACAAACACCCATGTTTGGGTGAACTACCCCTTTAAGACTATCAAAGATAGGCAAACAAACAAACTAAAGATTCAAGCAGAGTCAAACACTCAGACTCATTCAAAAAGCTCAAATCCAGTCCTTTAACTTTTACAGGAGCTCCTTCGATGGAAACATGCTTCAGATGCATCCGGAGCTGCCTTCCACCAGCTGCACAAAGCAGGAATGCCTTTTTGGGAAGGAATGCATCATGCAGGAATAATTGCCCTCGTCCCTCTCCGGGCACTCAGTTAAAAGAGATTCAGATGGTTTGTAATCTCTCCTCACCACCCCTCCTCCTCTGAGCGCGAGGGGGGCAGGGTGTGTATGACGCCGGGTCATCCACACACCCCCGAACACACAAACTACATTAACCGTCCCGTTCAGACGGCTCGATCGAAATATGGCTAAAATAGATGCTGATCAAAGATTGGACTCCGCTGGCCTGTCCGTACTCCCAAAGGTCAGCATTATGGGAAAACTCTGCTCATTGGCTGTGGCTCATCTTTCAGAGCTAGTCACATGGGCTGGAATAACTCTTCACATCACATGATAAGACGTTATTACTGCTGCCGATCAGACTGTCTAGACTCATATCAGCAGCAAAGCATGACGTCTTTTATTTGATTTGATGTTTGAAGACTTTGGCGTCCAGCTCAACCCCCCAAAAACCTCACCCATATTTCAGCTGTGGCTCTGAATGAATCATAAATAAACATCAAAAATCACTTCCTGATTGTATTTGTCTTGAAGAAGTGTTGTTCTGAATTATTTGGAATTTTTAAAAATATGATAAATTTCGAATTATCACTGAATATCTAAAATAATATTATAAAATAATTATTTTTTAATGGTATTTTATATAATACATTTATTCATTATATTTTATAGTATACAATTTTATTACATTAACATAATTGTTTTTGTATATTATTTTTTTATTTTTTATTTTATTTATAAAAATCTTAATTGTGCATTTTTATTGTATAATTCAGATAATAATTGTATGATTATGTTATGTGAAGAGTTATTCCAGCCCATGTGACCAGCTCTGAAAGACGAGCCACAGCCAATGAGCAGCTCTGCAGAGTTTCCCCATATAAAGACCATTTGTGTAATAAACTTATGGTTTTGTATATATATATATAAAATAATTATAATCATAATAATCTTAATTGTGCATTTTTATTGTATAATTTTATTACACATATTTTCTTTATGTTATTTGTGTTTTGTTCCAATTTTCTAGGATTAAAATAAATAAAATGAAAATGTAACAATCTTCCAATTATTTTCCTTTAGTTGTAGTATTTTAAGGCTGCCAAAGTTAAATTGTTAGTTCACTCAAAAATGTAAATTCTGTAATAATTATTATGATTATATTTCTTTCTTCTGTTAAACACTCAGAAAAGATATTTTCATTAATGCTGGACAGAAAAAAGCCCATTTCGCCTTTGTTTGATAGAAAATACATCAACATACAGAATTTAGATTTTTGGGTGAACTAACGAGTTTATCTAGTTTCCTCACCCGTTCTGAGCAACAGAACTATCTAGTTATCTTCAGATATGCGAGTGAAGTACAGGATAATGGCTTGAGCGCTGATATTTAGCTGTTCTTCTAGTTGTTTACCAGTTGTTTATATCTGGACTGTGTCCACTTGTGTGCCTCTATATTTGACCTCCTGATGCTTTGATAAGGCAGCGTTTCTGGCATCTCGTCACCTCCCTCCTTCACACACACACACACACACACACACACACTGATGTGGATGGTGGGAGGTCTGGCGACCCGCCCTGGTGAACGCTGGAAGAGGAAGACGCTCTCTTGTGAGGACAGACCCCCAGCGTATATACAATCATAACTCACGATCTTCTGTGCATACACTCAAAGCTGCACGCTTAATACATGATGCTTTCAGTAAATATGGACTGATGCTGTAATTACAATGCAATATTGATTTCACCTGTCCTTTTTCATATTTTGAATGACATTCTAAGTGAAATAACAAATTGTAAAGATATCAGTTTGTATTGTGACAATAATAGCCAAATGGTGTTGACATTGCTATATTATAAAACTAAATATGTAATATTTGTCATTAGGTTTGTGAGGTGTAGTGTGTGCTTTATAGAGAGCCACATGGAGCTGAGGATTCAGACTTCTCTTGCTTTCTCACAGCACTACTTATGGTTGCTCACTGCTACTGCAGCCTGTGAGTTACTGCACTTTGTGGGTGAACAACAATATAAAACAATTACATAATTTAGTAGTTACTTTCTAGAAAATTGCATCACTCTAGATCCATGGCCATGTGGGCAGTGGCCCATCATATGGCACAACTGTCCTGTCCCATTGCTGTCTCCTTCACTGCCTAATAAAATAAAAACATTAAATTAAATTAAATAAATTAAATAATAAATTAGGCTATATACATTTTTTAGAAGTGTTTAAATATTTTTTCAAACATTTAAACCATGCTAAAAAATAATTTCCAAATATACCTTCAAGACAAAATGATATATGTAAAGATACATATACTTTTTTACAAGCACACACTCCATATTTAATACATTTTAAGTATTTCTTACTTTTAGGGATACAATTAATAATATAAATATACTTATTTATAGCATTCTTGCACAAATGTGTTTAAAAAAAAAAAAAAAAAAGTCCTGAAGAGATGGTGGTCATTATAAAAAACCATAGCAATTGTAATGTCAAGCAAATAAAACATTCTTGAAAGGACACAAGTATATTTATATATTGTAAACGGTGGCGCTAGAGAACAGGACAAACACTGAGTTGAAGTGAACACAAACCCCGGAGGGTGGATTTATTT
>JAUCMU010000032.1:2057109-2077012 GCA_032275025.1 Enteromius treurensis | reverse complement strand
TACACTGTACATACTCCACTTGTAAATGTACATATCCTTTGCACATGCCACTGTTAATTTCTGATTATACATTTCATGCATATGTCAAACAGAGTACATAACCTATAAATAATGTTCAAATCTACTGCTTTTTCATAACTACTACAGCAACCCTTTACATTGTTCATCTATTTGCAATTTCTGATTATAGTTAATACAAACTGTATATTATGTTCATATTACTGTATATAGATCTGTAAATATTATCCAGTTTCTGCTTGTACATATCTGCTATATGTGCACTTATAACTTATACCTGTATCCTCCACTTGCTGCTTATTGCACTGCTGGTTAGACCTAAACTGCATTTCTTTGCCTTGTACCTGTACATGTGTAATGACAATAAAGTTTAATCTAATCTAATCTAAATAGGACCGAATTCCAACACCAAAACTACAGAAACTCATAACCTCGATACCCAGATGTCTTAAAAAGAAGAGGAGATGCGACACCATGGTTAAAGGGACCCTGTCCCAACTATTCTGAGTCATGTAGCAGTCATCCAATTTAAAATAAGCTCATTTTGTGCATAAAAGTGTAAACATTTCCCAGTTCAAAGATTTATGTTACATATATTGAATTTTGAATTTTATACTGGCTCGTGATTTGAAATCCTTTTTTACTTCCGTTTTATAAAAAAAAAAAAAAAGCCCAACATTTCTGTAATTTAGGTTGTAGCTAAAATCCATTTGTGTTACTTCTCAGACTGTAGCTTGTTCTGTTTAACTTGATTCTTTCTGTGTTTTTCCTCTTTATCTTGTATATCAGTGCACTGCCACGATTGTGATCTTATGCATTGGAGAAACCCACAACCTTATAAACTATGTCTCTTTCATCAACTACCTCTCGTATGGAGTAACTATTGCTGGCCTGCTTTACTACAGATGGAAGAAGCCAAACTTATACCGGCCCATCAAGGTATTCAATTGTATAAATGGTTACAAACAGCCTGTTCGTGAACCTATTCTACATCATATAAGACGAAACGATGCATTATACAGTACAGTGCATCCAGCGGGTTCACGTGGTTTCCTGCAGTATTCAGAAGGACAGTCACTTCCAGATCATGTTTATATTGCATAGATCGAGCAGCTGGGGACAATGAGAGTTTAAAGATTTTTATCTTGTCAGGTGAGTCTCCTAGTGCCGGTGTGTTACCTGCTCTTCTGGGCTCTACTGCTGGGCTTCAGTTTGCACTCGGAGCCACTGGTGTGTGGAGTGGGACTGGTCATCATGCTCACCGGAGTGCCTGTTTATTTTCTGGGAGTTTACTGGAAAAACAAGCCAAAATGCATATATGACTTCATCGGTAAGGAGACTGGGGGATCAGTTCATTTTCATGTCATTTAAATTCTCGATAGATACACGTATTAAAATAGTTATTTGTTTGCCCTTGTTGTGTTCCAAAATTGGAACTTGGAGACCAGAATAAGACATGTAGAACGTTCATACTCCTCTTTTCCATTCAGCAGCAGAAGTACAAGCAAGTGGCAAATAAACATAATAAGGTATTCCATTTGACTCATGCTATGTGTACCAAGTCCTCTGAAGTCATATGATAAGACATAAGTCATTTAAGAATAGATCTAATTTGCTTAGTAAATTATATTATAATAACCCTATTTTATATTAATATGATTATGCACTGACAAGCATTTATGTTAAACTAAACTAAAATTTATGTAATTTCTAGTGAAAGAAGCCTATACTAAATGTATCTAGAGTACATGTTTTGTTAATAACATGGTTTCGGGAGAATCGCGGCCTAAGTAATCATACACGGCTCATCTCGTTTTCTAATCATCCCTCGTTCATTTACGCCCAATCACAACATTCCCCGTTCACTATAAATTCTCCCAGTTCTCATTTTCCTGCATCTCGCTTTCTGCATCCCTCCTCCTCCCCTACTCCGCCTATTTCCATATACCCATCTCCGGGGGGCAGGCGGTGAACGAGCCGAACGCCGAACTCTTGCCCTTGCTAGGGTTCCACCCATTAGGGTTCGGAGTTCGCCGCTCTCCCGGCTCGCTCCCCAGACAGCTCGCCAAATTTGCTTACTATATTCGCTCCACCGCAATTACGAAGGAAGCGTGAACTCTTGAAACACCATCATGGTGAGACTCGTTAAACTGGAATATGCCATAAACATTCATTTAACAACATTACATGTAGCATACAACCCTAATAAACATAATGGATAAGAAAAACTAGTTGTTTCAAAGAAAATACATAAAATTCAAACAGAATTTAAAATGCAGTGCATGGAATTCTGGGATTTTCAGTTTACGGTTTTTCAAGAGTGGACTTTTAACTGAGACCGCCTTGCTTTCAGTTGTTGAAGTCCTAAGACTGGATTCCAAATCTATATCAATCAATACTTACCTTGCTGGATTTGTCTGCTTCTTTTGACATGGTTAAACACTAGTTCCTCCAGTCAACTCTATTGGCAAAGGGCATCTCAGGAATGATTTGAGTCTTACCTCTCAGATAGGTCCTTCAAGGTTTCTTGGAGAGATGAGGTGTCCAAGTCTCTTCTCTGTCTTTGTGGCATCAGTAGGCTCTGTCATTCAGAAACATGACTTTTCATATCATTGCTATGCGGATGATACTTAACTCTACCTTTCATTCCACCCTGATGATAGATGCTCGCATCTCAGCTTGTCAAACTGACATTGCTTGCTGGGTTAGGAAGGATCATTACCTTTAACTAACCTTGCAAAGACAGACCTGCTTGTGACCATCCAGTTGGGCACCATAATTCCTGAAACCTTGGAGTTATATACGCACACACACAAATACAGTGTGCTAGTATTGTCACCAGTTAAAATTATTAGTTATTTCTATCTCTTACTGTATTGAACAGAACTTTTCTTTACTTCAAAGTGGGTTTGCAAATCTTTTGATTCAGATCTGATTTTCAAAGTGCATATCATTTTATTTAAATCGGAGAGGGTTTGTGATTTTTTTCGAAAACTTTATCTCTAGGCTCTTTTAAATATTCCTTTCTCATTTATTCCTACAATTAAACTATTTGCAATACTCATGCCACACCACAATAGTAAATAACTATCTAGAATTTTTATAATAAATATGGCTGAAAAAGACAAGTGAATCAAATATGCCTTTTTTATACATGGATACTATATCTTATTTAAACTGTCAACTTGAAATGTTTTATTGGGGGACATCCTTATACGTAACGCTTATATTTATATTTAATACTGAGCTAAAATAGTTGTCTCAGTGTTTTACTTAGTGCCACCCCTGAATGAGACTCTACACAGCCCTGCATAAACATTCCCGTGATTCTCGGCTGTTGTGCTGCTCGTTCCTTTTGCGCGTTCACCGCCGGGGGGCGCGCGCGCCCGTTCCTCCACAGTTCAGGATCAAATCGTGTTCGTACTCTTTAACCAAAAGGCAAAGCTTAAAAACGACCCACCGTTTTCTTGCAGGTGTGTTTGACGCTTCTTCCTTTTTTTCTTCTTCTTTGTTATCAGAATTACTTATATGTGTGTGTGCTTGTGTGTGTCTGTGCATTATGTTGTAAACAATAGCCTATAAAAACAATTTTAAGGTAATTGAATCAAATGAATTATGTCACACACACACACACACACACACACACACACACACACATTTGTATTCACATAAATTTATATACATTAGAATAACTTAATTACACACAGCATACAGCTGTCTTTTTTATCATGACAGTAAAAAAAGATGTTCTCATGAACATAAATCATCACCTGAAACAGGCCATGTCATAACACATTATCAGAGGTGTTAACAAAAATAAACTCATGCTCACTGCTCAGTGCACTGCTGGGTGTCCGAGGGTTATAACAGCAGTCACCCCTGCTGGATCGCCTTCACTCCTCCTGCTCATGTCCCTCGCAGCACTGAGCACAGAGCGATGGAGATCTGGCCTCTAACATGACTTTTAGTGGGCGGCTGTGTGCTGGAGCCACCGGCGCAGAGTGGGAACAACTCCCACATCCCACCAAATCACCTCGCAGGCACTCTGTCATCGTGCAGCAGACATAGCTTACTGTGCGCCACCTTTTATTTACCCACATCAGACTCCTCTGGGTCTAAGTGCTCGATAAACCAGGAGCTACAGAAATATCTGGATGACAAAGTACATTGATGCAAGCGAAAGCAAAAATTTGTCAGTATGCAAAAGGCTCTTTTATGAGATATAAATATATCCAAGGGTCAAAGGTCTTCATAGACAGGCCTTTGAAGGACTTTGGTGATCTTTAACAGATTTCAGTGTTTGTGAAGTTAGTGAAACTTTTGGAAAAACTTTATTTTAAAGCTTTTTTGTAAAACGCATTTGTTTTTAGCAAGTAGTTTTAATCCCTTAATTATGCCTTGTAATGCACTGTGTGATCTCGTGAATAATTGTAACCACGGATAAAGGAATAGTTCACCCAAAAATGTAAATTCTGTCATCATATACTCTCCCTGGAGGATTTCCAAACCTGTATGAATTTATTTGTTCTGCCAAACACAAAAAAGTTTGCAACCCGGCTGTTTTGGTCACCATTGACATCCACAATATTTCTTTTTCACATTATGAATAATTATGTTGCATTATAGCTTTTTAATAAAGTTTTAATAATTTTTAAGTAAAGTTTCACGATGTGAAATACAGCTATGTTTATTTATTTATTTATTCATATAGTATGAGCGCATGTTTGTCTCCAAAAAATAGGCAAAAGCATTTTTGAGCCATGCTTAAAAAGAGATGAATGTCAAAACATTAGATCCAGAATTTCTGCATCTGAGCATTTACATTTATGCATTTTATATTTTTATGCATGTTTATATAAATGATGAATAACTGGCCATTTGATTATAGAGTCATTTGTGGCAAAAACATGAACATAACCCATCGTTTTTATTTTGGTTTTATTATATATTTATTGGCTTGGTCAGTGTTGTTGTGGGTTTTTGTTATTTATTTTGCTACGTTTCCCTGAAAATAATAGCACGCTCTAAAACGTCCATCATCCAGTCAGAATGTGTTATATAAATGTAATGCAATTAAAGCGTACCATACTACTTATATTATTTAGAAATGCAGAATGCATCTCGGTTTTATTATATTTCCTGTTTTATTGATATGCACATCTAGTGGTTGAAAAAAAAAGCAGCTATAAGCATCAAACAGCTTTTGGGGGCTGCTCTGCATGCATGGTCTGCTGTGTCACTTTCCTCTGGGCCAAGAACAGATTAGCTGTTCCCAGAAAACAGGATTAACCCCGTCCAGGAGCTGTGAGGAAACGGATCTAAGGAGCCTGCATCCTGCAGTGTTAGGTCATCACCTGTTGCTGATACAAATATTACATTTTTCATTCTAGGTTTGCCAATGTCACTTTTGTCTCATTGATAAAAATGTAATTAATGCTTTAGCAATCTGGAGCAAAACTGTCCATTCTGATGGTAACAACTTTAAATGATTATACATCTATCTATATCTATCTTAACTCAGTCACTGGGGTCATATTTATATATCCATTCCACTAATATTGGCACCCTTGGTAAATCTGAACAAATGTGGCTGTGAAAATAAATCTGCATCGTTTATCCTTTTGATCTTTCATTCAAAAAAAATCGCAAAATTCAAGGACGTCCAGCTGAAATATAGACCAACAACATCAAAAACACAGCAGTATACTTCTTTGTACACATGGAGTACTTTTTATCCCTGTGTTCACCAAACCCATCTTGAGTGATTTCTGCTAAAAAACTCATATTATCGTTTCATCTGATCATAGAAGCCAGTCCAATTTCAAGTTCCAGTCCTGTCTGACAACTGAACATACTGGAGATTGTTTGTAGATGAGTGAGGAGAACTAGGTTTTTTAAAGGTTTTCTTACCCTGAGACTCAACTATTTTCTGTAATTCTCCAGCTGGGGTCCTTGAAGAGTCTTTATCCTCTCAAACTCTACTCCTCAAGTGTATTAGGAGGATAGAGACACACGTCCTCTTCCAGGCAGTTTCCTAACATTTTATATTGATTGGAAATTCTCAGTTATTTCTCTGATGGTGGAAACAGAAATTTTCACTGCTCTAGCTCTTCTCTTAAAGCCACTTCACTCATTTGTGAAGCTCAATTATCTTTTGCTGCACATCATAAATATATTCTTTGTTTTTTCTCATTTTGTTGATGATTGAGGGATTTTGGGCTTTGTTTTTCCTCCTATATATTTTTCTGTAAAACAAGAAACCATGGCTGGATAATTTCATGCCCCTAATCACCCTGGAGTGCTCAAAATTGTGAATATGAATGGGAATATACTTAAGAGACATTTACTCCTAAATAAATTCTAGGGGTGCCAATAATTGTGGCCAACAAGTCTTGGAGAAAAACATTTATTTCATCACAAGAATTTCTCCCCATTTCAATTGTTTTACTTCAATGGTAGAAATGTGTGAATTTTTTGAATGAAAATCAAAAGGATAAACAATGCTGATTTAAATTCACACCATTTTCACCTTTGCTTAGATTTACCAAGTGTGCCGATATTAGTGGAGTGCACTGTATATATATAGAGAGAGATTTTATTAATACATTAATTTATTGCATTTTTATATATATATAAAAAAGAAATCCTAAAGGGATGTGAAAAGTAGCAATTAAAATGTAAAATGAAGGATTTTCCCAGGAGTCATGACAAACAGATATAAATATGACTTTAATCATATACAACATTCTATACAAATATATTTATATATTTCATCAAATTACATCTAAAAGATGTTCTCATTATGAACAATATTTATTTATTTATCTACCAAACATATTCAGTGTTACAAACACAAAGAAATCCTTCAGAATGTATTCAAAAACCAGAGCAAGGCAAAGCAGAAAGCTCTTATTTGCAACTGTTGCAAATGATTATACGTTATAATATTTGACCTCCAACGTATAATGCGTGAAATTTGAATTTTTAGGCCCCAAAGCAAAACGTTTCTAACTTCCTGATGGCTTCTAATGCTCTTTGACTCAGCAGTGAATGGTGTCAAACACAATTCTGATGTCCCTGTATGACTGAACTCACTCCCCCGCTGAGAAGATAATTAAACAATTTCAAGGACAATAGCTGAGCTCTGCCTCCCCCGACCACCTAAAATCCTGAGCAGTTGTTCTGGATTAAAACCGCTGAAAGATCAAGACCAATACTGTTGTGATTTCCGTTACTGACTTCTCAAAAACTGAGTAGATGAGTGTAATACACCTGAAAAGTGATGATTGGGACTGTAATTAGGAAATGAGCGTGTTAACCTTTTCTGGTGGAGTGTCCTGGGAGGTGAGCTTCATGGCTGAGCACACTGTAATGCAGCACTTGAATTTGTCCGTCGTTCAAGCGTTGGGAAACAGTGCTTCTCTTGATATAGCTGACTGCACATACAAGCCATGTATAATTACTGCCCGCTCCTGTGTGAACTTGTGCACAAAATGTGTCCCACCACAGAGAAAGCGAGATGGAAATAACTAATGCTTCCCTTCACAAACTGTGCAATTAACACCTTGTTAAAGGTGCGTAAGGCCTTACATATGGAAACTATTATATAGCCTGAACTTTCAGTTAGTCATTTTTTCAGTTAGTCAACTGCCATTTTAAAAATATATAAAATATTTTAGGGACACACACACACACACACACACACACATATATATATTAGCACTTTAAAATTATACACTGCAGTTTTTTCCCCACATTTTATATGTCTGAATATTTTATATCTTAAAATATTTATTTGTAATATAAATATGTATATAAATATATAATAAATGTAAATGAAAATATTTTATATCATAATACATGAAAATATTTTCTAAATATAAACTGTATGTGTTTGTATTTATATTTACATGATTAACAATACTAAGTACACACAAACATATGTTATGTAAACAAAAACTTATTTTGGATGTGATTAATCACTTGACCTCATTACACACACACACACACACACACACACACACATATATATATATATATATATATATATATATATATTTTTTTTAAGATGACTAAAGTTGTCTGTGGTCATCTGTAATTTAAAACTCCTCTAAGAAGAGGCCCACTTTGAAAAGATAAACTCTGATGACAAATCTTCCGTCAACTTCCGCCTTGCCCTTTTAACTTAAGCTGTGCTTCACAATGCCTAGAGGTTTCATATCCTGACTCACAGCAACTCAGGCATAAAATTGATGTTACCTATTCAGACGGTGACCCTTTGACTGGGTTTATAGTGCTCATTACATCCTGACTAACGGTCCAGGCATGAGAGAGACTGTGGAAAGAACAGAAGCTGTGAAGTCTGAATGTTAAACGGTGGCATTAGAACAAACCTGTAGGCCATGATTACAAACTGCACTCGCTTATACCCCAAGAGGGAAGCTTGAATCCCAGACTCGCTAATTAGCTTTACTCACAGAGGAAGCGTGTTCGGATGTGTCGGCTGAAGTCCCTGAGTGAGATTTACAGAGTGAAAGACAGATAAAAGTACACAGGGATTGCAGTGGGTTTATCTTGGAATGGAGATTTTGGAAACTGGAACATTGCTGGTGTTTACACAACAAATTCTGTGTTCCCAGTAAAAAATATATGACTTTTTTTTTATACAAATAAAAAAGCCCAATTTTGCCTAAACTACTTATTTAATTGAAGAGATTTTAGTACTATTCCTGCTGTCTTCAGTATCAGATCATTCTTTATGAATCATTTTAACATGCTGATTTGCTGCTTCAGAAACATTCATATTTTTGTGGATTAACAGTTTTTAGGGTTTGATGAAAAAACGTTTTGCAGCTTTGATTGAAATTGATTTTGATTTGACCTTATAAATGTCTTTACTCACAATAAGTTAAAAGTAAATAAATATGAATTTTTATTTACTGCTTTTCCAAGACCACGGAAATATGAAGCAGCAAAAGCTGTAAAGAATCTATATATATAATAAATTGCACAAACACGTGCCAAAACAGAAAATATAGATTGCTATATATAAATTACTTTTTAAGATTTTAAAATATTTTTAAAAAACAAAGTGTTAAAACTTATATTTAGTCACAAACCAAACCAAACCAAAACTACTAATCATTGTCCAGTTTGGCTGTGATATTTGTCACTGAACCAGTATCTGATATCTCATTAGGTATCAGGCTAGTTTCATTGTACCCGAGCCATAAAATGGTCAAACATTAATTTAAGAAACTTCTAAGCAAAATCTTCCCAGACAGCAGCGTTAGATGATTGCCACCTACATAGACCCTGAACCCAGAAGATTAATCTGTGCAGGAATCCTGTTGGTGAGGTGTTGACACCCAGTGTCTCATTTGAGCTTTTAGGGCAGCGCTGTTATCTCTTTGGCCAGGGTGCACTTATCACACAAAAGGCAACTGTATGTAACCAAACACAATAGGAGTGATTGAATGCATTCCTACAATGGTGTTGGGTTACGCCTGGGCCTTTTTAATAGATGATATCTATCCCAGGGCTTGAGTGTCTTGCATATGCATCTTATCCATTACTAAGAATTGGTGTGGTGTTTACATAAGAGCATTTGAGGGATTCTTTTCACAGCGGGGAAAGAAGGAAGCCTATGAATGTTTTAGACAGGTGGAAACGGTCAAGAGAAGCTCAAATGACTTTCGACAGGTTGTGTCTTCTCAAAGCAACTGCATAATTCACAAACACCAAAAAAAGAGTGATGAGGAATGGGTGTCAAAACACCTCCATTCTCTTAACCGAGCTGCATTGAAGGAGATCTCATTGCATGTTTGCAAAGTGTATTCTTTTGATTTTCCACTTTTTGTCTTCTGTTATGTCTAAAATAAAATAAAAACCACAACAAAAGATATAGACAAAAAAAAAACTGCATGAGGTGCTATTTACACTGTATTGAAGAAGTGTGCATGCTACTCTGTTAAAAAAAAAAAAGTAAAATAAAATAGAGAAACAACATAACAAAAACAACTACTGCATGAGATGGTATTATTCACACTGTACTGAACAAGTTTGCATTGTAGATTCTGTCAGGGCAAAACAAAACAAAAATTTACAGAAACAACAAAAAACTAAGAAAAACCAAAACAACAACAAAACACACACACACACACACACACACACTATTTTTGAACAAGTGTGCATGCTAAACTCTATCAGACAAAACAACACACATTATTTGCACTGTATGGAAAAAGTTTGCATGCTAAATTCTACAGTATCAGAACAAAACAAAATTAAACTTTAGAGAAAAAAAAAAGAATACAAACAAACAAACAAACAAACAAACAAACAAACAAAACAAAACACTATTTTTGAACAAGTGTGCATGCTAAACTCTATCAGACAAAACAAAACAAAACACATTATTTGCACTGTATGGAAAAAGTTTGCATGGTAAACTATATCAGAACAAAACTAATCCAAAACAAACAAACAAACAAACAAACAAAATAGAAAAACAACACACACTAATTACACTGTATTGAACAAGTTTGTACGCTAAACTATCAGAACAAAACAAAAAACCTTTAGAGAAACAACAAAATAACTGCATAAGGTGCTGTTTACACTGTATTGAAGAAGTTTAGTTATAAAAATGTATATTTATATTATAAATAATGTATTTATTTTATACAGCAGACCCTCATGAGTGATGTGTCCAAACTTGTGATCCGTAGTGTGTTTACCAAAGCATATCTCCATAAATTTGAAAGAAATCGAGTGAAAGCAGAAGGTACTGTGATACCGCTTCACAATGGCCACATCATTAAAACGTTTGCAGACTGTTTCACCCATGAAGAGATCATCAGACCACCAACACATTGATAGCGCGGGTGGGTGGGATCTCGTATGCTAATCTGGCAGATGTCCACAGATCTGGATGCATTCCAGGACCACTATAAAAACAAAGCATCATTCTTCCATCTGGAAGAGCCACTGAGTGTCCACTCGCACCGGCCCGCCTTTACCATGAATATCAATAAAAAGATATGTGCATGTCTGGAAAACTGTCTGGGAATATCAAACCAGTTCAGAGGAAAATTCTTTTCATAAATACTATCTCGCTTAAAACTCCTTAGGACACGAAGAAATGTGAAACAAATGAAATACACTAGATTTTTGTGAAGAAAACATGAGTTATGCTTTGCTCTGGGGTTGTTTTGGCCCATGAATAATTAATTTTAAATTTAATTACATTTAAAGTCCCTACCATACGTTCAATTTTAGATTTTACTCAGGTTCCTTTATTTAAAGAGCTGTTTCGCTCATTTTATCACCTGTTGGGAGAATATCATTAGCCTGATTTCTCAGAAAAGTAATAGTCCAACTCATCACAGTCATTTCCCTCCATGTGTCCCATACAGTAATCTGATCCTCAGACCAGGGCGTTTTCACTCCTCAGTGGAAGTTTCCATGTCTTTGCTCCTGATGGCCATTGTCTGTCCATTCATGCATCAGAATTCATCTGCTCATGGTTTCCTGTGTGCCACAATGATTAGGGGTTTGAGCGCTAATGCTTTTATAGCATGAGTTCATTGGGTTCACAGCCATGTTCTGACCAATGGAGACAATATGAATAGTAAGCGATGAAAATAGTAAGGAAGACAACAGTTTTGGTTCTGGATCACGATTCCAGTTTTATCATAATAAATTACATAAATAAACAAACAAACAAAATAAAAAAACAAATTGCTTAATATATATATATATATATATATATATATAAAATGTCCATTGGTGCTGTCATACGATTAATCACATTCAAAATAAAATGTTTTGTTTACATAATATTTGGGTGTGTGCTGAGTATAGCCATTATTGTTTGGTCATGCGCACCTAAATAAAACAAAATGATAATAAAAAATAAAATAAATTACTTAAAAACACTTACACACACAATAATATAAAATAATAAAAATCTAATATAAAATAAGATAAAACATATGCTTAAAGATACTTGAAAAAAAAAACAATAAAAAACAACAACATGATAATAAAAAAATACATCACACATAAACGATTAATATTTACAAAAATATCTTAATCCATAAGCTGAAGCGTGTAGACTAAAACATCATGATGAGAGAAAAAAAAAGAAAGAAATCGTTGTGTATTTGCCAGTGCATTCCTTTATAAATAAATAATTATTGTTCATAACTTTTCAACTAATCTTATCAATAATAAATCAATATTATTGAGTCCAAAAAAATCCAGGGGGTTCAAACAAACAAACAAAAAACAAAAATTGTATTTGAATGAAATTTTTCTTATCAAGACGAGTTAATGGACAAACTGAGTGAAGCATGTAAGAATAAAAAAAAAGAAGAAGAGAAAAACAGTGTGAGACTATTGTAAATCCAGATGACCAACATGCTTCCAAAGAAAAGACGCTGATTTAAAAGAGGATGAAGCAATTTTCTACTTGCTAATGGTAGCACTTAATTGCAAAGCCTGTTTTTTGTAATCAAACAAGATCTATTAATAAACTTTGTCGTCATTGCAGCCATTTCAGTTCATTTTATCTGTTTCCTTTTAGAGATAATGGCTAATGCTACATTTCCATCCTAAAATATCAGCCGTGGCATTTGCTGTCAGCTCCACTGAGGATGCGAGCTTGAATGGGCAGGTAAAGCAAACGAGGCCTTTGAAACACACACAGCCAGGAGTCACCAGCAACACAGTTGGACAATGGGATAAGATGCATGGAGATCAGATTTCCTTCATGTTTGTTTTCTTAGGATAAGGTATGCCCGGGCAAAGAAAATATTGGCCTTCCCTGTGGCCATCTGTCGAATGTTCTGGAATCTCGAAAAAAGCCTAATGCTAATTTGTTTTATTATGCACAGGGCTTGAAAAGAGCAAATGCCATCATGACTGTTTCATTAAACCGCCCTACCCCCAAATCAGACCTATCTGACCATATTCATTCTATTCAAAACATGGTTTGGGGTTGCTGAATTTGGATATGCATGCTTTTTAAGCAAGCCACTGATTTGCATTCATCCATCGTGGTTTACTTCGAACGCCACTCTGACTAAGACTGGTTTCACTTTTTTTTTTACATTATTCAAGAAAATGAGCAAAATCTGATACCATTTCACTAATGATGAATCAAATGATTTAAAATAATATAACTGAATGACAAGACAGCATTTAAATGATTTAAATAGTCACGCTGTGAAATATAAAATCACATAAAATGTCACAATTGTAAAAAAAAAAGTTGCAAATGCGAAAACGTAGCAATTGTGAGGAAAAAAAAAAATATTACAAGACATAAAGTTCATTGTTTTGTATAAAGTTACAATTATGAAAAAAAAAGAAATACATTTCATTGAGCAGGATAAAGTCAAAATTGTAAGAATTAAAGCTGCATGTAAGGTATAGAGTCACAATTACAGAAAATATTTTTTTTTCCTCATAAGAAAATTGCATTGTGAGGAATAAAGTCACAAGAAGCTACAAGAAATAAAATTGCAGTTGTGGGAAAGTTGCATATGAGGTATAAAGTCACAATTACAAGAAATAACAACCCGATCTCATGGAAATTCAAATAAATTTTATGAGGTGGCTAATTCGTACAAATTTGTACAATCTCAATTCGTACAATTTTGCTAAATCGTACGGATTTTACGAGTTGCCAATTGGTATGAATTTGTACAAATGACATACGCCTAACCCCGCCCCTAAACCTACCAGTCACTGGGGTATAGACAAATAAGCACACTTTTTCCACCTTGTACGAATACGTACAAATCGGTCATGAGATTGTGTTGGAAATAAAGATGCAGTTGTCAAAGAGTTGCATGGCGAGGTATAAAGTCACAATTACAAGGAAAAATGCAAACGTTGGATATAAATTCACAATTACAAGAAATTAAGTTACAGTTGTGAGAAAGTTGCATAGTGAGGAATAAAGTCAAAACTACATTAAATAAGCGTGCAATTGTTTTTTGTCCTGGGCCTATCATTGTAATGAAAATTAACTTTCTAGTTATTTGTAAATGGTGCCGTCACAACTACAAGAAATAAAGCTGCAGCTGTGAGAAAGTTGCACAGTGAGGTATAAAGTCACAATTACAAGAAATAAAGTTGCATTGTGAGATACAAAGTCACAATTTCAAGGAAAAATGCAATTGTGAGGTATAAAGTCACAACTACAATATGTTTATGTTACATGACATAAAGTTGCAATGGTGAGAAAGTCACATTGATGTATAATGTCATGAATACAATAAAACAAAATTTCAAATGTGAGGTATGAAGTCACAATTACAGGAAATAAAGTCAGACTGTGATATATGAAAGTATTACACTTTACAGTTGTGAACAGATGTGATAATTCAGAACATTTGGTCCTAGATGAATTTGTTGAGAAATAGTTGAGTACACCTGACAACTGATTGCAGACTTTGGCATCTTAACAAATCTGAGATCAGTTAAGGATACTTTTAAGGTCTCTTTTAAACCCTGTGAGATTAACATTTACATTTAGCAGACGCTTTTATCCAAAGCGACTCACAAATTACAGATCACTGTGATTTTCTCTAGAGAGTCATCTAAAGCAAAAGTCTCCTTTTGCTCTTCATTGAATCTCATTACTGTCTAACATAAACGGTTGAGATATAAAGAGATCTCACATGTGTTTTTCTTTCCTGTGGGAGGAGTCATCAACCATTTTTCCCAAACGGTAGTGAAAACAAAGGTTGTCTCTTAATGGAGCGTGAGCTATGAGCTTTTGACTTTGCCAACACAACAAAATCTGCTGACTAGAGTAAAATAAGTCACGTCTAAGGCTAAAACTCAATGACAAAGCACATTGTATTTACAACAGAAGCAAACGCACATGCAACCAAACATACGTGTTCATATGCAATTCAAATTTTAAACTCTGATAGATGCAAAGCAACGCAAATCATTTTAATGTGCACAACGTTTGGAGCGCCTGACTAAAATGATCACAGAAAAACAATAAGCCCTGAATAGTATAAGCCAGTAAACAAATGAAACTAATAATTCCCATGTTCCCTCTCCATGCAATTATTTGCATCACACTTTCAAGGAGAGAGAGAGAAAAAAACTGGAGAACAATGACTGTGATGTTTTACATAAAGTCATTGCATAACAATGGGAGGTTTGTGCTCTTAGGTAGCACTGTATCTCTCTGAATGGCCCTTTCCAAACAAAAAGTGGAGCACCCAGGTCATTAAATGACATTTCTGGCCAGAGGAGTGGGAATGAATTCCTTTGTCCATTAAAGGACTTTTATGGGGGTTTAGCAAGCACTTTCAGATGCTTTCTATTGGCTAAAAATTATACTTATTTTTCTACCCCCCGCTGAACTGTTTTAAAACACTGCCCTCCATCTCAGAAGAACAACAAAAGAGCTGTCACATTGTAATGCTTCCTGACAGCCCAGGATAGAAGCATAAGAGACAAAAACAACACAACTGTGAATACAGCACAGCCACAAAAGAGATTTGACAAATCAAGACCTGAGAATGGCCTCCTACTAAATGCAAAAAAGACCATTCTGTTCTACAAATAGAGACTTTCGCATTGCATATGCAAACAACGGAACCGCATGAGTACACAAAAAAGGGAATGAATTACAAAAAAGTGCATATCTTGTGCTAAAAGATAAGATCACATTACAACAACAAGGGAATAAACGAATAAGACAAAATAATTTTTTTTTTATTTTATAAAATAAGAAAAATAACTTTTAGCTTTACTGATAAAAAATAAAGTTTTATATGTTATTTATTAAAATAAAGTCCCACATCAAAAATAACCTTTATGCATGATCAGAATTACTTATTTTAAGCATTATTTAGAAGTTTGAACGCATTTAACAATTGCTTCACATTTTTTTAATTAATATATTATAAATAAGTATAAATATAAAAATAAATAAAAATCTAGTTAAATAAATACTAAATATTTGTGAACACACACATATGTTAAAAAACATAATATATAACCTTATAAGTGCTTCAATATATAACTATATAAGTTTCACCCAAGCATAAATGTAAAAATGTTGTATAGTTGAGGTGTTCTTTATGGTGTGACAGAAAAATGAAATGAAATTAAAAAAACAAACAAAAAACAAGCAAACAAAAACTAAACTAACATTTGAAGATAAGCATCTACTGCTATTTGTAACTCTAAGAATTAAGATACTTTTTTTCTCATTTTATTTGTGCTATGTGTTTTTTTTGGGACACAGTCCAATATTTATTAGTCAGCTATATCTTTTAATAAAATCTGGTCTCACATTACAACATAGGCTAATTCATTTGAAAAGGTCCAGAGCTCAAACGAGCCTCATTGTGACACATAAAGCTCTTCCCGAGCTCATCAATATCTCATTAGCATATTAAAACTAAGAATTCCCTGCCTTAGTATAAGACATTAACATCCGTTTTACAAGAGCGTATAGTCATGACTATACCAAATATTCCAGACCCTGGTCTTTCAACGATCAAACTCTTTGCAAATAAACCATATTCATTTATACGGAATTTCATAATCCATTTTAAATGAAAGGCAGTGTTTGAAGAGGCATAAACACACGCGGTCTGCTGATTACGTGAAGCATTTTTGCGCTCGGCACTCTGTCCTTCTTCTTAAATGTGTTTACCTGAGGAAAACGAACAAGGGGACACATAAAAGGAGGCACTTTGCTGAACACTCCAACCTCTTGGAACATATCAATACTTTGATTTTTCTTCAAGGCTGAAAGATGCTCATATAGGGGGGAGAAATCCATATCAACATTGACTAGACCGCTTAATTACATTAGAGGCCATCTTGAGCCTGTTGGTGATGGGCCATCAAATCGCATGCAAACGAAACAAAAAAAGGTCAAAAGCATATTGTTATCAACCTGTGAAAGAGCAGGACAGAGCTGTTGCGTCAACGTCTGATAAAAAGAACTGCTGAGAAGATGAAAAAAAAGTATTGTCTTTCCTTCTGCTTTATCTCTCTAAAATGAGTGGCACTTTCCATTTGAAGTAATAGAAATACATTCTATATTTTATCGTCAGAACTCTGTTAAACTTGTATTCAACACGAATAAGACATCTAATGTTTATATCACTCTGGCCTTTAAAGTCAAATAATTAACTAAATATAAATAAAAAATATATGTAATAAACATATTCCACAGTGTGAGAGTCAACAGTTTCAATTAAATTTCTTAAAACTTTGGTTTTAAATCACAATTTAATTCAGTGTAAAATAGTCATTAAAATGTGGTTAATTAAATAATTAACACACACACACACACACACGCATTAATTTTGCCTATTTATTTCTTATTTTAATGAAACAAGTTTTACTAGAAAACCAGACAATAGCAAAAATCTAAAATTTAAAGGCTCAAGGCAACTTATTTCTTTTTAATTGTATACATTTGGATTTAATTTTTACATTTTGTATACATTTTATAAATTCACTAATTTTGATTACCGTAATATAGAAAACAACAAGGTACACAAATCAGACATCTGCTTTTAAATATCATTGAGATACTATTACATTTTGTGTCAATATTATATTTTTATTTAAAAATTAAAAGGTTTTAGTTATTTTGTTGTGTATGTTCGCGATATTTTTAGTATACATCAACATATACGCAAACATACACAACAAAATTACTAAAACCTTTTAATAATGAAAATAATAATAATAATAAATAATAATTTATAAATAAAATATAATAATAAGAAATAATAAACTAAATGAAAATAAGAAATACTGAAATAAGTTTTAATTGATGTAATCAGTTCAAATCACACAATGACATTCTATAATTTTAACCGTAATAACTACAGTAATACTGGTCTTGTTGCTGTCTTTAATTGCTCAATTTGTAGTTTTGATCTTCTTCCTGATATTTTTTCTGAAGGGTAAACCCTTTTTTCACTGTCCATTTGCTGCACAAGAGTCGTCTGATTTTCTGCCTCATTCTCAGAAAGTGCCTGCAGTGTTTCCTGAATCAAGGACACCTCTTCTAGCCGTGTTTACGTCGGGTTGGAATGCATCGCAATATATGCTTTCTTTAAGCAGCTGTGAAGGTACTTTTGCATTTTGGGGGGCTCTTTACGACCCCATTCAAAGGCTGACATCTCAAACACAGGAAGGAAGGAACCCAGAAGGGCTTTACAGTATCAAGAGGTCCGTTTGAGTTTCCTTTCTCTTTTTTAAACCAACCCGAACACCCAAAACTTTACACAGCTTCAGTGGGTGCTGCTATTGCATCCTGAGGGATTTGTTTTTTACATTTCATTTGTATTAATACACCTTCGTTCACTGCAAAACAATGAACTGAGATGAGCTTATATGAGATGAAAGAACATGTCTAAATACTTCCATTTGTTTTGGTGACCAAGAAACTTAGGGTGGTAAGAGAAGGAAAGTTAGAGAAGGAGTGGTCGCTGGGATTAGATCCTGGAAGTCTGCAAGATAATACATCAAAGAGAAGCAGGAGGGAGCCATGCAGTTCCCACATAGAAATCATCTTTACGCATAATGGCATTTTACAAGGGCCCTGCATTAAGGGTCTCACAAAAAAAGAGAGGGGGCTGGGCCACTTCCCTTGTGTAATAAAACACAAGCTGTGCCCAAAAGTTTCATAAGCATTGAAATGGTCCTCATGTGCATTAAGAAAGCCTACAAATCACGCTTTTGAATATGAAATGCATGCATCTGAGACGTCAGAGTTTTATGTTTACTCGTTCTCCAGACTTAAAGCCAAAGATTTACATTCATGCAAAGGGCGAAGGAAAATTGTGATGACAGAAATGAGGAGAGGAAAAAACAAACAAATAAAAGAAAGTTCGGAAAAAAAACATACTTTTTTTTTTTTTTAGGAGTACCAGCTTATCTCAGTAGTTCTCGCTCAGGGCTAGCAGCATTTAAAGAGAGGTTGTTTTCATGGATACTACTGACTCATGTAGGCAGATGAAGGAATTACAACAAAATCATGGAAATATCAGTAACATTACCTTATCTGGTGTTCATAAGTTTATCCTTAAAAGAATCTACTGGGGCTTGAACAAAACCAAGAGATTATTTGTTTTAAAGGATGATATGTAGGTGAAAAAAAATATGATTTCATAAAAATGTTGAGGTCATATTTTAAGATTAAAAGAAATAAGAAATCATATTAACAATTTTGTTAACAAATTTTTCAAATTTGCCCTTTCAAACACCATAATGTAAAGAAAAAAAAGATGATGATGATTAAAAGATAAACATTTATACATTATAAGAATAATTGAAAAATATTCCATCTAATTTTTAAAAAAATTAATAATCAAAAAAAAAAAAAAAAAAAAGTTAAATCAAACATGCATTGTGGTAATAAGAATGGGTCTGAATTGGCATGAATATTCAAATACAAAATAAAATCAATAATAAAAAAAAATGCTTTAAATAAAGTAGACTTCAAATAAATACATAAATAAATAAATGTCCTCCAAATATATGTGTGTGTATGTGCAAAATAAGACCTAAACTAATACACTGTATTTAAGTAAAAAAGACTATTAGAGTATTTAAAATTAATATATCATAAAATAAACATTTTTACTTAAAATCTTCACATTCAGTATTGTTGCTGATTTACCAGCAATTTCTGATCGGAAAATGATTTCTACAGTGTAGAAAGAAAATTACACTGCGATAAAAATGGTTCATAAGAAGAAAAGGTTTCTTTCCTGAACCCAGAAAAATACAAAAAACAGATATTCATGGTGAGAAATTGATTCATACCAGAACACAGTCAGGTGGTTGGAGGCGAGGGGTTAAATATATATATATA
>JAUCMU010000032.1:1966262-1989862 GCA_032275025.1 Enteromius treurensis | reverse complement strand
CAGGTGTGTCTCGTTAATTAGCTGTGATTGTCTGCCCTTCTTAAGTTGATCCCTGTGTACCAGTCTTTGTTCGTCATTGTTTATGTAAGTTGTGTGTTGATCTGCTCCCTTTGATTCTTCTTTGAGAAGATTAAACTATGTTTAAAAGTTACAACGACTTTCTTCGTGCCTTCCCTGAGCACCCCTATGACACCGTGAGATCAGGTTGGAATGACAGCAATACATTCCTGATGTAAATTACAATAGCACTGGTAAATATAAATGGAATATTTGTTAATTAAATTAATTTTGCTTTACAAGTTACAGTACTAATATTATGTCACTTTCACACACAATCTTCTCTTTTAAATGTCCAAGCCCTCAAACTTAAAATTCAAAATACACAAGCTTTTATTTTGGTAGCACACTGCTGAAATGCTGTAAACCCAAAACAATTTAGAAAATTATGTGAATGTAGAATTTTAATGGAATGTACTGTGTTATCTTAAATGTATGAGATAGAGATCGCTACACTTACCCAAGAAGCTCTTAGACATTGAATTATTTTGATCACAAGCTGCACATGTGAACACAGTGTTGCTTTGCTTTCAAACATGTTACATAATTTAATCAAATCACAGGCATTTATTTGATACATTTTGTAATATAATTTATGTAATTAATTATAATTTTTTTGTCAAATCACAATCCCTCTGGAGTTCCTCCAAAAAACCCAATTAGGGAAACCCTGGATGCTGGGATTACTGTAGCACTTACTTTGTTTCCAGTTATGTCATCCCAAGGTTCAGGGATACTTGCTGAAGCTCCAGTATCCAGTGTTTGCTCATCGTTATCCTGCACTTCAGAAACCAGCGTATCAAGGACTGACTGCCCTATCAATGGTGCCTTTTGAACACACACTACTTTTGCATGTTTGCCTGCACGTTTCTGAGCCTGAGGAAGGCATAAGTAAACTTAATCACTTAAGACAGCCTTACACAATGGTTGCTTATAGCCTGGACCATGCAGGTATGATTTATGTCTTACCTGCTCTGTTACTTTCTTCCAGTTGAGCTTGAATATCAGAGTGGTGAAGAAACAGGTCTGAATAATTACACAAATCAAGAGGCCAAGCCACAGACCTGAATGAGTGGGAAATGAAAATGGGACAAGTTTCAAGTTTAAAAAAGGCCATGGGAAGCAAACTCTATCTAAATTTTATTACATGGCTGATTTGGAGGTGAAAAGATGCTTTATGACCAGAGATCTGAATCATTAACAATAAAACTTGATATGTCTTGCTAAGTCTTGATATGTTCATGAATTGAAATTTGTTTTGTACAAAAACATACATATCGCCTATTTTATAGCTTTGATGACTTTATTAGTATCATTAGTAGTAGTAATAGTAGTATAATTTTTTTTTTAATTTGTTAAATTATTGTTAAATTGTTAATTAGTAGTTAATTAGTGTGGATTCATGTTTAGAAGTTTGGGGTTGGTAAGACGTCTTAATGTCTTTTGCACTCCAAGACAAACTAAAATACATTAAAACAGTAATACTGTGAAATATTATAAAAGTTTAAAATGTTGCGTTTTTTATTCCAATGTATTTTAAAATATCATTTATTTGATGACAAAGCTGAAATTTCTCCAATTACTCCAGTTTTCTGTGTGATGATTTGATGCTCAAATAAAATTTCTTAGTCATATCAATGGGGAAGATGGATATTTTAAAATACTTTTTGTTTACACAAAATATTTATTTATTAATTTAGTTCACATTTATTTAATTTATTAATTTAGTTTTTTGATAAATAGAGACATTATTTTGAAAAAAAAAAAAGTATTTATTGTTACTTTTGATCACTTTAATGCATCTTTACTGAAATGAAGGGTTAACAGTTTAGAGGATGGAGATTTATAACTAAATTACGGGGAAAACTGGAATGGCACATATCTAAAGGGAATTACAGTTTTTGGATGACTTGACATTGTTCTTTTTCTTTCTTTATTTCTCTTGGTTTCTTTGAAACAACTACATTTCTAAGTCAGGAAAATAGGAATAAAGAGATTGTACCAAGTGTCCTGAGCTCAGCCAGAAACATCAGTGATATTCCTACTGGTAACCCAATGCAGTAGTAACAGATCAAGTTGGACAGTGCTGCTATCTTCTGCTTCCCAGCACCCAGAAGAATCCCTGAACACACACACTAAAACACAACACAAACTGGTCTGTTGTAGAATGCACTGTAGACACTGTAAAGAAGTCAGAGTAATCAATTAATTATATAATTTCACAAAGCTAGAAAACGTATTGTTAACTGATAATGTCTTTAATCTCTTTCATCACAATAGATAAAATAATGATGGAAGAGAAGATAACATAATGCCGGTTACAGTTTATGATCTTCAGCTTAATCACAAAGATTATCCATATTAAAGGTTGATTAATTTGTGTTGCCTTCCTTTGAATGTATTTAGATTATAAGACAATTCAAACTTACCACAAGAGCATCAAAAAACTGCATGAAAACATAGAGGGTGAGAATTTCCGAGACAATTTTCACTATGCTCCTGTTAGATTAAATCAAGAAGTGAGAACTGCAAAACAACAAAAGAAAAGCTTCACTCTCATTTCTTTATTTAGCAGTGATTTATTTGTTCTCATGAATATTTTATCTTGCGAAGAAAATGATCATGATATCACCCCATTTATAATAATCCTAGGTTTATCAACCCAATAATGCAATAATATGTGATATTTTATGAGAGAAACAAACATACTCATCAGAAGTAAAGATGTACCCCACTATTGACTTAATGGAACACAAGACGATTCCCTGTAAAACAGCCAAAACCCCTGCAATGCAATAAAGGTATAAATTATGCTTCCTTCTGGATGCTTATTGTAAGTTATATACTAATTACATTACTTGATTGTTAACATCTGGGTATTTCTGTATTCTACTGACCTGAGATCATTAGAGTCACTTTACTAGTGATCAGGGCTCTGTTAGTGTCTCCAGCTCCCAGTGCATTTCCCACACGCACACAAGCAGCCGCGTGCACACCTAATGGAAACTAAACATAAAATCTTGTTATTAAAACAAGCAAATATTCACACTCATTTAATATAAAAAATATAATTTAACTGGATAATTTGTTTGAAAAGCCTATGTTGCTGACTATTTTCAAAGTTTACCACATCAGACCAGTAGGTAGTAAAAAATGTGTGGTAATTGTTTTAGAGCAGTACAAGCAATTGAATAGAATCCTTTGAACCCTAACAATAGCAAAAGGTGTGTTTATGTCAAACTTGCAGGAAAAGCTTTGTTATTGAGACTTCTTCTTCAGCTGAAATCATTTTAATCTAAAACCATTTTAATCTAAAAATGTAGTCTTGACCATACTGTATCTCTACACCTAAACCTAACCTTACCCTTGAGTTATGCTCTAAATAAGAGGAAAAGGGTTTTACAGCCAGTACTTTTTAGTCCCTGAGCGAGACGGCGGTCTGACACCAATACTCAACCTGAGACATCTGAATCGCGCCCTAATAAAACGGTCGTTCAGAATGCTCATGTTAAAATCCATTCTCTCGCAAATACAGCTGAAAGACTGGATGTTTTCACTGAACCTGAAAGATGCATACTTTCATGTACAAATAGCTCCTCATCACAGGCCATTCTTGAGATTCACCTTCAAGGGGACAGCATATCAATAGAAGTCCTACCCTTTGTTCTCTCCCTGGTTCTAAATTATCTCGTTCTAGCCAGCTCACGAGAGGAGGCGGAGAGGTACAGGGCGTTTCTCCTCTGCCATTAAGACCATCTAGGACTCAGGATGAATTTTGCCAAGAGCATGCTGACGCCCAGCCAACAAATAACGTTCCTGGGCGCTCTAATAAACTCAATGCAAATGAGAGCGTCGATCTCGTCAGAGTGCGCCGGGACCATAGCGCGTTGCGCAGCCTCCTTCAAGATCGCAACGCTTCGTCCCCTGAAAGCCTTTTAGAGAATGATGGGTCTGATGGCCGCAGCCTCATCAGGGCTACCGGCTCGGCCTCTTACAAATGTGACTGCTGCAATACTGGTTGAAGGCACAGGTGCCGCCGTAGGCTTGGTGTCACGGACGCGTTCAGCTCAAAATAGACGGAGCCTGCATTGCAGCTCTCAGCTTATGGAAAGGCACCCAGTGGCTGCAGAGAGGTGTTCCCCTCCACATAGTGTGCAGAAGGAAAGTGATTGTGACAGATGCCTCCAAGAAGGGGTGGGGCGTGCTGCACGAGGGCTCGCTGACCTCAGGCCTGTGGTCAGATGTAGACAGCAGCTTGCCCATCAATCGAACTACCCAGTTAATCTGGAAGACGTTCGGCCAAGTGGAAGTGGATCTCTTCGCTTCAGACAGCAACACTCGCTACCCAGCGTATTTCAAGAAGGAAATGGACGAGCTAGCCCAGAACTGGCCCAGTCTCCTCCTCTATGCTTTTCCCCCGATCGTGCTGCTTGCCCAAGTTATCAGCCCAATCAGGGCAGAAGGAAACAAAGTCCTCCTGGTCACCCCCCTCTAGTGGAATCAGCCGTGGATAGCAGACCTACACACGGTGCTGATGGCAGCCCTGTGGCCCATTCACCTGAGACCGGACCTCCTCTCTCAGGCAGAGGGCTCAATCTCGACATGTTTGGCAGCTTGACGGGAGCCTGTTTGCCTCCCCTAGGGCACACTAAACACCATATCTCACACTAGAGCCCCGTCTACGAGACACGCTTATGCTGTGAAATGGTCAGTATTTTCAAGGTGGTGCACAGAGCGCAACAAAACCTCCTTGTCATGCCAGGTATCTGTGATACTGTCTTTTCTACAACGCCTGCTGGATAAGGGACGCTACCTATCTACCATTAAGGCTTATGTGGCAGTCGTAGTAGCCCACCACGACCTTATAGGAGGCCAGACTGTGGGCAAGGATATTCTTATTATCCATTTTCTAAGAGGAGCTAGACGGCTCAGGCCCTCTCGCTCTCACACCATTCCTACGTGGGACCTGCCCACTGTGCTAGAAGCCCTCAGAGGCGCACCCTTTGAACCCCTGGAAACAGATACGGTGAAAGCGCTGACACTGAAATTGCCATCAGTTAAGCGAATAGGCGATTTGCAAGCACTGTCTGTGAGCCCCGCCTGCTTGGAATTCGGGCCCAATGACTTATTGCTCATCCTAAAAACCAAGACTCGGTTATATACCAAAGGTGCTCTCCACTCCGTTCAGAGTGCAGGTGGTATCTCTTTCGGCGCTACCCCCGAACAAGGGCCATGACTTTTACCCTCTCTGCCCTGTCAGGGCATTAAGAGCCTACATTGAGCAGTCGGCCGCCTTTAGATGGTTTGACCAGCTGTTTATCTACTTCGGTGTCCGCTCCAAAGGGCGGAATTTCATATGTAGGGCATTATTTCTCTGCATGCTTATGTGACTGTACGCCCCGGCTTTGCCTGGACTCGCTGTCATACATTTATCATTCTTCACTTATAGAGCGGCGGGATTGGGAAGTTCCCTAATCATCTTAGCAGACGAGTACAAGTGAAAGTGTCGACAGGGAAAAAATAGGTTACTTCCGTAACCCAGGTTCCCTGAGACACAGAAAGGAGTACTGCGTTCCATGCCGCGCTATAAGTGCCTGTAGCTTCAGTTGAAGTAACCTGAAGTCCTGCTGCAGAACGGCCATTATATATACACGGCCCCGCCCACTCAGACGAGCTTCGGCGGGAGCGGCAACCATTCGTTGGTGCAGCACGGCATCCAACCAATTGGTTTAATTAGATACCACTGCACAACCAATGGCAGTGCAGTTTTCACTGCGTGATCAAAAAAGGCTTCAGTTAGAAGGAAAAAAGGAGTTTTTCTCATAGCGTCTTAGCAGATGCAGTACTAGTTTCCGTGTCTCAGGGAACCTGGGTTACGGAAGTAACATATTCGTTCTGCTTACACTACAACTAAAAGGTTACCAATGTCAGCAATACTATAATCCTTTAAGAAGGATTTTTATTACTTTTTGTCTCAATGTTTGCCATTTAGCAGTAATGACAAACCCTGCTAGCAATTGCAGATTAAACTACTTTACTACTTTAATAAGTCTCTTATTGTGAGTGTAATGACACTGTCTTACCATGTAAGTAATGGTCCCCACCTCCAGCAACACATGCTGAGCAGCAAGATCAACCTCCCCCAGCATTCCTGCCAATCATCCATATAATTATATTTGATATAGAAATGTCTAAATCAAGTCTTTTATAGATTCTTCTGTCGTCTGATTTATAGTTTACATATAGTGGGTAAGGAAAGTATTCAGACCCCACAGCTCACAATGCATGTCAGATTAAATGAGAATCATGCAGTCAAAGGACCTGCCTGAAGAGCTCAGAGACAGAATTGTGGCAAGGCACTGATCTGGCCAAGGTTGGAGAAATCCAGGCACTGCTAATCACCTGTCTAATACAGTCCCAAAAGTGAAGCTTGGTGGTGGCAGCATCAGATGCAGGGACAGGGCGACTTGTTGCAATTGAGGGAAAGATTAATTCGGCCAAGTACAGGGATATCCTGGACAAAAACCTTCTCCAAAGTGCTCAGGACCTCAGACTGGGCTGAAGGTTTACAAGACAAGACAACAAGACAACAACCCTAAGCACACAGCTAAAATAATGAAGGAGTGGCTTCACAACAACTCTGTGACTGTTCTTAACTGGCCTAGCCAGAGCCCTGACTAAAGTGCCCCTATTATGCCTTTTCAAAGATGATCTTTCATGCAGTGTGTCATGTGATGCCGACAGTACACAATAAATAAAGTTGTTGCCTATCAAAAAAAAAAAAGACTGGGGTTACATTCGCCTAAACGAGTTATCAGTAATTAGAATCTTTTTATGTTACGGATCCACGTCACAAAGTAACATATTTGCATAATGTCCGCCCACGTTCTACGTCGTGAACAAACTTGTCCGCCCAAAAACAGTACAATTTCCACGTGGATTACATCATGTCAAGAAGACGCTTTATCCTGTGAAAGTAAATTTGTTTTATTTGCCCTTCCGAAAGATGAATCTACAAAGAATGAGTGGTAAACATTCATTTTTTCAACAACACCTCAGCAGTACAATCTCTTGTTGAGTTCGCCTCATTTTACTGATGACTGCTTTTCCAATCTTGGAGTACAACGCGATATTCACCAAACACTTGGTCTTAAAAGATGGATCTGTGCCCAGTTTATTTGGACTGGCTTGCTCCTCTGAACTTCTACCTGTAAGTATGATTAATAATTGATGATTGTATTTTCTAGCGATCGTTCAATATACGTATTTGTGTATGTTATGTTGTGTTACATGTCTTGGTAAACTTGTGTTTCTGTAGTTCTGTTGTTCAGCTGTCTAATGTAGTCTAAACATTGTGATTGATGCAGCTTGACTGTCTGTCTGTCTTATTGGTTTAAGTAATGATAAACGATGTTTAATGCAGTGTTATGCATTATACAATGTTGAAGTTCACAAAGCAGAGGTGTGCCCGATTCGCTTACAAAAGCATAATAGGGCACTTTAAACCCAATTGAGCACCTCTGGAGAGACTTAAAAATGGCTGTCCACCAACGTTTACCATCCAACCTGACAGAACTGGAGAGGATCTGCAAGGAGGAACGGCAGAGGATTCCCAAATCCAGGTGTGAAAAACTTGTTGCATCTTTCCCAAAAAGACTCACGGCTGTATTCGATCAAAAGTGTGCTTCTACTAAATACTGAGGAAAGGGTCTGAATGCTTAGGACCATGTGATATTTCAGTTTTTCTTTTTTAATAAATCAGCAAAAATGTCAACAATCCTGTGTTTTTCTATCAATATGAAATCTGAAAAAAATGAACTTAATTGATTTTAGAAAATGGATGCAATATAACAAAAATTTGAAAGGGGTCTGAATACTTTCTGTACCCACTGTATATGTATATATAAATTAGTTATTCATCTAGATTTTTACATTAAAAGTCTTACACCAAAAAACATTCATCCACTACCACTTTTAACATGTTTGTTTCTTATGAAAAAACAAAATTGGTGGAGAAACACATTTTACTTTAGAAAATGCTAGTAGATTTTGCATTAATGAAGAAACAGCAAGTAACGCGTTGAATTAAGCATGACATTTTGAAGTAGAAGTACTGAAATCGTATTTTCTTGTAAAACATTCTCCAACAATCTTTGTTTCATTTACAACTTTAAAAAATCTGCAATCACGTTGCAATGGTTTTTTAAATATTATAATCCATTTTTATTTGTTATTTTTTTAGATTTTATTATCTCGCCTCAGGCCCCACAAACCCACGGGCTGGCCCTGTTTGTGTGTGTAAGAAAGTCTGGAGATTTCCAGACCTCTTAGGCTCGTCTTATGTGATGCCCCCTGACAGGCCAATATCAAAGAGCTCTATGTGAAGGCAGAGTGCCAAGCGATGAAGATGACGAGCCCAGACTCTGTCTGACTGGCCCTGCAGGCAGACACAGAGGAAATGAACTGACCACTGTATACAGGAAGAGCAGTGAAAAGCCCTAAACAGGCTTCAACTGAACAGATTCACCCTGACAGGCTTCCCACTTCAATTTAAATGTAGTCTCTGACCGGTTTTAGTCATGGATAGCAACTTAAACTTTGACTTGTTGGTACAAAAAAACATGTCATATCATGAAACCTGGCAACAGTCATGTTCGAGTTATACTTCAGCCGAAATCAAATCAGAAAAAAGGAAATAATATCCTGCTTTAAGTCAAGAAAAGTTGCTTTTAGGACTGCTTCAATTTTTTTTTGCATTGTAATCAAAAGCACAAAATCAAAATAATAATCAAAATGTATTATTGTAAAAATTCAGATATTCAATTTAATATTAAAATATACAGACAATATTTCAGTACCATTATTTAGTATTATTTAGTGAATATTTTATAATTAAATAGTTAAATATTAAATATAAATAAATATTTCTGTATACTTCATGTTCACTGTCTATATTGCTTTGTTTTCTATTTTCATTTTGATTAATACTTTTGATTTCCAATTTTAATCTTGATGAACTGCTCAAATCGTTCGGATCCATATGCAACGTTTAATAAACTCCAAGTCAGACAGGCAAAGATCAGATACACAGGCAGACAAATCAACGTAGGGCAGGCAGAATCGTAGTCAATGAACAGCTAGTAACGCTAGTAAGCGGGCGAAGGTTCCCACTGTTGACGTCCAGAGAGATCCACAAAGGTGTGGTTTGTGACAGAGCCTCTCGCCTGCGAGCGGCTCCTGAAGCGAGGATTGATCCGACGCTGAGGCCTTCCCCGAGGTCTGGGGGCTGGTTTCTCAGGAAGGTCTCAGTTAGCGATGGGTGTTGACCCATTGTCGTTCCTCTGGACCATAGCCCAATCGACCAGATATTGCAGAATGTGGCTTCGGCATCGAAAGTCCAGGATTTCGTTAACCTGGTAGATTTGGTCCTGGTCCTGGATCAGGGAGGATCTTCGGGCACCGCAACCTCGTCTAGGACAGTCTCTCCGTCCGGATCAACAGCGGGCTTGAGGAGAGAGATGTGAAAAGTGGGTGAGATTCTGTAGTTTGCAGGAAATTCAAGACGGTATGACACAGGAGATATCTGATGTATGATTTTGAATGGACCCACCTACCTGGGATTAAGTTTTCGGCAGGGAAGGTGCAGGCGGAGGTCCCTTGTAGAGAGCCACACCCACTGGCCCGGCTCATAAGTAGGATGGGGTCGACGATCAGCTTGGGCGGTGATCCTCCGAATGGCCCTCTGGAAGTGGACGTGAGTGGTGTCCCATGTTTGTTCACTACTACGTAGCCAATGATCGACGGAGGGTAAATCAGTAGGCTCTCCCGACCAGGGAAATAGAGGCAGCTGGAAGCCTAGAACACACTGGAAGGGAGTGAGATTAGTAGCTGCCTTACCCAAAGAGTTCTGGGCGTATTCAGCCCAGAACAGGAACTGACTCCAGTCGTGTTGGTTGTTATGACAGTACGTTCTGAGGAAGCGAATGAGCTCTTGATTTTTCCGTTCATCCTGGCCATTGGATTCAGGGTGGTATCCCGAAGTTAAGCTCACATTAATATTCATCTGTTTGCAGAAAGCTTTCCAGACTCTGGAGGTGAACTGGGGTCCTCGATCTGAGACTATGTCATCAGAAAGTCCGTAAAACCGAAATACTTGCTCCATTAGGGTTTTGGCTGTCTCTTAAGCTGTGGGTAGTTTAGTTAGGGGAATCAGATGACAGGCTTTGGAGAAGCGATCCACTATGGTGAGTATAGTTGTGTGATGGTCAGAGAGGGGTAGGTCAGTCACGAAATCCACAGCGATGTGAGACCATGGTCGCTGAGGGTACCAGAAGAAGCGGGTATTTATACTTAATGGTCAGTTCGCTGAGGGCCCGATAATCAATGCACGGCCTTAATCCACCATCTTTTTTTTTTACGAAGAAGAATCCGGCCGAAGCAGGAGATGTGGATGGTCGTATGAATCCCTTTGACAGCTCCTCCTTGATGTAAAGTTCCATGCTCTCAGTCTCAGGTCTAGAGAGAGGAAATACCCGGCCCCGCGGTGGTATAGCTCCAGGGATGAGATCTATCGCACAATCCGTAGTGTGGTGTGGAGGTAACTTTGTGGCTCTTTCCTTACTGAAAGTGGTTCTGGTGGCTTTGAGTAGACACTCTGAGTGACCATGAGATGACCATTGGATGATCTGATGTGTTTTCCAGGAGATGGGTGGATCGTGCCGTTCCAGCCAGGGCAGGCCTAGGATGACAGGGTGCTCGGGTGATTCAATGACGTAGAAGCGTGATGGGCTGTGTCTTCGACGAAACCCGTCCGGACCCTATGGGTCTGCCGTCGAGGGCTGCCACGGCCACGTTGGGTGAACATGTAACAAGAGGAAGCCCATTTTCAGTAACAAAGTCACGATCGACAAAATTCCCTGCTGCCCCTGAGTCTGGAAAGGCTTTGGATTGAATATGTATATTTTTATACACCAGTTCAACATCTAATTTCATAACAAGGAAATGGCACTCACCCGGTTTTGGTCGTGTTGGTCTCACAGGGCAGGCGGCTCAAAGATGACCTGGTTTTCCACAGCACAAACATAATCCATTCTCAATCCGTCGATCACGCTCCTCAGTGGTGAGGTGTGTGGTGCCTATTTGCATGGGTTCCATGGATGGAAGAGCTAAGAAGTTGGTAGTAGCGGTGGGTGTAGGTGTAGGCGTCCTCTACATGAGCGGATGAGTTGATCAGTTCGAATGGCCAGCTCCATGTATTGAGACAAAGAGAGGTCCTCACCCTTGCACGCCAGCTCAGCTTGGAGCTCCTCACGCAAACCGCGCTGATAAATGGTCAAAAGCAGGTCGCTGTCCCAGCCTGTTCATGCCGCGAGCGTGTGGAATGTCATGGTGAACTCTGCCGCCGAAGAATTGCCCTGTTTTAAAGTTAGCAGTTCGTTTTTGGCAGTATGATCAAACACCTCTCTAAATTGACGCAGAAAGCTTTGATATGACGGAAAGGCGAGGCGCCTTCCCTCCCAGAGCGCCGTTTCCCACTTGAGGGTTTTTCCAGTTAGTAGTGAGCAAATTAGTGAGACTTTGCGGTCATCGTCTGCGAAACTGGTAGACTGTGACTTAATATATATCTCACATTGCAGTAAAAACCCCTTGCACTTGCCTGGAGATCCGTCGTATTTTTCCGGAAGCGATAGATGTGCTGGGTTAGAGACGCTGGGTATCAGCTGAGAGTATGTCTGAACAGGGGGATCCACAGATCTGTTTTGAGCAGTTGTAGCAGCAGTGAGAGCCTGAATGGAAGTTACCAGCTCCGCTGTGAGTGAAGTGAGCTTATCCAGCTGTTGTCTATGAGTCACTAGTTCAGAAGCTTGACGACTCATTTTATGAATCACTTGACTCATTGTTGCTGGATCCGGATCCGGCGAAGTCTTCTGTAATGACCTGCTCGAGTCATTTGGATCCATAAGCAACGTTTAATAAACTCCAAGTCAGACAGGCAAAGATCAGATACACAGGCAGACAAATCAACGTAGGGCAGACAGAATCGTAGTCAATGAACAGGCAAAAGAGTCAGGGCAGGCAGCGAGAATCAATAATCAGAAAACAGCCCAAATCAAACACGGGTAATCAGAAATACAGGAAATAAACGCTCCTAAATGATCGCCGGGGCAAATCAAGACTTCGCGCCGAACATAGTCCAGATCAGTGTTTAAATACAGTTCGAAATGAGCAACACTTGGGGTATGAATCATCCGAGGCACGTGGGTAAAGAGTCTGGGTAGGAACGCTAGTCAGAGGGCGAAGGTTCCCGTTGTTGACATCCAGAGAGATCCACAGAGACACGTTTTGTGACGATCTGAAATTAAAGAAGTTTACATTTTTTATTATTTAATTTCACCTAATGTTTATTTAAAAGTGAAGTGACATGTGGCCGGGTATGGTTTCCCATACTTGGAATTCGTGCTCTGCGTTCAACCCATCCAAGTGCACACACACAGCAGTGAGCACACATCCAGAGCAGTGAGCAGCCACAGCTGCAGTGCCCAGGGAGCAGTTGGGGTATCGGTGCCTTGCTCAAGGGTCTCACCTCAGTTGTGGTGTTGAAGGTGGAAAGAGTGCTGGTTATTCACTCCCACCACCCACAAACCCTGGGACTTTAGTTTAACTATATAATATAATACACAGTGATATAATTGATAACTATAATAACCTTGTTTAGTCTTATACTGTACATGTAATAACATTTTGATTATGCTAATAAATATTGTACTGAAAACATTTTTATTGTAATTCAATGTAATATTACTACACACATATTAATACATAAGACAAAAATGAATGTATTGATTCTAATGGATTTTTGCTATTATTATTACTACTATTAATAACAATAATAGTAGGCAAATTAATTGCCCTGACAATGGTCAAAATAAGATCAAAATGATCCTAAAATTATAATTTATGATCATGATCATTCCGAAAATGACACTTTATTTTCTTGTTTCTACGCAGCATATCATTTCCTTACTCTTTCTTTTAATTTTGGGGTGAAATAAGACCAGAACATGTTTATGAAACCTATTCCCGGAGAACCTGGAAATATCAAGGATTTCGAAAAGTGTGATTTCCAGGACTGGAAAAGTCATGAAAATGAGTCACATCTTAAAGGTCAAGCAGAAGAAGTCATGGAAATGTCTAAACTCAGTCTCAGTCAGACTCGGCTCAAAAGTATTTCTTAAGATATGAATTACTCTCCGTATAGTGATTTAATGAAGTCAAAACAGCTGTAACAAACATCACGGAAATTCATAGGTCAGAAAAAGCGTGAACCCTGTTGATGGGTTTTGCGAGAATTACAAATCACACCAAAAAAACCTCAAACACGCAATCATATCTTACAGATTTCCCACAGCTCCTTACTGCAAACATTACAGATTTTCTTTCCACATGACGACATTTCTGTCAGAACATTACTGTAATAGTTTGTGTAAAGCTGCGTGACTTTAACACGTCAACCCTTAAAGACGCACATTATACTCTCAGAATAACGCACGAGACGAACCGACAGCGGCCCGCGGCGTTACGCTGCATCACGTGGCATGTGGAAGCACTGATGATTCTGGAGCCGTTAGAAGAGGCTGGAGCCATTAGTTTCATCATCATTTGTGAGAGGTTGAGTGTTCTGGTGTGATGTTATCTTTCTCGGCGCTGGAGGAGGACATATGGGGGAGCGCTGACCCGAGTATATACGGCTGATAAAAATAGCTCAGCTGCTGTGAATATGCTCCGTGAGAGCAGTCCTGGGATTAGGAGCCGGTGATGGAGGTGCCGTCATTGAGCGGTGCTGAGTGGCACCTGTTTACATTCAGGTCGCTTTTTTTAATCAAATCTCAGGGGCATATATGATTTTTTGCTGTATGAGACAAATGTGGGGTTTGCTAAAGATTTCAAAAACAAAATTCCTAGGTCACTTATGTAGTCACTGATTAAAGGAGTAGTTTGCATTGCATCACTTGCTCATTAGAGTGCAGATCGGGCCGCATTTTTCAGTCCGAGCATCCTTTCTAAATATCGTCTGAACCCGGCCCGACCTGTCTGGTACCGCCGGGTACCGTCGGGCTTGGGTCGGGTATCCATCGTCTATTGCTCATTAATGGATGCTCTTTAGTGAATGGGTGGTGTCAGAATGAGAGTCCAAACAGCTGATATACACATCACAATAATCCACAGCACTACAGTTCATCAACAAATGTTTGTAAGTAACTAATTTGACATTAATGTGTTCTGTAAACTATGCCAAAATAATTAGTTTTTAAGTTTGTAATCCATAGTAACATTTCCAACAAATTAAAAGTACCTCTCACATCAAAATCCAGCCACATATTATTTATTTATTTATTTTTTTGAGCTGTTTTGGCTTCTATTCGGGACTTGATTTCTGCATATTTCTCTCCAGATTCTGATGAGGCAACTTTTTCACTGGAGAAAGTGATATTAGAGGTATTTTAGCCGGAAGCAACCGTTTGAAAATAAAATGTCTTACTGATGGATTTTTTTTTTCCTCAAACATGCAGATTTTGGCTTCACATGACATTATCTGATGGACTGGAGTGGTGTGGATTATTTAACAGCTATCAGCTGTTTTGATTCTCATTTTGACGGCACCCGTTCACTGCAGAGGATCCATTGGTTAGCAAGTAATACCAAATGTCTTCAAATCCGCTGAAGAAACTCGTCTCATCTACAGTACATTAGTAAAATATGCAGCAATTTAAATATTTGGGTGAACGCTGGTTAAAATATTATAGAACTATACTGACAAGCAACACACAGTCATCTTAAAATATTATAGAACTATACTGACAAGCAACACACAGTCATCTTAAAGCGCAGAGGAAAAAAAAAAAATATTTAAAATATAATTTGAGTTATGACAATATTAATTAAATGTGTAAATTGTTGCAAGCAATGATTTAAAAACATACACAAAAAATACTGAAATACAGAAAAATATTTCCTACATATATAGTTAATTGTGATCAGTACATTTAGTTTTTTTTTAAATTAACACATTAAACTGTACACTATTTCCATTTCAAACAAATACTCTATATTTATCAAAAAACATTTCACAAAAATATGAAGCAGTATAATTGTTTTCAACAATAATAATCAAAAACATGTCTTGAGGAGCAAATCAGTATAAAAGAATGATTTATGAATGATCATGTGACACTGAAGACTGGAGTAATGATGCGGAAAAACAGCTTTAATCACAGGAATAAATTACATTTAACATATACTCACATAGAAAACGGTAATTTAAAATTGTAATAATTTTTTCTGCATTTTTGATTGAATAAATGCAGCGTTGGTGCATTGGGGACATTAAAAACATTTAAAAATGTTTTCATTAGCCTTGATACTGGGTAATTATAAGACACTGTTATTGGTCAGCCACAGTACTTCCATAATGCGACATGTTCGTGATAGTCAACAACGTACAAAAAAACAACTGAAAAATAAAGTAATTTCAGAGGCAGAGAAGTGCACTACGTTTTGATTAAAGATTACAAAAATGACTTCCTTCAGAGTAACATGCACCAGTAAATCACTAAGAAATTAGACCAGAAATGTCTATTAAGAAAGCAAATAGGGCCAATTCTGATTTCCAGCAGAATATCGGGTCAAATCAAGTTCAAGTGTAATCCGTAGGTCACAAACTAATAGCCATCATTCATATACATGAAGCAAATGAGTACAACAGCGTGTTTGAGGCTGAATGAGTGTACGAAGATGCATGTGAAGAGAGTCCGTGTGTGTGTGTGTGAAACCATGTCTGTTTGATTATGCAGCATATGAAGGACTCATACTCGACAGAACAGCGTGCTATATTGCAACAGCCACTCCGTAATGATAGAGATATTGAGGGCTGTAATTGTTATTATTGCCAAACCCAAATTGAAACTCATAACCTGCCTGACTCCAGCTATCAGTTGTCATTAAGTAAGAAAACAGACGTCTCAGCGGCGTGGCCTCGGTGCCGCGAGCTGTCTGTTGACACACAAAGTAATTGAAGAGGGAGTCGAGCTGTTTGAGCGCACTCAAAAGGAGAAGAAATGAGCACTTGATCAGAGCGTTTTTATGTCTATAGAGATGATTTGATTTCACGTAACGTCTGTTTTATAGCCCACAAAGCCATTAATTTGCATGGAGGCGAGTCAAAATGTGACATTTTTATTTAGGCGCTTTCGCCGTGTTTGGAGAACAATTGACTAGTGGTTTTTTGTGCTGTCAGTTTCGGTGGCATGTCGTCTCATTATATCAGGCCTTACAGAGATGCTTAGGAGGTGCTCAAACACACACACTTTCTCTCAGAGTACAATGACAGTGTTGCCGAAGGTCAATGCTGAATTGTTTTGCTGTGGATTAGTACCAGCAGGTGAGTGGGATGTTTACTTTACACAAGGCATGATGGGATTTTATAGCACAGAACGAGTTGTAGCATGTCCATATCAAGATTATTATAGTTAAACGCAATTAGGTTACATTTTTTAAGATAAACGTATAATGAAAAACTCTTTAAAAGCATTTATTAATAACGTCAGTTTTCAGAGTCCTGAGCTACAGGTGCATTTAAATGAAGTAACATTAACAAAGTATTATAAATATGGTAACAAATGCTCATTGTTACTTAATGGTAGTTAATTATTAGTTAAAATATTTGGAGGATTTTCTAAAGTGTTTCCATTAAAACAGACTAACATGGTAAATTTATAAACTTAAACTATTTGGTTGCATTTGACTAAAAGCGAAGGAGGGATCTGTTTGACTGACTGGAGGTTCAGGTGGATGCGTGGCTGGGAAAAGAGGGTGGGCTGTAGGTTCCTGGATGGGACGCAAGCTTCGGATCTAGAAAAGATAATTACAAGGGTTAGGGTTGGGGTACAGAAAAATTCATTGGTTGGTTGAATAATGTCAGTTAGGCATGGAGGATACTTTTCCTGATTTAAACTGGGCTTTTATGAAACAAAAGTATTTGGCGAGTGCGTTGCCACCGTAATGATGGGTGAACGTGAAACGGAGGATGGAGCGGTTGTAGGGTGGTGTACTAGAGTACGGGAGAGACAAGGGAGGCGTGAAGGACGAGAGAAGGAATTTTGCAGTTGTGATTGTTCAGCTTTGGTTGTAATGGGAACGGGGTAACGAGAGAGTCAAAGATCGACCTGAAGACTAAGCGAGCGGCAATGCTGCTGTTTGTAAGGACTCGAAGGAGTGATTCTAGGTTGGGAAACCTTCTAGGCGAATGCGGGTTTAATGGGGAATACGGATTGCATTTTTAGCTGGGGAGAGACAAATACGAGGGAAATCGGTTGGTGTGTAGTGTCTCTGGAATATTTTGGTCTAATTATTTGGGAAACACTGCTTAAAGCATGCTAACTTCTCTTTGGTTGCCCTATTAATTTATCTATCTTAATTTGTATTGATAATCCTGATAACTTTGGAGGAAGGTTGGGAGAGACCAAAAATAGCTGGGTAAGGTGAATCTTGTGCATTGAATCTCAGATAGATGTTGATCCGCCTTTGCTCGAGGCGAAAAAGAAGGAAAGATTCAGCTGTTAAAGGAAACGTGCTTCACGTTTGTGAATGTTAAGGGTGCTACGAGGGCTGCGCTGGGAGACGCGATCGTTTGTTTATTTGCGTGGAGGGGGTTATGCGAATCTTGGGTGCTAAAGCTCAGATAGATGTTGATCCGCCCTTTGCTCGAGGGGAATGCGGAACAGATGGAAAATACGGCTGTTAAAAGGATACGTGCTCACGTTTGTAAATGCCAAGGATGCTACGAGGGCTGCGCTGGGTGACGCGATCGTTTGTTTATTTGCGTGGCGGGATTATGCGAATCTTGCGCGCTGAAGCTCAGATAGATGTTGATCCGCTCTTTGCTCTTGGCGAATGCGGAAAAGAAGGAAGATTCGGCTGTTAAAAGGATACGTGCTCAAAGTTTGTGGATGCTAAGGATGCTATGAGGGCTGTGCTGAGAGATGCGATTGTTTGGCGAAGGAAATCCACAGGAAGATGAAACGCCGGCTTGCGAGGGCTTTGATGAAGGGGAGTGGCTGGCGAATGGGACGTTTTGCGGCCTTTCGTGTAGGATGGGTTGAGGGAGCTGTGCTGGCTTGTGTAGGGTTGATAGATTTTAGGCATGAGCCGTTTTAGCGGCTGGGCTAACGAGCTGGCCCGGAGAGGTTGGACAGGCCTTGTTTGTAGCTGTGATGGCGGAGATCGATAACTAGAGCGCCGGGGAGAGCGTGTTGGTTGTTGGTAGGTCTTGCGGTCTCTAGTAGGAGCTGAGGGTCGCCATGACCCGATATTAAGATCGAGCTGAGGAAGGAAGGACTCTGGCTATTTATAGGGCCTGGCTTGAGATCTGATAGGATAATAGGATGATTAGAAGATTAGGAAGGTGAAGATCGTAAACGACTGCCTTCGCACCCCTCTTCCCGAAATGCGTTTCAGGAAACAATTTTTCCCAACAATTATTTAAATAATACTGCTTAATACTTATTTTTTAATATCATGCCTTCTATATCATGATGTGATGATACTCTACCATAAAAAAATTAAGAAATAAAAAAAAAACATTATAAAAAGACATAAAAAGGTTAAATATAAAAAAAATAACATGATTGTCCATATTTACAATCATGTCCTTATAATACTCTACCTTAAAAAATATAAAAAATAAATAAAAAATAAATTGTGAAATATAAAAAATAACATGTACGATTATATTTACAATATTTATCAGTGGCAATGTCCTAAGAATTTGAGAAAATGAAGGCATGATTATTACCCTACATTGGCCACAAGAAACAATACAATACAACCTCATAAGTGAGTAATTGTAATGTTTTACAACAACTCACAAATAGCACTTGCATGGCATTAATTTGATTTGACATCACCATGTTGCTAAGCTAATAATCACCTATTTATATACATCCACGTGCACTTACATTAAAATAAATGATTATTAATGTAATACAAGTTGTCGTTGTAAAGCATGAAACTGAGGGATAACTGCCTGTTGTGATGTATAGTATCACACTAAAGGTAAAGATTTTTTTAATTGTTGTCTTGAGCACCAGAGTTATTTTTGTTCATGTTTTGAATTACATTTTATTTTTAAATATTCCTTTTTGCACTTTAATTTGAAAGTTTTAGCATTTCGTCCTTTTGTCACTAAACAGCCAATAATAGTTTAGTATAGCAGTCATATTCAGCCAGCGTGTTTGATTGTAGCCCCCCACCTTCCTGTGGGTAACAGCATTAAGACCCCGTTTGAGTGTGAAATCACTCGCTGTAAGAGTTTTTGGCATTTATTATGTTTTATCACACAAGTCTTTCTCTGATATCAATTTACAAGCTTTAGGCGAAGCCATCAAAACGGGCTGCTAAAAATGAGCTAGCTCCGAAAAACAGTTAATATGTAAAGTTATGGAAGTTATAAAAGTGATAAAAAGGTTATTTGAGCTTTCAATATTTTGCTCCACTTTCGTCTTTTATATCAGAGATCCATCATTTTCAAATTAAGAGACACCTTGTGTGTGAAAAGCACACTGTTAGCGTCTGCGGTCTGACAGTAGTTGAGACGCACATGCTTGAAAGTGATTTAGCGAGCGCTCAGGTGTGGTGATATTTCTCAAATATATAGTTAATATGACTGGATTTTAAAATGAAACAGTGCTCTGCTTGTTAAATGTTCATTTTTGGCAAGTTAAACTTTTATATCAAAAGAAAATAAGCTTTGGATTTGTCGCAGTAGCATACGCATAACAACATTTCTAGTAAAATATGAAGCTGCACAACTTTTTTCAACACAAATGAAAATTATTTCTGAAGGATCATGTGACACTGAAGACTGGAGTAATGATGCTGAAAACTCAGTTTTGATCACAGAAATCAATTACAGTTTAAAATATATTAAAGTACAAAATAGTTATTTCAAATTGTAAAATTATTTCACAATACAATGCTGTATTTGAAATCAAATAAATGCAGGACTGGTAAGCATAAGGCACTTTTCTTTTCAAAAACATCAAACGCTAGTGAAAATAAATAACTATTTGCATATTTATTATTTCATGCAATATTTCTGCAGTAAATCATATTATTAATAGTGCTGTCAAATGATTTTTCGCATCCAAAAAAAAAAAAAAAAAAATCTTTACATAATATACATACACACACATACAGTATTTATTTAGAAAATATTTACATGCATATACTGTACACTTATGTATGCATTATATTTTATATTATATCAATTGCGATTCATCGTTTGACAGCACAAATCAGCATCATTTGAGGGAAAAGTTTAATTGAAAAAAAAAAACGAAAATGAAATATATTTTATTTTATAAATTATAAACATTATGTAACAACATTTCACAATATGACTACATTTTCCTTAATTTTATTACTACTTTTATTATTGTTATTTTAATAACTTGGTATTTCTTTGAAAATGTTATATATTTACTTTTATGTATATGTATATATATTTTTATGCAAGAGCCCCCTTGTCTAATATTATAATTGTACCTATAATAAAGTTTAATATTCAGGACAAAGAGTATAGGAGCAACAATAGTGATGCTTACCAGAATCAAAGCTTTGCGCTCTCTGTAGCGGACGTGACGTGACGGGCCGGGGAGGGGCCCGTTCAATAGCCTGTGAACCCGAGCCAAGTGGCGGCTCTTAAGGTGAGGGGCCGAGGTGCCGGAGAAGTAATTTAATCGCAAGCTCTACCCAATTCCCTGGGCGGGTGAGTTTAAGAAAGGTCATGGCGGGGAAGCGGCCTGAGCCACCCCTTCCCAATTATGAGTGGTGCAGCAGAAGATCGCTGAGCTGTGCGTGGCGTGACAGTAATTTAGCGACACCTCATCTGAGGGAAAGGAAGTCGCAGATGGTTGATAAGGGTGTAAAAAATGATTTGCCAGGACCTGTTAGAAACCACTGCACACAGACCAGAGTCCTACATAACCAACCACACCAGACTATCTATCTATCTATCTATCTATCTATCTATCTATCAAATTGTACCTATCCAGTTATCTACCTATCCATCCATCCGTCATCTAATTGTATCTATCCAATCCAATAATCTATCAATCCAGTTTTCTATCCATCTATCTATCTAGTTATCTATCTGTCTATGTATATATTTTTAGATCTTTCTATTTATCTACTGTATTTCCTGAAGATTACAGTACATGCGCTTATTTCCATAGACACACTCTTTTTGCCTTCCTGTTCAAGCAATTCACTCTTTCTCCATCTGTCCATCTCAATATACTTTTGTTTTCATCTCTTCTGCTCAGTCCATCCCATCTACTCTTCCCTCCCTCATTTCTTCCCCTCCTCTCTCTCTCTTTCTCCCTCCCTCCTTCTTGCCCTGGGGCCACGTGACGGCCCTGCATGATTATTGGCGCAATCACTCATGTAACAGCCTGCCCAGCTTTCGGTGGGGCCTCCTGTATTTGTCACTGTCACTTCCCCAAGTGCTCCGCCATTGTCTTGGAAATTGTATGTGTAAGGCAAGAGATGCCTGTGACCCACTTCGACAAGGGAGCTGGCGACGTGAGGGCGCTCATCGCCGCGGAGGGGAAGAAAAAGCAAAAAAAACTGAAAGGGAGGGAAAAAAACAGCAGTTTGATGTGTCCTATTATGTGTCCCAGCTAGAGCCATAAATAATTGTGACAAGTTTTTTGTTGCGCGTGAAAGTCCTTGACTCTGCCTCCTGTTCCAGCGCCTCCTCTCTGGCGCTGAGATGCTGCCAAACTCCCCCCACCCGCTCCCAGATGATAGATGGCACAGCGAAGCAAATGACAACGGGATAGATTTTTAGTTTGTGCTTTGAAAGGGATCAGTAATGGTGCTTTGCTGTACAAAGCAATAAATGGGAAGGACGAGTGAGGGAGAGGCAGAACGAGAGGAAGAGGAGATGGAGGGGGGTAAAGATTCATTGCTGCAGTCTGAGAGGGTTGGAAATGATAATCACTGACATGTGAATTACTAAATATGGACTTTTGGGCATTTTAGCAAAGTTTTTGTACTGGACTGGACAGCTAAGGATGAATTGGCGATTTTTCTTTGGCAGGAAACAACCAAGGAAGTGGAGCTGTTGCCTGCCAAGCCAGTTTTCTTGTGCAGTTCATTAGAACGCGTTTCTGTCTGAGCGACATATTAGCAGACAGCACATGTGCTTTAAAACATAGAGCATTGGGGCTCATGTGGACCATGCAGGTTTGAATCAGCAACAGTACTGTATTTTTTTCAAAACAAACAAACAAAAATGTGAATAAATATTCAGTTTATTTAAAAATATAAACAATAATAAATAAATAAATAAATATGTATATATATATTTATATATATATACATATTTATTTATGTATTAAAAAGTAATGCTAAAATGAAAATAGCTAGGATGTTTACAAGACCTGATAAATGTATCTTTATCCATTAATCTCAATGGCAGATAAGTTTTAGTATATCAAAGGAACTGTAAAAAAACATAACACACACACACACACACACACACATGTATTAGGGGGGCATAGATATTTTTTTTAATCTAGATTAATTTTTATATTATATGGCTCATTTTAATTCTGCCAAATGCACTCAGAATATGTGTGCTACCAAAATAATGACTAAAAGTAAAGCCTTTTACAGCAGGTCGTTAGAGAATGTTTTGTTTCACAGATGTACTTGGTGATTTTAAACCCATCCGAATCTGCCATGTCTGTGTTTTCTCTCACAACCTCTGTGATAATTCTAGAGTCCGAATGCGATATCTATATGGATGTCTATGTTATTTTTCACAACACGTTTCCTTGTGTGTTTTAGCCAACGCGATATGCCGTAGATTCTCTTACCACACGCACGTTTATTATATTTTGATATATAAATAAATAAATACAAATAAAGAGCCAGATCACGTAAACTGTTAAGACTGGCAATTTTGAAATCAGTATCAGGTAAGATTACTCACATTCATTTCTGCACTCGTTACATATGTTTCAACATTAAACATGGGTTTAGTTCAATTAAAAATCATAATAGTTGAACTAAAGTAACCATACATTAACATGGTTTTACTATACTAGCCATTTAGCTTCACCATGTTATTTGTTATTATACTAATTGTAATCAATCTAAATGATTATAGCAATACACGCATACAGAGCGCGTGATCTATGTGACACCCAGATGTACAGAACAGATCCTCTCACCTCTGTAATAAACACACCCCCTTACCTCTTCAATAAACACGGAAGTGTTATGGTGCGTTCACACCGGACGCGAATGAAGCGTCAAGCGGGAGTGATTTACATGTTAAGTCAATGCAAAGACGCGAATAGACATCCTGCGGTGCGAATCGCGCGAATTACGCGTAGAATAGCCGCGTTAACCAATCAGGAGCTTGCTCTAGTGGTGACGTGATTACTAGCAAGCGGAGGCAGACTTCAGAAACAATA
>JAUCMU010000032.1:1950306-1960903 GCA_032275025.1 Enteromius treurensis | reverse complement strand
TAGAATTCGGCCGGAAGCAGTAGGTCATCCGGGTACTTCTCGCCTACTGAATTTCGGATACTATGAATTTGGACATATTACTCGCCTCGAACACTGTTTTTCACGTACTATGAAGTAGGGAAGTAAGCGATTTCGGACGCAGCCTATGACTACGACGAACATGAGAGAGAGAGCACTGTGTGCTCAGGCGCTTCCTTTCTCGGCTCCATCAAAATAAAAGTCTGGCGTGACCTCTGTGACCACTACAAATAGGGCAATTTTTATTAAAATGCATATATACAGTAAACATGAATGGACATAAACATACAAATAAATTACAAGTCAGTATGGAAATCTTTTCTACAAATTCACAGTCCCAAAAGTGGTCGCGGTTGAAGAAACACGTTACGTCATACACTACGTTATTTAAGGTAAGTTAACCCAAGATACTACAAAAGTGCTACTGTACATTTAATGTGAAACATAAATAAATTTGTAAACATCGCAAAATATATCGCAGGAAAAAATATATCGTAATGTTATTTTTTTCCCAATATCGTGCAGCCCTACCATATGAGTTATGTACGGTGGCTGAGAGAGCTCAACGCGCTGCAAACTTCAGGAAACACATGTAAACTAAAAAACAACAACACATTAAGAAAACATCTTCATCAGTTTGACAACGCAGGTGCCGCAAACACAAAAACGCGCTGCAAATAGCACAGACCACAACCGAAATGTTTCAGGGGACCTCAAAAAGTGATGAACCCATCTGAGAGTAACTCTAGCTAACATAGCATTAAAATAATGTTTCACGGTTAAGTGTGTAATTCGTCAGATTAGTCTAATAATACCCAAAAGACCGTATGATCAGTTTGTTAAAATAAACACTAAAAAACTGACCTTTTAGTTCAGCGACAACATTTCTGCTCTGACCAAAAGCCACGGAACAAATAATCAGGTCCCAGATAGGTTTGTCACATTTTGAAGTCCCCCTGAAACATTTTGTTGTGGTCCGTGCTGTTTGCAGCGCCTGTGTTTGGTTGCGTTGTGAGAATTTGCAGTTTGCATGCGTTTTTTTTTCTGTTTGCATGTGTTTTCTTAAGTTTGCAGCATGTTGAGTTCTCTCGGCCACCGTAGTTATGGTTATGTTATGACTATAATCCTCATAGGTGCCTTTACGCTTACTGCAAATACTAAAATATACTTACGCTTTAAATCAAACTTTTTAATTTTCAATTGTTTTGCCTATGTACAGTAACAACAGCAAAAGTTAATTTTCAGGGCTAGATCAGAATCATGTGACATAAATATTGCATTTAAATTGATTACTTGACTTTCACATGAGGGGCTGTTGCCGTTTTCCATTTGAAATCCGGCTTTAGAGCTATGAACAACACAGGCCGTGACTGTTTCCTGATTGGAAGCATTTTTACTTGATAATAGCATCTGTTGGCTTATTAACATGAGTGGATCTTTCAATAAGAACACGTTATACCCAGTTCTCCAAGGGGTTTGCAGAGAAAATAATTTAAACTGTCAAAGACAATAACAAAAGTTGTACAGATGCACAGACTCTCTTTATGTCAATGCACAAATGACTCGTTTTTCATTTTTTATCTACAGTATAGCAGCGATAATCCTTGGAGCACAGTGAAATGTGAAATCTCTGTTGTGTTTGTATAACTGGCATTCCTTGTGCAAACCTAGCAACACCCTGAATCTCTCGGTGGACATCCTAATTAAACAAACTCACACGAGCATTACAGCCAAGGTTGTGATTTATGATATCGCCTCAGATAGTTAAAGCCGACTTCCGTAAAAATCCATCACGTACATCACCGGACATTACCGCCCTAATTAAACACCCAAATGCCTGCAGATATCATAAAATTAGAAAAAAACACACACACACACATACACGCTCATCCTTAATAAAGCACCGCATCTGTGATATTACAAAAGAGGGCAGTATTGGAGACATTAAAAAAAAAATATCTCTCCACCAATGTGAGCGTAATTTGTCTATTTTAGGCCAAATGTTTCTCGCGATGTGAAACTGATTAATTATTTGAAATATACTGATTGCAGCGAGCTGAGAATGTGGCATTAAAATAATGACTCCTGAGCCTCTTCTGAGTTTGTACATTTAGCATCGCACAACCATTAGGAATAATCTGTCCAATTAAAGGTTGTGTAATTAATTAAGTGCACATTCTGTGAAAAGGCAAGAAGGGAGAATTTATCAAACTGCTGAAATATGACCTATCTTGTCCAAAAGACTAATATGTTTAAACAAAAGATGAAAATTGATGACAACATTATTTGTAACAAAATGCTCACTGTGCAACTATGATGCATTTGTCCTCAGATTGCGCTTCTTAGCATTGTCCTTACAGAATGCGTGATGTATTACCCCAGGCAGCGTGGCAATAACTTTAGATGAAAGGCCTGCCTGTCTGGGGACTGTGTTTTCGTAATGCGCATCTCGCTTGATATCTCGACCGTAACGGCGTGCGCGGGGCTCGCAACCGGCAGTGGCAGCTGCGGAAGCGTGACATATGGCTGTTTTTCAACATAAACATGATCTTTTCTAGGTTTATCTGGTGCACGACACCACAATAATCTCCCACGTCAAGCACTTTGGACAGATCCGCTCAAGTTCCAGAGCCATCAAAGGATTTCCGAAGCTTGGCAGGCTCCGAACGAGGCCCCTGGTGCAAACCTTCTCACCGTTTGCCACAAAACCACAGCCAAATAACCGTGTGTGGGCTTGGCTGCAGTTATCCAGGCACATGGGTGTGCGGAGGTGTGTGTTGATGGAATTGCGGGCACGGGACGAGCGTGTGTGGGCGTGTTGGCATGCATGTGCAACATGGTGTTGCGGAGCGCGCTGTGTGCAACTACCAACCGCGTACATGCATCGCGATGGACAAAGCCAGTCACCTCTATTTACAAGCTGCTTATACACTGAAATAAATTATTAGTTGAATTTACTATGTTTTTTAGGGTAAGTGATTGCAATCAAAGTGTTTTAGCAATAAATAAGCACATTTTGTTGACTGGCTTTCAGCTAAATTAGTTTATTTAAATGTAGCTAAAATAAATCGTTTGCAACCACTTAGCTTAAAAAAAATTCTATAATATTCTACTGTTTTAGACAGTTATAAATGGGAAAATTATAGAATTAATGTTGAAAAGTACTTTAAATATGAGAAAAAAACTGATAAATTTTAGATGTTTAAAAAAAAATAACTATATACATATATATAATTAAATATTTATATTTCTTTTTTGAAGTTTGATATAAAACATGGATCATTAAAGAGCATTTTGCAAGAAAATGCTATTTGTTTCTGCTTTGAAATGTCATGTATAATTTCAATGTTTCAAAGTTGTTTGCAATTTTTAAGTGGAAATAGTTTCTACATAAGTTCATAAATTCAGTGAATTAAAGTTTCATTCAACAATCAAATGTAGAACATTACATAAAAGAGTAAATTATGTTAAAAGTGTATTACTTTTGTTCATAGCATGGGCTATAATTGCATAAATATTTATTATTCATAATTAATGTTTTAGCTCTATGTAAGTAAGTTCTTTTTTTTTTTAGTTCATTGCTAGCCTCAAGTTGTTTAATATTTTCTCAACTTTTTAAAAAAATTAATTTATACTAGTAATTTGTACTTTCATATGTGTGCCTTTTCAGGTACTAATATGTACAATTTAGGGTTAAATAAAGGTACAGTTTTCAGCTCGAACCTTTTTTCTGACGTGTATCAATCACAAAACATAAGCTCCCGTAAGTCTTACGCCACATAAACAGGCCTGTATACATTTGCACAGCACATTTGATGCATTCGACTTCTTAATGCAGAAGCATTCACCCGCAGTCGTGTGATGCAGCCCTGTTTTGCCGCACCGTCTTTCTGTGCCAGTATCCCATATGGCGGTGATAAGCACCATGGAGATTCTGGCCAGAGACGAATGCCACACCATTCCAACACAGGAACACATGTCGGTCACTGCTCCCAACAGGATGTAGCTCCGAGGACATATTGCACTGAGCCTTACTGTAAAAAAAAGCATAGGAACCTCATAAATCAAGAGAACAATCCTGACGCGCCACCCACACATCTCACATTAAACAGACATTCCATTGTTCCAGCACACATTTTTGACTGTTGACACATCCTCTTTCCATACCGCATCGAACAATAAACTTGCATTATTAGTCTGCGGCGCGGTGCGAACGCAGGGAAAATGCTGGCATCCTTTTGCAGGATATTTTTGAGGAAGCATAATATTTGCGCCCAGGCATCATGCTAAAATGAAGAGCAAAACAGACAGACTGAACGGCTCATATATCAAGCAAAACCTTGAGGGTCAGCCGTCATGGGACGTTGCAGAAGTTTTTTGGATGTTGAAGGGAATGTAAAAGCGACTAAAGAGTTTGTGGAGTTTGATAGATTTTACTTTGACTGATGGACAGTTAAAAAAATGATATATTAGCATATGTGAGAAATGAAGGTAATCAGCATATTAAAGGCATAATCAGCCAAAAATCTAAATGATGTCATCATCACTCGTTCCTGTCATTCCAAACCCATTTCTTTAGGATTAACTATTTATTTTAAAGGGATATTTTACTTAGAAATGAACATTCTGTCCTAATTTGTTGTTTCAATCTTCTAATGAACATAAAAACCACGAGCCAGACGTTCATCAAAAACCAGGAAATAACAACAAACATCAACCTCGCCATCCGTTTCATCACCGACGTTGAGTGGATGTGCTGGTTAACGCTGGTTAACAAGCTGAGAATCCGATGTGTGGGCCAACCTGTTGTCATAATCTGTCAAAACGTGTCATGTCTTGTCACAGCTTGACATGAGCTGAATGATAGGCCACATCAAGGGAAGAGTTACTGCATTGAGAAAAGCTCCAGTCTGCCCTGAAATAACCACACCTGTAGACGTGCCGCTGCAACCCACCTGCATTCAGCTGCCAAACTCTGAGGTAGCTGCACTTACATATGTAGGGAAAAAAATCCACTCAGAGCTTTGTTTCCACTTGAATTGGACGATGAGGCTATGAGATATATGTGCAGTCCATTGATCTTCCCAAACAAAAATAGGAATTGGAAAATTGGAACAACTTAAAACCTCTATTAAACAATTGTAGAATTCTTAAATTAAATAATATGAGAAAAATATATATTTAGTGTAGTATGTTTGAAGAAAAACTATTTGTTGTTTTATTGTGGTAATTTATTGTGGTAATTAAAAGCTAGTAAATATTAAAACGATTTTTTTCTAGTTTATTCCTTTTATTTCTTTAAAAAAAATATATTTTATTTTACTGTATTTTTGATCTTATTTAAACCTTGCAGTACTTATTAAACAGGAATATATTTAATTTATTATATATATATATATTATTTGATTCATGTAGTGCTTTTTTAAAGAAACCTCATACTATTTTGTTTTATTTAATTGTATTGATTTATTTTATTTTCAGTAACACTGCAAATAGTGCATCAGCATTTTTACATATTTTTATCCCCCAATGAAATTAAATTCAGCCTAAAAACAAGAGAAATCCACTCAAGCATTAAACTAGTCTCAGTCAATATTTGTTCTTGTTAAGAATGCAATTGAAAGTGCTGAAAACCGTTTGATTCCAGTGTCTTCTACAGACAAAGTGTGTCATTTCTGCACCTCTAGCGCCACTAAAAGAACTAGCAAAACAGTGACTATTTTCAAACAAGTTTCCTGGACACGCCTCTCCCCAATCTGCTATCGGCTGATTAAAAAGACAGCTGCACCCCAAACTCACACCATTGGCTGAGTCCTTGTCAAACAGCCGCTCAGTTTATTGTGCCACTTTTCAGGAAAATCAGCCTATGGATGTCCAACACAGTCTCATGATAAGTTCGTACGATTTTGTACGATTTGCCTAAAACCCTGTGAAAGGTTGATTTAGGGGGCGGAGTTAGATTAAGGTCAGTTGCACAAATTCATATGAATTGGCAATTGGTAAAATACAGTACGATTATGAAGAAATGGTATGAATTCAGGTTGGAATGTTTAACTTATAACTGACTCAACATATTAAACTAGGATATGAGAAAGTGTTTTAACATAAAAAAAAATGACATACTTTTTCACTCAAATGAGGATTTCCAGCTCTAACCCCAGAAGTGCCATCAGGAAGACCGGCATGACGGCTTTCTATCCGGAGAGAGAGGAAAAAGTGGTCGCAGAGAGGGAGTTAGTGAAAGAAATAGAGATGAGAGAAAGAAAGAAAGAGGAAGAAAGACACTGAAAGAAAGAGCGGCTGTGGCTGACGAGCGAAATGCAGAGAGAGGGAGGCATAAATCCTGTGTCCTATATAAAAAGAAATACTATCCATGTCAAGGAAAGGTGGGATGCCCTAAAATGAATGATAACAGACTCATTAAAAATAACGGCCGCCTAAATGATAAATGACCTGCCTCCCGAGAAGAGCAGCGCAAGGCGGCCTCTACAAATTAAGACCGCAGTGCTGTTAAAGGTGTTATTTTCCCAGTACTTCCAGCACCAAAATATCAAGCAGCCACACCATTATTTGCTCTTTATTACTGCCCAGCGACGGGACCTTTGGAGATTTAAGGCGAGTCTGTACATTATCAGCCTCTGTTATTTTGTTAATTATCCTGATTCGTGATTTATGACACAGTACGGCTTAATTAAAATGTGAAATTGCATCAAATTGTAGGGGTTTTATAGGGACTGGACCGGAGCAAGCATTTGCAAGTGATTCGTTTATGTAAAGGAGTATTCAGTGCATTGTAGGAGAGAATCGTCTAAGATTTAGGTTGACCATGCTATGTAAAGTAAAAAATTATATGGAAAGAAGAGAATTAAAGTAAGTGGGAGTAAATATTCTGAAATACATATTTGGGATTTAATAGTTTTTAGTATATAGTTTTACCTGAAATAAACATTTTAAAACAATATTAAAGTGCCCCTATTATGCCTTTTCAAATATGTCATGTAGCTGTATGTGAACATAAACTATCTGCAAAGTTGTGACGCCGACAGTGTATGATAAATAAAGTTATTGTCTATCAAAAAAAAGAGTCCGCTCACATTCACCTAAACGAGTCGACAGCAATAAGAATATTTTTCTGTTACGGCCACACTTCACGAAGTAACATATTTGCATAATGCCCGCCCACGTTCTACATCGCGAACTACTTATGGCAATGGTGTTTAGTTTTTTCCGACACGTGCTGTAGCGGTAGACCAATCATAAAGGACTGCGCAATCTGACCAATCACAGCAGTGAGGGCTCAAGGAGAGGCGGGGTGTAGACAGACTGATTCTTAGAACTGCTTCACACGAGTCGTTTACAAATCATTTGGAAATGGGTTAAAATAAGTCTATTTTTGGAGAAAACTAAAGTGTTTTTTGACCTTGCATACATGTTAACCTGTTTTCAGAGACTCATAAAGCAATATAAATTTAAAATGTTAATATTGTTTTTAAGTCATAACATGAATTTCTTCGAGTAATTTTGCTAAATTATGCTTAATTCTTCAAACCTATGAAAATTTGTGTAAAAAATAATGAAGGAGATTTCTTTTGGAAACTGCAGTGATATGTACTTATCGGTACATATTTCATGATGTCATGCTAAAAAAATGCACCCAGGTACATTAATGCAATGAGACCATGTAGGTAACATCTTATATTTTAAGTTTTTTTTAAATGTATTATTATTATTATGGTACAGCTTCAAAACATTACAAATATATACATACACAATATAAAATAGATACAAAATAAAGGTTCATCATTGGCATTGATGCTTCCTTGAAGAACATTTTAACATCTACAGAACCTTTTTATTCCTTTTTATTTTAATGTATTTCTTTATCTAGAATTTCTGTTGGTGTTTCTATGGCATCATATTGAAAAACCTTTTTTGCAATTTCTTTATTTATTAATTCTATATTTTTTGTTGACTTGGAATATGCTTGAAAATCTAACCTTTAAAGATGATTTAGACAAATATACAGATGACAACTAATTTTTATTCATCAAAATACATTTCTGCCTTCTCATACCCCTGACACAAGTGCATTACTGTGAACTTGTTTTCTGTCCGTTTATATAAACTGAAGGATGAGTGGAAATGCTTTGCTTTTGTAATGGACAGCATACCACAGACACAGTGATAATGTAGAGCTTAAGTTGTATTTAACATAAATTGAGCTTTTATAATCTGCAGGTTTTTCAAGATTCCTCTCTTGCAGTTTCTAGAACACTATAACCGTAAACATGTCGCCAAAAAATCCTATAATTCATTAGTGATGATTTGATCGCTCATGTAAGTAATTTAGTTAATACTTGATGATGACTGTGACACACCCACACTCAGAAGAAGAGTATCTCAAATCCATCCGTTCATGTCAGAATGGTGTTTCATAAAGGAAAATGACTCACGCAGTCTGATTCTCATAATTTACAAAATTACAAATGAATTCACCTTTGATTTCATGTCACGTCAAGATCTGAAATGCAGAAAATTATTTACTTGATCATTATTTTGTTATCTTTTAAAAATCCTTAAAACAAGAAATATTTTATTTTGATGAAACATTTGACAAGATGTAAATAAATTATATTCCATGTATACTGTATAAATATCCAGTCTGAAAATCTATTTTCTAAAACAAGTTGTATGAAATATACCTTATGTCTTACCTTATATCTTAGCATAAATGTTTTACATTTTGAAAGGGCAACTTGCAGTTTCCACTTCCATTTGACTGTCTCTTCATTAAAAACAGAATTAAATTAAATTAAATTAAATTAAATTAAATTAAATTAAATTAAATTAAATTAAATTAAGATACATTATTATGTTTTAATTTAAATTTAAAGTGTGTGTTTGTTTGTTTTAAATATAGGCATACAATATAATTTAAACAAAACTAACATTTTAACTGAAATAAAACTGATAAAGATATAAATTATTTTAATTATATATGTATATATATATTTTTTTTTTCTTTTCTGTTTATAATACATGAATCAATTGTAAAAAACAAACAAACTTGTTTTACATCATTTTTAGTGGAAACCAAGGCAAATATAACATTTGATACAGTAGTCAACATTTGACATGGATAAAACAAGTTATTTTTAATTTACATATTCTAAAATTTATATATGTTATATATGAAGCAAACAATTTTTTCAAACTAACTATTTTTTGTTACTTTTTGCAAACAAATTGTGCACACACATATATATATATATATATATATATATATATGTGGCAGTGATGCCATTCTAACATGAGATGCACGTGGTAAACCTTGGATGTTTAGGTGTGCAAAGCAAGACCATTATTCTGTGGTTTACTGTAAAAGTGTATCTGCCGAATATGTCTCGCCTTTATGTGCAGCGAAAGATCATGTCTGTCTTTCACCCGCCATGCAGCCTGTTATGTCCTGGACTTATAGATGTCAAAGACGTGAGAGACACTGTACCGTATGTCAGAGAGAGCAGCGTGTCTGTCTTTATTCTGTAGATGGTGGCATTCTTTTACCGTGAGAACACTGTCTGGCAGACGGTCCAGCGTTAAACACTCAAAGACCTGTGAAGACAAGAGTTATGGAGCAGCAGAGCAATGCGTTAACTCTCAAATTCAGATGCTTTAAACTGTTAGATAAACCATAACAATGAAACACATCATAGCAGTTTTGAAAATAATAAAGCGTGAGGTTTTACTTATTCCCATTAAATCGAAACAGGTGTTATGAGGCCATTTCAGTCTGGAGATTCATGTTAAGTGGTGCTTTAGCATTAGGGGTGTAAGTACTTTTATGATGCTTTTCTGTGAAGAAATACCGCATGATAATCTCATAAGAAGTTCAAACAACAAAAGAAAGGTTGAAACTATGTGTGGGTGAGTCACTGGTGCCAAAATTGACATTTCAGGTTCAACTGTTCAGAAAGTTCTGACATCATTAGAAAGGTTTGTCAGTCGCATGCCACTGATAATCTGTTAAGCAGCAGGTTATCTAGGCAGACTAACATGAAAATCGCCTGTTCTGTCTGAGCTGAGTCATACACAGACAAAGCCTTCTGATTCTAGAGAGGTAGGATGTAATGGCCTGCATCTTACCTGCCATTGTAATTTGAAAACAGCAACTATACAGTGGTATAGTTCATAAGAAAAAGAGAGAGAAAGAAAGAAAAAAAAATCAAATAAATTATTAATTTTTAGATTTCATTTCTATTCTATATCTTTAAAATGCACAAATAACACACATACCTATTTTAATATAGATATAGATATAAAATAGAATTTATAACTTATAATTTCTGATTAATAAAAATATTATTTCAAAATATGTACTTTCTACTGAACATACAGAATGTAATTTAATGCTGTTTACAACTGACTTAATATTTTAGAAGAATATAATATTTTATATTTTATATAATGTGATATAACCTAATTTAAAGGTGCCATAGAATGATTTGAGAGAATATTTTAAATTGTTCTCTGATATGTACATAGAAGATATGTAGCTTAGGTAAGGGGAAAAAATGCCCAG
>JAUCMU010000032.1:1907903-1941708 GCA_032275025.1 Enteromius treurensis | reverse complement strand
TTGCAATTGTTGGAAAGAATGAGAAACTGCTACTATGATGTGCACACATGACTAATTGTTTTGAGAAATGCATTAACGTTTGTGCAAATTTAAATACTGTTGTGAGAAATGCACCAAAGCGACTGAGAAAAACTATAATCTTTTGTTAATTTGATAATTCATTAATGCATCTTTTTATTTATTTACTTAGTTTAAAGAATAGTTTTATTAGTGAGGGAATTGTTGTTTGTCTTTTATTTGTTGACTTGATTTTTATTGATTTGATTGATATTATTATTATTATTATTATTATAATTTTAGACATATTTTAGAGAATACGAAAGTAATTTTCTGAATCTTTATGATGAGATATGATGAAAACCAAGTAGGGAATGGGGAATCTCCCTATTATGAGGCTTCTGTGTTGGTTTTATTGTTCCTCACAGGTTTGAAAAGCATCAGCACAGCTCATAGATCAAGGTCACATGACTGCTTTTAACACCGTTAGTGTCATTGATTAATTAAGACGACACACTCTGATTGGCTGTCAGCAGTCATTGGATGCTGACAGCGGTACATTGACCATACAGCATATTACAGCCTTTTTTCTCTCTCACTTTCCCAAACACTCATACACACACAAAGGGTGATAAACCACGCTCACTGACCACCACAGTGAACAAAAAAAGTCAAATTATGAAAAATAATGAAAAGACATCAATATGAATTCAGTGGAGACTTGTTTCATTCTGTTTTAGACAGCGCTTTTCAGCCTGTAATTTTCTGTAAATGTTAACATGGTCAGTGCTACCTATTGATTCTATTATTTTTGACCTTGCATTAGTGTCGGCTAATCTCGCATGCCATAAAATTTCATTTTCTTGTGAAAAATACTGGTAGGCCCTCAGGGTGAGTTAGACACAGGCCGTGGCACTCTTGGGATTCATAAGTGCACACGCGGGTAAACAAACCATACAGCTAATGCTTTTTACACCACTGAGCAGCACTGCAGGTTACATTTCCACCTAAACCCTTTATTCTCCTCTTTTCAAAGTGACTTGATGTGTCGTTTGCTTGCGGAGCCTCGTTCAAAGATAAATGCATGCTTCCTCCAAAGATATATTGTTTTCTCCCTCCTTTTCTAGTATGGAAGGTGAAGAGAGCAGTTATTAAAGAGTCGGATGTGATGCATATCTGGTTTAGCTTGCCCTCTTGCGCTCTGAGGTCACGTGCATGAGGGCGGCACATTTTGCCTATTGCTTTCAAAGGGTAAATAAAGTTTTTTTTGTGCTTACTGGAAACAGCTTACATTGCAGGAGTCACGCTGGAAGGCCATTTATATGTTCAGAATATAATAAAGGCAGGGGTTGATGCCTTTTATGTGGCCTGCATTTATCTTTATGAGACGTTTTGGCAAATAAAGTTTTGTAAAGTTTAAGTTGAACGGTAAACATGTAGTAAAAGTGTAGAGTTTGCTTTTTCGAAGTATAATATTCTATTTGTAATAACAAATTAAACTATCAAATGTTAGCATTTTTTTGTAATTCTATGTAATATTTATTTTTCCATGCCATTTTTAGCAGTTAGTTAGTGAATTAAATTGTAAATTATACGAAATAATTTTAATCAGTATATAATGACATACTCTCAATATGGCATTTTTTTTTTGATATTGAGACAATATCAACCCAGTCTCACGGCAATTCAAACATATTTTATACAAATACAAGTAACCTCACTCAAATTCATTTTCGCTATATTATATTGTACGAGTTGCCAATTTGTATGACTTTTTTATGAATGACCTACACCTAACCGCGCCCCTAAACCTACCTGTCACTGGGGTTTAGACAAATCATTCAAAATCATATGAGTGAGGTCATATAAATTTGTACAAATTAGCATGATTTTGCCACCTCATACGAGTACGTACGAATTGGTCATGAGACCTGCAATCGTTTCATTGGATAAACAAATTCCCCATTCCCAAGAGGCTTTGCTCCATTCTACATTAGATAAAATATATATATATATATATATACTGTATATATATATATATATATATATATTAAAGATTATATATACTTTATTGAGCTCTAAGGGGAATTCAAGAACAAACAAAGAAATCAAATGTTTTTTGTTTTTTTTTATTCTGACCATGTTCTGCAGGATCACCTAACCATGACAAAGACATAGAGCGCGAGCAAATGATATAAATATTGGTTGGATAATTGTGCCACGTGGGGGAGGAGAGTATTTAGACGATTTTCCGCAGCGACTTTAGTTACGTCATTGATTCTGTTAAGCTCAAGGGCCGGTCGCGTTCGCCTCGCGGCTGCTCAATTTGTGATCCACTGTGTATATCCTTCGGCCAGCACACCGGGAAAAGTCCTGATCGTCCCGATTGCCACTCCGCCCCAGTTCCCGGGCCGTTAACTGCTATTTTACCACTCCTAAAGCACCACCTAGTGTCAAAGAATGAATTTGCATTTTCATTCTGACCAACATGAAAAGGCCAACAAGTGGGTTAGTTGTTGATGTCAACATAAAACGTCTTGTAATTCATTTTAAAACTTGTTTCAATGATTTAGAGTCAACTCTTTTGAGAGACTTTATACACAGTGCCCCATACATAACTCTTCAAGCCTTAACCATTTTGGAGGGAAGCAAAAGCACAAGCATGAGAAAATATCAGCAATGGTGGCTTTAATGGGTTTTGTAATGTTTCTTCATCATGCTATTTAATGATTGAAAGTTAAGAAAATAAAGACTTTAGCTCTATATTGTCATTCTGTCGTGTCAATGTGCTAATAATAGAAATAAATGAGTTTGAAGTGTCTAGGCTGGAACAGACTCAGTTTGCAAAGTGTAGCCTACCATTTTTTTAGAAACCGTGCCTCATACATATTAAACATTTATGTTTACAGTTTAACGGCAGCCAACTATGTTTCAGCAGAATCTATGAAAATCAAATTGCGGTAACACTGATCTGGATGTCTGGAATTGTGCTAGCACTTGATAACAGCTCTTTTTGGCATTGTAGGCCTGCCACAGTGGGATCACCGCACATTTACCATACAGATGTCTCAAATGGGCCAAATTTACTGGATTTACAGAGCTGTGTTGAAGCTTTATGGACTTTGTGAAAATCAGCTGTCAATCAGTGAGAGCAGTGACTCGAAAACAGCAAATATCAAACATGCAAAACCCACGACACGCATCATTTTTACATGAGCACTACAAAATGATTGATTTAAATCCTGTAAGGTTTTGATCACAGAAAAATGACAGGCATCATTCATGAATGTCTGGAAATGCCACAATTTTGGATTAGATGAAGTATAGATTTTTATGTAATTCCTCCTTTCCCAGGTTGATCAGTTGATTAGCAGTGGCAGGTGGATTTGAGGTAAGTCACAATCATTCCTAGGCCGGTTGACCAGGAAGTGGAGAAGAAAGTCCACGTGTTGTTTTCCTTTTACAGGTCCTCCATTTCTATCTTTTACAGGTGGCCCATTGTGTTTTTGTTTGCCCTGGATCATATTTACAACTTGTGACATGTCAAAATAATGAATCCCCAGCTCAAACGTGGGAATTTCCCAGGTGGACTTGAAGACAGGTCAAGCAAAAACTAATTTTCCATTGGTAAACTTGTAAGCACCTCTCCAGTGATATGCAGTTTTAGAGCTGTATTTTAGACATTTGAATGTTTTGTTTACACTAGAGCTTACAGTTAACTGAAGTAAAGCTAGGGATTCACCCTTCTTCATGTAAATTATTTGTTAAACCCTTTGCATGCATAAATAATATACTTTAGATTTACATGTAAATGGCATTTCCATCATTCATTGTTTATTTATTTTGTCTGCTTCAAAATATTTTTTTTCTTACTCAAATGAATGATATGCACTGTAATAGGTTACAGATTACAAGTTACCTTATTTACAGTGCATTAAGTAGTGTAACTGTTTCCATTAATTAATTAAAGCAATGTAAGTGATTTGATTACTTTTTATCACTTTAATAGTTTTCGGGAACAGTTTTCAACTCATTGAACTTCGTTTTGATTTTTTCGATTTTTCGACAACCTGATCTCACAGAAGGGATGTTTTTACATAGTTTCGGGAAGAGTGCGTAGCACAGCTGGTTTCGATTAACGCTCATCAGTATTAACGTTCACCGGCCTATTAATCATTATCCTAAATTCTATTCATCCGCCTCTTCTTAAATACCATCGTCTCCCTCCTCTCAGCATCTAGTTTCGCATCCCCCCTTCTTCCCCTTCTCCGCCTTTTCTTTCGCACCTTCAAAGGGGGCGAACGGGACCGAGCCTCGCTCCGAGCACTGCCCTCGCTAGGGTTACAACCAGCAGGGTTCAGGGGCCGCCGAGCTCCAGGCTCGCCCCCGGACAGCACGCCAAATTTGCTTATTTTAATTAATGAAGAAGTGCGAATTTGTGAATTGCATGTAATAACCACAAACTCTTAATGCATAAGTCCGTGTTAGTATCACGTAATCATCAAAAATTCTGTGATACCAACACGGAAAAGATTACAATGAAAGTCAGTGACAGGCATCAGCCGTGATCCACTCACAGATAACAAGATTCAAATATTGGGTAATGATATTGCCATTATTGCATATGTATTGGGTTGTGATTTTTCTCTGTAAACGGTCACAACAGTTTTTATTTATTTTATTTTATTTATACATTTCTGAGGACATAACCCAACACCTGCCACTAAACCTACCAGATATAACTAACAAAATTATTTATTAAAAAGGATTAATATTCTAATTCTTCTGAGGCAAAATGATTGATCCTCACCATCTCTCCGTTCGCTGTGACTCATATATTGCTGCAGCTGCTGCCTTGCACAAATTCAAGAAAATGCCGCTAGGAGAATCCTTCGTCAGCCTTGGTTGTAAAATTTGATTGGCTCTTGCTTGTCTCATGACCGATCGCGAAATGTTATTGTTATTGGTATTATCTTTTTATTTTTTATGATTGTTCCATTTTTAATGATGGATTTAGGATCATAACAAGAATTAGTAAATATTAATTCAAGAATTATTCAAATGCAACCCCATGCTGTAATCATTCACATTTTCCTAATTTACTGTAAATTGATTACACCTTATTTTCTCAGTAACTGTAACTGATTACAGTTGCATTTGTTTTGTAACATATTCAACTTTTTCAACTTTGGCTTTTGAAAACTTTGGCCATTCATTTACATGACAACAGTGTTTTAGGTCCCTGAAAATGTGCTAGTTTTTGAGAACGATACGGTTATTGTATAAAAAGTTTAATCTTGGTGATGCTCTGTCCTGTGTCCAGTATATTGTAGTCATGTGCAAGTTTCGTTAACAATACTGCATGCACATTACCACATTTTCAGCCATCTTTATGCATCTGTGAACTGTGATGGTTTTGACGACATTGTTGTCTTTATGCAAATCTTTTCAATCTTTTCCGATAGTAGTCACATCTAAAACGGCAACACAGTTCTTGAACACTTTGTCACAACTTCAATTGCTTTGCATTCAGTTCACTTGAATTTGTAAACTATAATTTACGTATTGCGATATTTCAAACTGGGCGGGTGATTTGTTTTTCACAGCATGTTTCGCATAGGACTCATTTGGGAAATTAATTGTTGGAATTGTGCTAGTTTTTTGGCTTTTTTTTTTTTTTTTTGAGAAATGTGTGAAGATGTAATAGTCTTTCTTTGGATTTAAAAGAGTTTTAGCATGCTTATGTGTATTGTTGCTAGTTTCAATTTAGATTTATTTGAGTTGTGTGACATTTTTCATGGCATTTGCAAAAAATTACTAGACTGTTGCAACTCAGAACAGATGTGTGAGAAACCCATTACTTACAATAAGTATGAATATTGTTAGATATTATTTTTTATGTACTTGTATTTGTACCTCATTACAAGCACTTACAAAAATGTAGTCCATGCAGCTAGTTTTGAAATATAGTAAAAAATAAATGAAAATTATTACTTTTCTCACATTTTATGTTTAAGTCTCTGAAGCGTTCTGTTTTATGGAGAGATAGATCTCTGATCTCAATAAAAATATCTTAATTTGTGATGAACAAAGGTCTTATGGATTTGGAACGACATGAGAAATTAATGTCTGAATTTTCATTTTTTGGGTGAACTAACCCTTTAAAGTGTTTAATTTTATTGGAACTTATTCAGTTCAACATTTTTGAGTAAATGCATGTTTTAGGGAACTCATTTGAGTGCAGATTACTGTACTACGATCTTACAAGATCAAGAAAGTGTTTTCCAAATATTGAGACCAACGCCCTGCAGGACTGTGTACTGTGTGTTTTACATTCTCGCTGGATTTAGCTAATGTTACTTGATTAACTCGGATGTGATGTTACAGCGGCACGGATGCTGAAACGCTAATGGCTGACTGCGTGCCAAAGATCTGCTGCATGTGGGCCGCTGAAACTCTTCAACCGTTCCGTCACTGGATTCACGTTTTCTGCATGTCACTTTGCTTAATAATCTCCTAACAATCCTTCAACTTGGCTGCACATTCCGGAATTCTCAAAGCATGAAAACAGCTGGCTTCCAACAGCCCGACTGTCAGGGTCTCCTTCGCTGTCCGTGATGGAAATATCAAACCAGTGAGCCGGAAGTGGACATCTCAATCTAAGTCCTTCTCACCATCCACCACCACACTCGTTCTCCACATAATTCATGCGCTGTGAGCTTTCAATGGATGCTGATCAACCTTTAATTTTTTTTTGTCTTTCTGTTTATCTTTTTGCACTGTCTCTTTCTAAACCGTTTGTGTTAAGCAGAGTACATTTTTATCCTCTATTTTGACAGTTTTCAGTAATTGTACACTTTTTTTCTGTTTTAACGTCAGTGAATGTCAATATTTGATTTTATGATAATTTTTTTTCCCTAGGAAATATGTCAAATCAAATTTCTTTGCATAGCTATTTTCATGATGCACATTATTTCAAAACAGTTTTACAGATGTAAAGATACTCTTAAATACATAATTTCTGCATTATACGTTTTTGTCATTAAATTGTGAAATTTTATAGTTTTCTTTTTGCATAATAGGATAACAGCAACTGACCAGGATTTTATTTTACTTTTTATTTAATTTAAAGTTTCAGCCCTGTTTATTTTAACCTTTATATTGTTGCACATGCTAACTAATCGGATTTTATTTTATTTTATTTGTTATTTATTATAATGTTTTTTATTTAATGTGGTTATTTTTTTTTAATTAACCACATTTATTTCAACCCTGTTACAGCCAGCTCTGTTTATTTAAACCTTTATATTCTCAAATATGCCAACTGATCAGTATTCAGTTTTATTAGTTTTTGATTTTTAGTTTTAATCTTTTTTTTATTTGATAAAAAAATAACCACATTTATTTCAACCCTGTTACAGTCAGCTCTCTGTGTATCTCCACCGTTATATTATTGCATATGCCAGTTAGTCAGGATTTTATTTTATTTTTATTTGTAATTTTTATTTTTTTACTAAAACATTTTTTTTTTTTTAAATAAACATGTTTATACTAATCCTGTTACAATTAACCCTGTTTTATTACAAACATTATATTGTCACATGTGCCAACTGATCAGTATTTTATTTATTTATTTATTTAAATTGTATTTAATAAAAAGTAACAACCACATTTGTTTCAAACCTGTTTCAGTCAGCCCTGTTATTGTAACTTATATTTTCTCACGTATGCCAGCTGATCAGGATTTTGTTTTATTTATATTTATATATAATTTAAACAACCACATTTATTTAAACCCTGTTACAATCAATTTAATCTATTATTCTGACTGCACCCATTCACTTCATAGGATCCATTGGTGAGCAAGTGAGTGTTTTCTCCAAATCTGCTCTGATGAAGAAACAAACTTGCTTGGAATGGGGTTTTGTACAGTATGTTTTATGATATATATATATATTTTTTTTTTCATTTTGGGTGAACTATTCCTTTAACTCTTGCTGTCACAAATTTGCATCGTTTAGCCGAGCTAAATTGAAAACTATTGGCAGATAGACATTTAAAGAAAGGTGACTTGTGACAGTTAGGCTCTCTCCATATTCCACTTATCATAAACCATATTATTACATAGATAGCAATAGAGAGAAGCCGTTTCATCCCAGGTGGCCCAGCAAATGCACAAGAAGTGTCTTCACACGGTGCTTAGATGCTCTATATGAGCGACATTAAAGTACGCAGGCCAAATATTTCAACGTTGTAGTGGAAGCATTAAAAACATGACATTTAATTCTCAAAATGGTCTGTGGGAGCATAGATTTGCCCCATTGCTTCAAGAACGATTCACCCCATTTCCAGAACAGACCAATCAGTTTAATATGAAACCCCTTGTGCTTATATAAATTGTGTACAGGGTTGCATGCGCGGGCACAATATTTTCTCATATAGCCAACTGCAGATGAATGAAAACAGAGAAACACAATCGCAGGGTTTGGTGAAAAGCGTTCTGCTCGCCGTGCCGAATGGAATGACTGACATCCATTTAGTTGATTTGCCTCTGGCAATGAAAAAACACTTTTGAAATGAATAGCATCTCTGCAATCCCTTTCAAAATGTCCATATCTCTCATGTGCAAGATTTCATCTTTCTTTAGCTTTTCATGTTGCACCACTCGCATTCAGCTCGCATGCAATAGGCATGGTTTTGAATTAGCTGAGATTTTATTGTCATATATATTCACATGGGGTTTGATGCAAAACATATTTGTGAACATTATATGTTCATGATAAGTCATAGTGTACATTTTATAAACAGCAAATAGTGATCATGTTTCTAAAAAGCTTTACTCAGCTGCCTTGTATACATAATTTTAATTAGTCAAATATCTTGCCATTTTATTCACATTTCAGATCTAGATTCTTCTCACCTATATCACTCTGTTATCCAACACTGTTTATCTTATTTTTTTATTTTATTTTGTTGTATGTTATTTTAGATTTTATTATTTGCTTTTTAGAATTTGTAATATATATATATATATATATATTCAAAAAATAAATGTTTATTTACTTTTTCATTTAATTTTATTTTATAATTTTCAGCACAATGAGATAATTATCTTAAATTCATCTACAGCTGTCAGTAATTAGCACAAAATAAATGGATTTATGTCAACCCTGTTTATTTATTATTTTCCCATTGTCTTATTGCAATTTTCCTGTATTTTGATCAATACTATCAATTTTCAATACTCTATCACTTAAACTGTTCACTTTCCAGTAAGAAGACAATCTTATTTATAGTTTAATCTACAACAATATGGACTCTTTATCCATATACTAAGCCTCTTTTGTCTCAAGTGCTCCACTTCTCTGGCAAAGTCATGATTTTTTATAAGAATCTCATATAATTTATTTTCTCAGACTGTCACGACTTTTTCCTCTTCATGTCTTATGCCTGCAGATCCAAATCAAGCTGTAATGGACAGATAGCTCTCGTGGTTCTGTGTGGGACTACAAGGTGTCTCCATGGGAGGATGAGTGTGATAAATAAATGAGCAGACGAGTTGGTCTCTGACAAGTGAAGGACATGCCGTATCGGCCACATTTTTGATAGTGATCTAATTTAACTGGCAGCCACGGATGTTGATTAAATCAGAATGTCAGACACTTGACAAGATGAGACAAAAACCGACAAAAAGCCTGTTGGAACAGCAGGAACAGAGCGCTAGGACATTGCCGAAACGTGTCTGGAAAGGGAGACGCATTGGGAATTGCAGCGAGGCACTCGATGTCGCCATTAACCCTGTGAAGCCCAGGCGTAGCCCTCTGACCGGTGTGTCTGTGTGTGTGTGCTTCAGCGGCAAGTACAGTTGAGAAGTACCCCTGTAATTACAGAGTGAACAAAAGCTTTCTTTGGAAAGGCAGCACAAAGGACTATCAATGGCACATCACTCGCAAGGCTGGGCGGGAACGCTCGAGATGGAGGCCTCATTCAATAGCGCTTTCAAAAGGGTGGATGTCGGAGCAAAATAGCTATCACGCTCCAGTAAGGATGTTTTGCGACGACTTTGTCAGTGTCACTTACACACTAAACCTGTGGTGTCTTTTTGTTGCAAAAGCCTTGTGTTTGTCATTTTAAGGTTGCGGTTTCATAATTCAATGCAACCACGACTAGATCAGCTATGAAATTATTCAGTAAATTATTTTATTTTATTTTTAGCATGTTAAGTGAGATAACTAACAGCCAGTCAGTAATAAAAAAATAAAAACTTTTAATTTAAATTAATATATGTATATATATAAATTTTAAATACAATTTTAAATGAACTGAGTAATTTTTAATTAAATGTTTAATGTTTTATTTAATTTGTAAAATTGTACTTATTCAGTCATTAGCGCAAAATAAATACATTTATTTCAATCCTTCAGCCAGCCATGTTTTATTTCAAAAAACACTAGTCATCAGAACTAAATTTCAGCTATTTTTTTTTTTTTCTTTTTCATATTTTAACTATGGAATGATACATTTCTCTTTAAAAAAAAAAGTCATGCAGAATATTTATAAAGGTGCTTCTCAATCAGATTAAAACTGAAAAATTATAATGTATAAACAGTAAATTATAAATTAATGTTCAAATAAACTGTTTAAAATCTGTTATGGTCAGTTCTGTTTATTTCAACACTGAGTTCATACTGGTTTTCACTAATGACTGACTTACTGTACTTGTACTGTATGTCGTGTGATAATTTTTACTAATATTCAGTGACTTTGCAGTGTCACATACACATTAATGTTGTCTTGTGCTTGGTCCAAAAACCAAGCACAAGTTTTGTCTTTGTTTGGTTTCATAATTTGATGTAATCATGATCAGGTCATGTATGAATTTATTCAGTACACTCAGTGTTTCTTTAAAAAGCCTGGCTGAATATTTATAGAAGGTGACCTCAGCATCGTGACACGTCTCGAAATTTAAATTCAAAATCGAAAGTCATGAGAAGTCAGAAGTGGGCACAAATAAGTACAGATGTAGCGATGGAATCTCCGTCCGCCTCTGTCTCCTTCTTCGCACGCCCACATGGAGGTCAGGGTAGCATGTAGCCAGTCGCTGCACTAATCTTCTTTGTCACTCATAAAATTTACACTACATCTCCCTGTTGGAGGCCTGTCATTTTCCTCCTGCCTTCAGCTGTCACCACACGCGAGTAATTACTCGGAGGGTTTGAATGGGCCCTTGATTATTTATAGGGTCGGATGTCTGAAAAAACCTTCTACGCTGCTTTGAATTATTTCACATTAGTGATAATGCATGAAAACGAGGACTTTTTCTCCTTTCCAGAGCTCAGGATAATCATGACCACATAGGAAGTGTCTCGCACCGGCACGACTAATGATCGTAAAAGATCTTCTTCAAATGGTTCGGAGGAATGAGACTAAACATAATTTCAAGGCTGAGTGAGAATGTCAGGAAAGAGTACTGTGATCTTTTCAATGTTGTGCAGAACCTGCAGACGGGTATCAAGGAAAGCGAATGGCCGAGATTGAATGTGATTTACAAAGCTCTGTTTACAAAGTTAGACTCGTATGGATTTAGAGGGTAAGTGTGGAAACTACTGTACGAGGCGGTATCGAAACACGTCTGTCTGAAAAATGGAAAATGAGGGGTATGGGCTTCCAAACTGGTTTCACAAAAAATAAAATAAAAGGAAAAATACTGTATCTTGATTTCTTGAATATATAATCATAATACTCTTATCATACTGGACAGGCAGATTTTTACTGTTTTGAAATGCACAGTAGATACTTAATTATCACTTAATTAGGAAAAATAACTATATAACAAATTGTATTAAGATATTATGACTTGTTTTCATATTGTATCTTTGTAGTCCACAAAGTTTATATTTAAACTGAAAAATTAGATAAATAAAATTTATAATATATTTATATTTATAATATATTAAAACTTTTTTTCATAGACTGTATCTTGAATATCATTGTCATACTGAATGGGCAGTTTGTACTGTTTTTTAACATTTACAGTAGATACTTAATCACATAAAATAAATAAATACATATTATTAATAATATTTTTTAGTAAGAATTGTTAAGACTTTTTTTCATAAACTGTGAAACTTTTGAATGGGCAGATTTTTACTGTAATGAAATTTAACTTGTTTTCCACATAGATTTTTAAACTGAAAAATTAGAAAATCAAACACACAAATAGAATCATTAAAACTGGATTTATAATATAATAAAACCTATTTTCATAGGTTGTATCTTGATTATCTTGAGTGGGCTGATTTCTACTGTTTTGAACTTAATTTTTTTACATTTGTTATTTAAACTAGAAAAAAGTGAGGGGAAAAATTACATTTTAAAACATAAGTTGCATTCTCACTCAGATATTAACAGGGACATTTTTTTATTTTTTATTTTTTATTTTATAGTGAGTTTTGTAACCTTGCAGTCCTTTTTAAATGCTCAAACAGCAACATACTGTAACATGCTAACTAGAAAAAGTGAAAATGTATAAAAGGGCCCTTTTAATGTTTGATGATCCTATGTGTAGATTTATATTGATGGCTGTTTGCTATCTTCCCTGTGGCTGTCTATAAGAAAAGTCGTAGGAGGTCTGCAGGAATTATGGGATTTTGTACGGTCTTGGTGAATAAAGTGAGACCCCAGTTCCAAAGAAGGGTCATTTAATTTGTCTATAAATATTTACACCATGCATCTGCTTACACCCACAGATCACTTACTGTGTTTCTTCTTCAGTGTAAAAAATTATGTGATTATAACAGAAGAAAACTGTGAAAATGCTAGGGTAAAAGCCTGTTAGCCTGGTAATTTCCTGTAAAATTTACAGAGAAAAAACGTGAACTGACATTCCCAGAATTGAATTGCAATGCATTGCATTTCAAAGTTTGTTTGAATTTGATCTTTTTTCTTTTAAATAATGATGTTTCTTCTTAGTTTTGTTTAACTAAACTCGGTTATGCTCATAAAGGTTGTATGTTACATCTAATGTTGTTAAATTAATGTTTATTGAATATTTCAGTTTAATGAGTATCACCGTGTTGGTGTTTAGTGTTTGTGTGAATGACACTGAGCTCCTTCTATATTTGTACATATTTAAAAGGGCTTTGGTTCATCTTTGACACCCTCATCACCTGCATTAGGTGCTTATCAGTGTTTTTCAAAGGTACAAAACAGATTTCAGTGCTTTAATAGGTTGGTGTGACACAGGCTCAGAAGACGGTAGATCCAATTGCAACCTTTTATTTGAGCACTCAAAGTCAAACAGGCTGATGTCATTAGGAGCAGACATGCTTATAGAGAAAAAGGCAAAAACAGTACCGTAAAACAGGCTTGAGATCAGGGTAACAGGCTAGAATCGTAATCAAAGTCCAGGCTAAGGGTCGAGGCAACAGGTCAGGTCCAGGCAGATTTAGGGGGAACAAGCAAGGTTCAAGGTCGATATAAACAATCCAGTCGGCAACAAAGTTCAATCAAAGAATAATCCAATAACGCTCAGTAGTGATAACAAGATCAAGACTTCGCACTGAAGCGAACTCTGGCGGTTCCTTAAATACACTGGATAATGCCGAACAACCGGTGGATGGTTTCTGAAGAGAATTTTGGGCATATTCCGCCCAGAGCAGGTATTGGCTCCAGTTCTCCTGTTTATCATAACGGTAAGATCTAAGGATCGAATTAGTTCCTGGTTCAGGCGCTCCACTTGACCATTGGACTGAGGGTGGTAGCCGGAGGTTAAACTGACGTTAATATTCATTTGTGTGCAGAATGCTTGCCACAATCGTGAGGTGAATTTGGGACCCCTGTCAGTCACGATGTCCTTGGGGATGCCAAAGAACCGGAAGAATTGTTCCATGACTACCTGTGCTGTCTCCCAGGCCGATGGAAGTTTGGGGAGAGGTATGAAGCGGCAGGCCTTTGAGAAACGATCTACGACCGTGAGGATCGAGGTAAATCCATTGGATGGTGGCAAGTCGGTGACAAAGTCCATCGCTATGTGTGACCATGGTCTTTCAGGAACAGGCAGTGGTTGCAATAGTCCAGCTGGCTTTTGATGACTGGTCTTACTTATTTTGCAAGTGATACAACGACAGATGAATTGGATGATATCATTGATATCTCGGAAGATATCGTTGATCAGAGATTGAAAGACAGCCGGAATGTAGGATAGGCCAAAGGGCATGACTTGGTGCTCGTAGTGGCCTGTGGTGGTGGAGAAGGCCGTCTTTCATTCGTCACCCTCGCAAATCCGGATAAGGTTGTAAGCACTACGTAAGTCGAGCTTGGTAAAGATTTTAGCCTTACGAAGTTGTTCGAGGGCGGCCGGAACAAGAGGCAGGGGGTAACGGTACTTTACGGTGACTTCATTTAATCCCCTGTAATCGATGCAAGGTCGAAGAGTACCATCCTTCTTTTTAACGAAAAAGAATCCAGCCGATGCAGGGGATGTGGATGGCTGGATGAATCCTTTTGCTAAATCCTCTTGAATGTATTTTTGCATGCTCTCTGTCTCTGGTTGCGACAGGGGGAAGATTCGGCCTTTGGGTGGAACTGCTCCTGGCTGGAGTTGGATGGGGCAGTCCGTGGAACGATGAGGCGGCAGCTGAGTGGCTCGTTCTTTGCTGAAAACTTCCCTAAGATCGTGATATTCGATGGGCAGAGTGCTGAAGTCCTCCTTCTGGGTTACCTTCAACTGAGGCCTGGGGAGTTTAATTTCTGGAGTCTGAACTGGCTGAATGGAGTGTGCGTGGCAGCGTAAGGACCAGCAAAGAATCTGTCTTTCTGCCCAGGAAATGTCAGGGTTGTGAAGTTCCAGCCAGGGGAGACCGAGTATGATGGCGTGCTCAGGGGATTGAATAGTTAAAAGCCGAATGTTCTCTGAATGCATGGGACCAATGAAAAGCTTCAGATCCCGGGTTGTGCAGGTGACCCCTCCAGACCCTAGGGGGCGTCCGTCTAGGGCTGCAACCGCCACATGTTGTCCACATGAAAGCAAAGGGATACAAAGGCGCTTAGCAAAACTCTCATCTATAAAATTTCCCTCTGCCCCTGAATCAATAAAAGCTGTTGTCTGTACTTTCTTCCCTTTAACTATTAGTGTAACTGGTAAAGTCATCGTGTGTTCAGAAAACCCAGTACTCACCCGTGTGGGCATGGTGCTTGGTGGACGTACTGGGCAATTGGCTCGGATATGTCCTGACTGACCGCAGTACAAGCACAGGTTATCCCGGATCCGTTTGGTGCGTTCATCCTCTGTCAGATGAGTTTTTCCGATCTGCACAGGCTCAGGGGTAGACTGTGTGTTGAATGACGTGAATGGACTCGAAGTGGTGGTTGGACGGAGGCGCCTGGTTCTGATTAAATTGTCCATCTGGATCGCTAGCTCCATGAATTCATCCAGCGTCCTTCCTTTATCGCGGCAAGCGTGCTCAGATTGTAACTCCCGGCTGAGTGCTTTCCGGTATAAAGCTTTGAGGGGCTCTTGTGGCCAGCCAGTCCGTGCAGCGACAGTCCGGAAGTGCAGCGTGAAGTCAGCTGCGGAGCTGGATCCTTGTTTTAATGTTAGAATTTCGTCACTAGGATCTCTGCCATCTGAGGGATGTTCGAACACCTCCCTGAAGCGCCGTATAAATTCTGAATAACTGAGAAATGGCATACCCTGTCCCTCCCATAGAGCAGTAGCCCAATCCAGGGTGCGTCCGGTCAGCAATGAGCAAATCAGCGAGACCTTACTATCCTCATTCGGAAAAGTTCCAGGTTGACTAGTGATGTAGAGGCTGCAATGCATGAGAAATCCGCGGGACTTCCCTGGAGCTCCGTCGTATTTTTCTGGGAGTGAAATCCGTGCGACTAGAGCTGATTACCGGCACAGATTAAGCTGTAGTGGCGGCGTTAGTCCTAGTGGCGGTGGTGGGTAATGGCGTCATGGCTGCAATGGTGGAAGTCAGTGACTGCATAGAAGCCTGTAACGTGAGCATTGACTGTTTCATTTCCTCAGCCATTCGGGTGAGCTGACCCAGTTGCTGATGATGAGTGCTCTGAACGGAGCCCAAACGAGTAATTTCTCGAGTTATCTCATACATAGTTGCTGGATCTGAAGACGGCGAAGTCTTCTGTAACACAGGCTCAGGAGACGGTAGATCCATTTGCAACGTTTTATTTGAGCACTCAAAGTCAAACAGGCTGGTGTCATTAGGAGCAGACATGCTTATAGAGAAACAGGCAAAAACAGTACCATAAAACAGGCTTGATATCACGGTAAAAGGCTAGAATCGTAATCAAAGTCCAGGCTAAGGGTCGAGGAAACAGGCAGAGGTTCACAGTTCAGGTCTAGGCAGATTTCGGGGGAACAAGCAAGGTTCAAGGTCGATATAAACAATCCAGTCGGCAACAAAGTTCAATCCAAGAATAATCCAAAAACGCTCAGTAGTGATAACAAGATCAAGACTTCGCACTGAAGCGAACTCTGGCGGTTCCTTAAATACACTGGATAATGCCGAACACCTGGGACGGAAATCCCCGCGGCTGTTCATGGAAAAGCGGTCCGGGTAGGAACTAGTATTCTGGCGATGGTTCCCGCTGATGGCGGTCGGACAGTGCCACAGAGGACCGCCTTGTAACAGTTGGTATATTAACATTATATCAGTTAACAAAATTACGGTATTTAACTGTAACTTTAACTTAAAAGTGTAAAAGTTGTTACCATATGTTTTAAGGTCAAATTTCAGCTTCAGTTCGTTTAGCTCTAAACAACAGCAGAAACTACTACTGTGAGCAAAGCATGAAGCTCTTGTGAAACAGTGAAGACACATGCTGAAATAGTGCGCTTTGTGATCTCACTTCCTCTGCATGTTTGATTGCTGCCTTTTATAATCCTGGTCAAAGTTGCGATTCTGTTTTGTGCGCTCGTTTACTGATTTTTATGCTGTCATGCACACAAATCTCGCTAACCTCTTTGGCTTCTTAAAATGAAGCTCAAAGTGATTGTCTTTCATGTCCGGCATCTTCCTGTTCATGTTTTCCATTGAGTGTATTTGTCCATTGCGCTCTACAGATGAACATTTGCACCTAGCGTTTAAATCAAGCTGCTGTAGCTCAGGTAATTTGGTATGGTAAGATTCTGATTATGGAAATCTCCGACGTTGCATTTCCCGCTATATAGAGAAGGCCTGTCTCTGAACAACCAGAAAGCTGAGAATAGATCTGAATTTTCAAAGCTGTGATGCAGTTTTGACAAATTGCTAGACATGTAAGTACTTTGAAACTTGTATGGCATTATTTGATATCCTCTTGTAGTGCACTGAAGTGTTTACGCTGTATTTTTTTGGTCAAAACAGTCAATTTTTTTTGCAGAGCTTCCTGAAGAGTTATATTTGGCTTGTTTGATATTTTGCAAATGTAATGCAAGCTAAATTTTGAGCATTTGAGCTCCAAAGCTCAACATGTTATAATCAGTCATAAATAAGTCAGAAAGCACCAGTGTTTTTCATTTTGTTGATAACTCCCTGTGCTTCGCTCTTATTAAACACTCACCGCTTGTTGTGCAGATGTGAGAGTGGATGGTCTTTCAGTGATGGACAATGTAACCTTCAGCATTATCAGAGTCGCCACGGCCTACCTGCACAACACTTATCTTTATCTGGAGCAGCAGATGGCCTTTCACACGTGTCATTGTTGTGACTGAAGCCGTCTCCTCCTGATGTGACCTGAAACAAATGAGCCATGAGAGCAGACATACCATCAGCGACACAGAGGGGCCATTTCACTCTCCTGGCCAACATTGAACTCTCTCTCTCCCTTTCTCTCTCTCCGGCTGAACTGATGATCAGTTCCTGTTTCACCATAATGCATTTTGGCTTACAGAAAATTGACACAAATATAAACAATGGAGGGTTAAAAGACTAGAGTTCCAGGCAGAAGTCGAAGCATGGATAGGTCACGGGGATATAATTGTTTTCTGATACAAATCTGTTCAAATACATATAAACTTTAGGATTTTTATTCACTGAAACTGCCAATTTCCAGTTGGATGAATTTAATTGAGTAGTTGTCATTGAATGTGAAAGCTTATGTATTGCATAATGAAGGGCAGTACTTGAACAAAGGATTGAACTTGATGTTGTTGTTAATATTAATAATTATAACAATAATAACAATAATTTATGTATCATTGTTATTGTTATTATCTTAATCCAATTCATATGATTCTAATTATTTGGAGGAATATTATGGTTATAAAAAAATAATAATTAATATTATTATGATTACTATTAGTTCTGGTAGTGATAGTATCCAAAAATAACAACCATATTTGCAATTATTATCATAATTAATATTATTAATTTTAATAACCAATTATTCAAATTATTATAATAAATTATTATTATTATTATTATTATAGGAATAATACGTATATTTTTATTTTTTATTAGTTGCATTATTAAATAATGTATTATTTGTACTGTTATATACCACCATTACTACTACTGCAAATAATAATAATTAGTAATAGAAGTAGTATTTTAGTATTTGCTATTTTATTATATTATTAGTAATTTTATTATTGTTATTATTTGTATCATTGCTATTAATATTATTTGAGTGTACAATTCTGAAAAGGTGATTGGATTATGAATCAAAGCTTACAGAAACAATGCATTTTTCTTTGGTTTAGTGTACACAATTATAGAAACATTATTTATTCATAAAACATAATTTTGAGTTCAATTTTGAGTTCATGTTGGCAGAGAAGACGATTAAAAGCAGTAAAAGCTGTCATCAGGTAAGGTTTTGAGATTCACCTTAGTTTATAGAAATAGTTATAAATTTACTATGAATCTCATCTCTACAACATCTTAAGGTTTGTGACAGTGTCACAGGCTCCGCTAAAGGCCAAGTATGTGAAACCGTGAATTTCTTGCGACAGCCCTTGATACCCGAAGAACTATATTTAGGGTGGATAACTAGTAGTGCACAGTATAATCTGACATTTGGACCACAAGGGAGTCTTACTGCATCGCTCGCAAATGACAGTGTCACTGTTGGTTTGTGTCCCCGGTGGAATAGGTTAAAGAGAACAAAACATGTTTTTGCAGCAGAGCGCTGGCCCGGCAAGACAGATCTAATAAAACTGGATTTGATTGCAGGGTATGATCTGACTTGGGCTGTCACTGCTGAGTGAGCCCCTCGAGTCCCGGACAGTGTCGGGTGAGGAAGAGGAGGAGGAAGAGGAGAGAAGGAGGAGGGGAAAGAAGAGGAGAGGAGGAGGAGGAAAATGGAGAGGAGAAGGATGAGGAGGAAAGAGATGAAGGATGAAAGACGAGAGGAGGAGTAAGAGGAAAGAGAAAAGGGAGAGGAATAGGAAAGAGAGGAGGAGGAGGAGAAAGAGAGAGAGGAAAGAGAGAATGGAGAGGAAGAAGAGGATGAGTAGGAGGAAAGAGAGGAGGGAGATGAAAAGAAGGAGGAGGAGGGAGAGGAAGAGGAAGAGGAAGAGGAAAGAGAGGAGGGAGATGAGAAGAAGGAGGAGGAGGAGGAGGGAGAGGAAGAGGAAAGAGAGAATGGAGAGGAGGAGGAGGAGGGAGAGGAGGAGGAGAGGAGGAAGGGGAAAGAGAGGAGGGAGAGGAAGAGAAGGAGGAGAAAGAGACGAGGGAGATGAAGAGAAGGAGGAGGAGGAAGAGGAAGAGGAAAGAGAACGGAGAGGAAGAGGAGGATGAGGAGGAGGGAGAGGAAGAGGAGAGAAGGAAGAGGAAATAGGATGGAGAGGAAGGGGAGTAGGAGAAAGAGGAAAGAGAGGAGGGAGATGAAGAGAAGGAGGAGGCGGAGGAGGAGGAGGAGGGAGAGGAAGAGGAGAGGAGGAAGAGGACAGAGAGGAGGGAGAGGAAGAGAAGGAGGAGGATGTAGAGGAAGAGGAAGAGGAGAGGAGAGGAGAGGAGAGGAGGAGGGAGAGGAAGAGGAAAGAGAGGAGGGGGAGGAAAAGGAGAAGGAGGAGAGGAGGGGAGGAAGAGGAAATAGAGGAGAGGAGAGGAGAGGAGAGGAGAGGAGAGGAGAGGAAGTAAATTAAGGTTAGGGTTAGAAAGATGAGGAGGAGAAGGAGAGGAAGAGAAGGATAAGGAGAAAAAAAGAAGAGGAAGTGAATGAGGGTTAGGGTTAGAAAGATGAAGATGAGAAGGAGAAGGAGAGGAATAGGAGGATAAGGAAGAAAAGGAAGAGATGAAGAGGAAATGGAAAAGGAGGAGGAAGAGCAGCTTGAGGAAGGACAGAGAGACTGATGTTCAGGACAAAGACGGCACTATTTATCTACAGTTATATACTTACTGATTATACACACATCTGTTTGTGTTTGTTCTATTGTTCTATCTATCGTTCTATCTATCAATCACTCTATTATTATATCTATCTATCTGTCTGTAGGAAGTGTGCACTCCTCAACTTTGCTTGAATACACTAGTATCAGTGTAGTATGATTGTATATTAATATCTCTATTATTATGTTAATAAATGTGTTCACATTCTAGTATGATGTGGGACAAATTGTTCAATTTGCTCCTACATAGACAAACGGTAATTCATCAATACGACTTGTATCACCTGTGCAGTAAAAAACATTAGTCCCGTCCATAAATCCGATCGCTTGTTTTTGTCTTCGGAGTGATTATTAGCACCTCGGATGGACTGTCATGTCCTCTCTCAATAATAACCTCTCCGAATGCATAACCCTGGGAGACAGTTCATTAGCTTGTCAAACACACGTCTCTTTGGTCGCAGTGGTCTCGCCAGGTCTCGCGTGCATCCAAGGTGATCAAACCTGCGTCAGCCTGCACCTGCCGGCTCCCCAGGGAGCACGAACAACAAAACCTACACAGCACACACTCGGGGAGATCCGGCGTGCAGTGCTTTCAATCATCTTATCTGTTTGCCTGAGGAAAGTATCAAAAAACCCGGTGAGCCCAGGGTGCGCTCCACAGCTTTTGAGTTTGACTCCAACACACAGACTGATCAAAGAACAGACAAATGTTACTCAATACTACTTCCCTCCGTGAGGAGATCAGTTCTCTAATACTTGGGTTTGACAGTAAATCACCTCTAACAAACAACTCTACAATTTCATGCGCCCTTTTTCGGCGGCGTATCTGTCCATCAGGTTTTTCCTCTAGGGACGATTTCTAACCTCTATCACAGTTAACAAATGACCCTGTAAGGATTTTTTGATGCAGTGTGATTCATATATACCCCATAAACTTCATATATGTAGTTTATGCTCGGCCAAGTGAAACTAAAACTAAATCATAGGAAAAGTTACTTGAAATTAAATAGAATATTATTATGTTAGTTCCAGAGGCAGTTTTTTATTATTATTTTTGTTTGGTTTAAATTGATATACTAAGAGAAATGCTACATAAAATAATAATTATATAAAATAATATATAACATCTGTATAGTTTTAATAAATAATGTAAATCTGTTTAGCTTTATAAAATTATAAACTTATAACTATAATAAAAATGTATATTAAAATATTTATTAATTAATTAAAAATAATAATTTAATTTGTAACTAATTTAAAAAAGTGCTACATAATTACTCAAACATTAACTGAAATAAAAAAGGAAAGTATAAAAAAATAAAAATAATAATAATAATAATAATAATAATATTAATAATAATACAATGGGATATTGGTGATATTTATGCAATAATTTACTAAGATTAAATTTAAATTTCATATTTCAAGTTTTTAAACAATGACTAATAAAAATTTTAAAACAATGCACAAAAAGTAAACAAAAAATTAAACACATTAAAAAATATAAATAATAGTAAATTATGTTCATAAAGAAAAATAAAATGCATTAAAATATTATAAATATATAAAATAATCAAAAGCAACACTGCGAACAAGGACACTTTTCATAATTTAGATCAGGGCTTCTCACTCCTGGTCCTGGAGGTCCACTGTTCTGCAAATTTTAGCTCCAACCCTAATCAAACACACCTGGAACAGATAAATAAGCTGTTCAGGATTACTAGTAAACTACAGGCAGGTGAGTTTGATCAAGGACCAGGACTGAGAAGACTTGATTTAGATTAAAACAGTATCGTTATGCAATCACAGGCCGCTTTTGATGCAACAGTTAAAAGCTACAATCAATGGTAGTGTAATCAATGTTCAAATACATGAACAAAATATCAGAAGAAGCGCTTCCTTCCAGATTGTTTAGGTATTGAGGATTTTTGCACCAGACTCGTCATTGTTGCTGTACCGTTAGAGATTCCCAGCAGGTTTTGGGAGGCGATTTGCGCCGTCGAAGTGTGCGTAACAGTCCCAGATCGAGCGCCGATGCCCTGCTGGTAGAGAAATGGGCCGCCCGAGCGCGGGAACCCATTAGGTGAGGCCCGGTGAAAGTTTGGGCACGTGCAAGCGGCAGATTTTGGACTTTATTCAGCGTTTGAATTATTTCTCGAGGGAGAGCGTAATGGTCATATAAATCTCTCTGTGTGTGCAATTACCAAGACTGGCAAGGTCTATTCTCTCCCGAGTGATCGTCTGTGAACAATGACATATTACTGGCCGGCCGGCTACGGTCATTAAGATCTGATACGGGATTTATGGGCAGTCTTTAAACACGAGACGGTATAAAAGAGATTTGAATACAGGCAAAATAGCACAGAGGATTCTTTCCCCGTGCGATGTAATGAAGTGTGATGGAAAGGAGAGGGGATGAAGGGTTATTTTTAGGCCAGATCAATTTAACAATGAGCGGAATGAGTCAATTGCTCTCCGAACTGTCACTCCACCGTCCGGGTGTCATCATGGCCTGCTTATAATGGTGCAAGGCAACTGTAAGCAGCCAGGGACAAGATGGCGGGTCTCGTCACATTGTTTTGACACCTGAGATGTCCAATGCAGCACTGTAATTGACGTACCTTTCAAATGGCCTCATGGTTTGACATATTTAAAATAATGTAACAATGAAATAGCCCATTATACGGGAGCTCTGCCTTAACTACCTGTGCTCTAAATAGATGTTGTTAGGGAAGGAATCATTTCAGCCACTCTTAGGAAATATGAATTTCACTCAGTGCTGCAGCCGCTGTCAATCTTCATATTGTACACAGGGGCTCATTAGCGACTACAGTAATCATGATGGAATCGTTGCATAAGAGAGACGAGCACAATGTGACTTCTTTGCCGCCGTCGCTCCTGTTTAATGACCGCGCTTTAAATGGGATTTATCGGCGTGAGAGATGTGCAGCCTCCATTCTCTCCAATCCCGGGTAACTGTAGCCGTTTTTCGCTACGAAAATGGGTTTACATCTGTGTATCGATGTCTCTTCTTTGTCCTATAGAAGTCTTAAAGGTACAGTAGGCAAAATACCCTGTTAATAGGATTGGTTCAGCCAGAAATGAAAACGTGTGCGTTGGTTACTTTGTTTGGTTCATTTTAAGCTGCTTTCTGAAAGCGGACATTGAGTTTTACTGCCTTAAAAATAAACATAAAGTGGTCCATATGTCTTCAGCACTATATTTCTAATGTTGTATGATAGTTTACAGGCATGTAATCACAATTAAGTCATTATTAACTGAAATGTTTATTCTGACTTAAGTGATGCCAATAACGTTTGGTTACATTATTTAGCTTTTTTTTTTTTTTACAGTACAAATTGACATTTACTGTACACAGCAACATAAATACAACCAAATAAAGTAAAATTATTTTAAATCACAGAAAAATTACGAAAAGTGGATCACACTTTAGAAAAATAACTTTAAACTAAATACATAATGAAATGCATTTAAAGTTTTTTTTAGCCCATTATTATAATTGTTAGCATAACTCATAACTCACTTATTTTTTTTAAGAAATATTAAAGAAATAATAATAATAAAAAAAGAAGCAACATCACTAAAAAAAAAAAAAAATCCTGCCAAAGGGGAAATAAAAATACAAAATTATTCTTGAAATTAAATAAATATATTAATTAGTTAATAAAAACGGTAATTATAACAGTTATTTAAAGTAAATTTTTCTTACCCCAATGGCAGATATTATTTTTGGCTTTAAAGCATAAATTATTCAATCCTGTTTAATTGTTCAGAAAACATTGCAGAAAAAAGTTCTGCAGAAAAAAAAAAAAAAACACATTTGTAAAATAAGAAATATGTCTGCCAATTGGGTAAGATAATAATTTAGTTTTACATCCATCCATCCATTCAAATAAATAAATAAAAAAAAATACATGTTTTTGATGTATTTAATGTATTGTTTTGATGAATTGTCTTAATATTTGCTTTTATCTTCCTTTAATTCAAAATGTTTTGATGTTTGTACAGGAAGACAAGACAAAAATATTGAATAGGAGAACCATTTCACTCTGCTTTATTGGAAAAGAGCAGCCCAAACATTATGCTCAATATCTAATTTTCTGTTCTACATAAAAACAACATGAGTGTGAATATATAAGAGTTGAATGAGCTGTAACTGTACATGTAAGGGTCAGAAAGGCAGGAAAATGCTTCAGAATATGGCCTCTTTAAAGCAACACTTTTAATTATCCCTGCTGATTTGCGCATTGCAATAAGCTTATTGTAATTTCCGATGGCAATTAAGAGGCCTCCGCTCCCAAACGCACCAATGAGAGAGCTTAGACGGAAGATGTGTTCATTGAAAAGTGAGAAATAGATCCTTTGCCTCATCACATTAGTGCCGGCCCCTTAAAGTGACTGTTTATCATGAGGTGGTGCTCCAGGTTTTAATGAGCTCACTCTCTGTACTAGTATAATTCCAATTAGTCGGCTCTTTTCATACGAGGACGTGATTACTGTGAGAGGCCTCTATTGTTTTGTATCCAGTGGCGAGAGCAGCGCTTTGGTTGTTTCAATCTTGTTCCTCCATGCCGACCGGCTGACAGGAACATTACACCTTGTTCTGTGTACGGGGGGATACTGGCTCATTAATACACAGGGGATGCTTTAATTCACTGACTTCACACGTTATATGATAGATGTGACGGAGCGCTTCGTTTCAATCCACAGCTCTGCCGTCGTGCTGCAAACGTTACGCTAGCCCAGAAAAAATACTTTCATTTTACTGTAAATACCACCGAAAGGTTTCATTCAGTTTAGACGAAACCTGCCAGTATCGTGTTCAGGAGACGTTTCAATAAAAAAAAAGGAAAGAATGAGAAATTGTGTAGTAAAATGGACTGATGTTTTAATTTTTTTTTTTTTAATTATGATGTATTTTAAGGAACATTTAATGTATATTACATAATATAGTGTGTATATTTCATAAATACAAACACATGCATGTACGGTATATATTTAGGAAAAATATGTTTATATGTTCAGTACATTTATATAAAATAAGAATATAAATCTATACATGTGAATATTTTTAAAATGTTTCAGTATGTGTATATGCACACACAAACACACACACAATAAATATACACAGTACACAAACATTATGTGAACAAAAACCTATTTTGGATGCGATTAATCGCGATTAATCATTTGACAGCACTAGTTTATATTTAAAGGTTTATTCAGATATTAACTTAAATATTTACATAAGCTATCAAATCTGCTAAATCAATTAATAGCAATTAATTAAAAATAAAAGAAATAAGAAAAATGGTGTTTACATGGTATTTCATATTTACATATTAGTCAGATATCGTCTTAAATATTTATAGTTTCTAAAAATGAAAATATTGTATTGTCTTTTTTTCCTCATATTCTCATTTCTCATATATTCTTCAATTATACAAAATTATTTTCAGGAAAAATATTAATATTTATATTACTTTTTTTTTTTTTTTTTTTCTTATTTCCTTCTTAATATAATTTATTTTTTCTTAATTTAAATCAAATTTTCTTTAATTTCTTTAATTCAGGTACATTCAATATTTACTACTTCCGTAAATTTAGATGTTTTCCTTCTCATTTTTGAGCAAATAAAAAAATGATGATAATGTATTATAATACAATTAATATGTCGCTAGAATTTGTAAAGTATTTATTCCTGAATTTATACTTATTATTTAAATTACAAATGACTGTAATACAGTAAATCTAATAAAACAGGTGCATAAAAAGTTTCTGAACCCCTTTTGGTAATGAGAAGTTAAGAGGAGCATGCATTTATTGTTATGAGAGTTTCAGTGTGGATCTGCATGGTTGCTAGGGTGACCCAGGTGGTTGCTAGACGTGGTTTAATAGTCAGAGTTTTGTTCAGATCTCAGACCCTAAGTGTAAGTAATAGTTTAGTGATGCTGCATGGCGAGCTCCGCTAGCTACAAGCACTGGTCTGATTGTGGCATAAACACCTAGCATGTCTTGCAAGAAAGTTTGTTGCCACGCTGCCATCACATCTATAAGCTCTTGTTCTGGAGTAGCTCCCCACGTCTCTGCAGCCATTACAACAATTCTGTCCGGTGCCACTTGACGAGCCCAAGTTATTTTTGATCAATACGCATGCTAGAGAAAAATCAGCCATTAGCAGAAGCCATTTGAGCTGTCGTCTTGTTTGGACAGCTCACAGCTCGGCGTCATGACAGGGCAGCTCTCAGGAAAATGGGTGTGTGAGTCTGTGATGTTTTCACAATATCAGCTGTCCTTTGGAGTTTAAACGCTTTAACTTCATTTTAATCATGCCGGCTCTTGTTCAAAGATGTTGTCAAGTGTAATGATTGAGTTACACATGAAAAGGAGGAAGGAGAAAGAGTAGCACAAAGTCATTTAATTGAATAAAGGTACATGCCCATGATGGGCGGAACGATATTAAATTATTGATACATCCTCATAGAATCATATGACCCAATTGGATTTTATCATTACGTTTGTTTTATGTACTGTGCAATTTAATCTATTTGTCTATCAAATTAAACACCATTTGTCAGATTTCACTAAACAATGGTGAATCTAAATGTGATCCATGTTTATCTAGGTTATATTTTTTAGATTTGTATGGTATAATAAATGGTTAAATTTAATATATTCTAAATTATTATAAATAAAGGTATTATATGTATAAAGTCAAAATGAAACTATTAAATTATTGTAAATTATTTACAAATTTTAAAATCAGTTTATTCATGGTAATATGAATTATTATATTATTTAATAATGTATAATAATAACAATAACAACAACAATAATAATAATAATAATAATAATAATAATAATAATAATTATTATTATTATTATTATTATTATTATTATTATTATTGTTATTATTAAATACATACCTAAATAAATAAATGTATAATGAATTATTATAAATGGCAAAGTAACATAATTGAATTATTATAACTGATAAACAAGACAATCAGTTTAATCAGTTTATGATCATTTTACTTACTGTAATATTTATTTTTCTTATTATTATTTAGCTATTACATTTTTTTAAACAATATAATAATAAAATTAATAATAATAATAATTATTACTATACAGGTATAATTAATTATAATAAATGGGAAACTAACAATAAATTATTATAAATTATTAAACTAACCATTACATTATTATTATTATTATTATTATTATAAATAAAGGTATAATGAATTACTAGAAATGCTAAACAAACACTATGTATTATAAATGATGAACAAAACAAATTCTGTAATAATTGTACAGTATTTACTGTAATATTTCACAATTAAGTAATTGCAAAATGTGAATACATTTCTGTTTTTAAAATACATTAATTTTTAAAAGGTAAATTATAAATTATTATGAATGATACAAACATTAATCTTATAATTTGCAGTTTAACTAATTTTTTTTATTAGACATACATAATTAATTTAAATTAAGTTGTATAGTTTTATTATATACACTGCTCAAAAAAAATAATGGGAATACTTAAACAACGCAAAGTAACTCAAAGTCAATCAAACTGCCCACTTAGAAGGTAACACTGATTGACAATCACTTTTACTTGCTGGTGTGCGAATAGAATAGACAATAGGTGGAAATTATAGGCAATTAGAAAGACACCCCCAATAAAGGAGTGGTTCTGCAGGTGGTGACCATAGACCACTTCTCAGTTCCTGTGCTTTCTGGCTGATGTTTTGGTCATTTTTGAATGCTGGTGGTGCTTTCACTCAGTCTAGTGTTAGCATGAGACGGAGTCTACAATCCACAGAAGTGTCTCAGGTAGTGCAGCTCATCCAGGATGGCACGTCACTGCGAGCTGTGGCAAGACGGTTTGCTGTGTCTGTCAGCGTATTGTCCAGAGCATGGAGTCGCTTCCAGGAGAGAGGCCAGTACATCAAGGGCCAGTTACATAAACTTAGCCTTTATGTTAAGACAGTGTCTAAAGAGCTAGTCTGACCAACTAGCAGTTAGGCAAAAGTTCCTCCTAATGCAAGGCAATGCTAGACCTCATGTGTCTGGAGTGTGTCAGCAGTTCCTGCAAGACGAATGCATTGATGCTACGGACTGGCCACCCGTTCCCCAGACCTGAATCCAACTGAGAAATCTGGGACATCATGTCTCGCTCCATCCACCAACGCCACGTTGCACCACAGACTGTCCAGGAGTTGATTCTTTAGTCCAGGTTTGAGAGGAGATCCCTCAGGAGACCATCCTCCACCTCATCAGGAGGATGCTAGGTGTTGTAGGGATGTCATACAGACACATGGAGGCCACACACACTACTGAGCCTCATTTTGACTTGTTTTAAGGACATTACATCAAAGTTGGATCAGCCTGTAGTGGTATTTAATAAGAATATTTGATTCATTCAAATCTAAGATGTTTTTTTTTTAAGTGTTCCCTTTATTTTTTGAGCAGTGTATATATCTTTGACCGTCTTACCATCTATTCAATGCACCATTGTTAATGCAGCACCATTAATGAACTTGTGGTTGCACAAGAGGAAGTAACCGTAGGATTAAAGGTCTGTTTTGCTGTGTTCTCACAGGACTTCATCATCTGTGTGGAAATGTTTTTGGCAGCCATTGCCCATCATTTCAGCTTCACTTACAAGCCCTACATACAGGAAGCAGAGGAAGGTTCTTGCTTTGATTCCTTCCTGGCCATGTGGGATGTCTCGGATATACGGGCCGACATCTCGGAACAAGTGCGTAATGTCGGTGAGTCACGACACAGTATCTTTTTTTTTGCAGTGAATAGTTCTAGAGGATACGGTCTTTTTTTGGATTCTTACAAAATACTTCATCTATATTAAGCAGTCATATCATACTTTTTCCCCCCTCAGAGTTCTACAAGTAAAACTTTTTTGCTACCTATATTCACAAACTAAATATTTTCTGAACAGGAATCAGTTTGTGAAATCTTTCAATATCCAGCCCCGCTTCGAACACTTATTCATCATATCTATGTGCTTGCTTTGTCTTTTTTTGTCATTCAGGGAGAACTGTCATGGGTCGGCCAAGGAAAACATATTTTGGTGAAGAGGTTTCTCAGGACGAGAACACAGGACTGCTGTCTGCTGGTTCTCAGGATCTAGGCGTTGAATCGTCCTCCACCCCTCCATCCCCTAAGGGCCATTACCAGGGCATGGGCCACACCGTAACCCCCCACTCAGTCTCTGCTCCTGCCAACCTTGGCAGCGTACCATGGGAAGGAGATGTGGATGATATCACCCCCGCTGTGATATCTGGCGATCATACAGATCAACAAGGCTCAGACTATGCACCTATCACTTAACATCACTGAGCTTCATCTACCAAATAGCTAACGCACATCGATCTAATGTGTGTTAACTACCGTTTCTAAAATATGCAGCCGCCATTAACTATTCATACTTGTGTTCAGAGAGACTCAGTGAAGCTTTGGTAGCAAGAACACATATGAAGGACTAGAGTAGTGTTGGTCATCCGTTTTTTTTTACTTTTATTTGTTTGGCATTGTTTTGTTGAAAACATGACCAAATTATAAACTGACCTTAGAACCAAGCACAGTAATTCTCAATACCGGTTTTAATTTTTTCACATCATCAGATATTGGTTGATTTAAGTGCTTTATGAATGTTTTTATTCTAAGAAACAGTATGTATTGACGATGCTACTTCAAAATGTCACTGACGTTATCATCAAGTCATTTTATTATTTCTTTCTTTGTCATTATCTGTGACACTTTTTTTATCTGGGAAGTGATATGGTAAGTGTTTTATTTTTTTCTTCAGTGGAGCAGCACCTTGATCATAGACAGTAATATCAAATTGCCATGGAAATTTGCAACAATTCTCAGCAGAATATATGCATGTGGTAAAGCAACTACAGTTTGAACATTGACTCTTAAGCACAAAATACTGAAGCGCTCATATTTCTGCTTCAGAGCTTTGCAACCTCTCCTGGACTGCTTGCCCTCAGAACAGCTTCATGTAGTTGTGTCAACACATAAAAACGCATATAGTGGTCTTTCTTTTGTACTTCTCAAAAAGCGTTTGTGTTTTTATTTTTGATTATTTTTTAATGATTAGACAAAGAAAATTAGGGTTAAAAACAATTTGGCTAATTCCTGAAAATTTTGAAGACTTTAAGTTCACCTCGGGAAATGATGCAATGTCTAAATATCAGCCAAAGTTGTCTTGTTGTTAATGGTTTCAATGATCTGTCGGTTTTTAACATCAGCTGCAGATGATATATATATATATATATATATATAGGTCAGATAACGGTAAGGGCAGATTGTTTTATCCTTACAGATGTGGACCTGTGGGAAATATTCCCATTTATTTGTCTTTAAGAACTGTCATGTGTCTCTGATCCATTCAGAGAGATGCATCTTCTGCAATAGTTTGTACAGCTGTTGCATTGCCTTATTTAACAGTGGTTGTCACGAATCATTAAACTTCACATGGAAATGTGTATTCGGTTTCTCCTTGATTGCCTTCCATACAAAAGTTCAAAGACATAGTTTACCCAGAAATCACGATTTACTAATTCGCATGCCATTTGAAATATAACATTACCATTAGTCTCAGCCTCAGACGTCACGCCCACGGAGCGTTGGCTGAACAGCCGTCAGTCTGAAGGTCTGGCTACGCGAGACTACATTACCATTGCCTTCGACTGTACAAAAAAAGAGGCCAATGCAAAGGATTTGTTCCTATTAAGAAACAAACTCATCTGTATCTTGTATGGCCTGAGAGTGAGTTAATTTTTTTTAGCATTCCATTTTTGGGTGAACTGTTCCTTCAAGTATACCTATATAAAGAAACATCAAGCCAGTCACAGTCATGGTGAAATTTTAATGTAAAACGTGTGCTTGTTTTAAAAAATAATACCTTTACCGTATAGCAATTAAATAACTGCCCATTAGCAGCAATTCACTAATTCTGGAGTGTGATATATCAATACACCATTATGAGTCACTAGTCACAGGCTCCGCCTCCCTGATTACATCATCATCCCCCAGCCCACCTTCTTTAACAGCTGTAATAGAGATGCTGCTCTTGTGGAGCTGGATGCTGAGCTTGACCCATTCTCCTCTGCTGACTGTCAGGGGCTGCTGGAGGACCACCGCCGCCTGCTTCCAATGAGAGTCCTCACTGAAGGTGCTGACACTCTGCTCACAGTCCAGATGGATCTGGTACCAGAAGGGAATGGCAGTCACCTTGCCTGAGGTGTTGACCTGGACCTGACAAATGCACAAAATAAAAGGCGATTATTAGAACGTAATGGGGCTAGTAGAGGGTTTTAAAAGGGTTTAAAATGAAACAAAACAAGCTTAAAATAGTTTTTGTTGTTTTTAAAGGTTTGTATGTATTTTTTTAGCTTTCAGAATTTTAATTGGTTTAATATTACTTAGCTTTATTTTTATTTAATTTTGAACCACTTTAAACCTTTAGTAAGGAAACAAACATTTATAATAATTTATTTATTCTCCCAATGTTTTTTATATTATCCTTTGAAAAAAAAAGGCTGATATGACATGCACATAAACAGAATGATTTATTTGAACAACATTTTTAAACTTACAACCACCCCTGCAGTTCCTTTACAAACCACAGTTTGGGAAACCTTGACATACTGTTATGCTTAATGAATGGAATACATTGCATTTTAATATCAATACGGTACAATATTATCTTATTTTATTCAATGTGATAACGTAAAAAAAAATCTAAAAATAACCAAGTAGTAGTAGGATTACGTAACTAACTACAATTTTTATAATGCAATTTGGAATCGATAACAGACTACAATTTTTAAGTAATCTACCCAGCTCTGTGTAGAGCTTCAATTAACAAAAACTATTTGAACAATAATAGCACAGAGAGAGAGGCCCAAAGGACCAGAACCCAAAACTCACTTTGACTTCTCTGTCGGTGTAATTGGCAGTGCAGTTCATGAGGTCCAGTGCAAAGAGCTCTACTGCTTCACTAAGATGTGTACATTCAAGTGTGGACAGGTCCAAAAACACATGAACTGGTACCTAAGAGAAGAAAAACAAACATTACATAGGGAATTTATTCTTTAAACACTGTCATTCTGTAATTTACAGAAACCACAGGATATATTTATTATGTATTACATTGTTCTTAGATGAAATGGAAAATCTGATCTTTGATGCATGGTACCTTTCCAATTCTAATCCTGTTATTTCTGTTAGGAGGTACGCCATTTGACAATATTGTATAAAGCATCTATAATTAACCACATATTTATCCAATGCGTCTAGCCATTTTGAGGCCCAAGGTGCTAAATGGAACATACATAGTTCACAAAGCAGCAAACACCCCATTTTGGAATTTGAACTACAATGTGCACTCAAGTTCTTAGGTCAAAGTTGAGTCTGGTAAAGACGAAGTAAAAGCCAACCAATAATGTTTGCACAAAAGGCTAAAAAGCCACTCGGATTACAGAAGAGTATTTTGATTTAGACCAGACACACTGAAAAGTATTAAAAAAAAGTATTAATCAAAATTATTAATCACATATACAGTATATATATACATTTATATCTTAATATTCTTAGATTTTGTATATATACAGTATATATACACATACACACACACATATATATACACACAGTTGTGTTCAAAATAATAGCAGTGTTTTTTAAAACATGAGTAAAGCTCAGAATTCTTATAATATTTTTATTTCCATTTATTGGGAACACTGCGCATTATATTTTACATCAAAACATGAAGAAAAACGATCAATATTTAAAAAAAAAATAAAGCCAAAAAATTGCAGTTTCAATGCAAACTCAAATATTTACTTCATAAACAAAAAACGTTAAGATTTAGCTTTCCTGTGAATCACTAAACTAATATTTAGTTGAATAACCACCGTTTTTGAGAACTGCTTCACATCTGTGCTGCATGGAGTCAACTAACTTCTGGCTCCTGTAAACAGGTATTCCAGCCACGGATGATTGGACAATTCCTCTGTATTTCTTAGTTTTGCCTCAGAAACAGCATTTTTGAGGTCACCCCACAAGTTAAGGTCCGGGGATTGGGCTGGCCACTCCATAACCTTCATTTTGTTGGTCATGACCTCTTCAAGTATTTTGTTATAAGCAAATTGATCCATGGTCCCTGGTGTGATCCATGATCCACATCATGATGCTTGCACCACCATGCTTCACGGTCTTCAGAGTGTAGTGCACGGTCTTCAGAGGCCACAGACAGTTTGTCAGTCAAACCCCCAAACACTGAATTAAAGACCGTGAAGCATGGTGGTGCAAGCATCATGATATGGGGCTGTCGCACACCAGGGATCATGGATCAATTTGCTTATAACAAAATACTTGAAGAGGTCATGCTGCCTTATGCTGAAGAGGAAATGC
>JAUCMU010000032.1:1869337-1881837 GCA_032275025.1 Enteromius treurensis | reverse complement strand
CGTCCTGCTGTAGTGAGTGAATCAATGAAACACGTGTATGATATATATGAAGGTCACATAGACACTTAGATATTAAAATATTATAGTAAATATCCTCCAAAAAATTTACTTCAAAGAAGAGCTACATGGCACAAAAGTAAAAACACACTGTAACAGCACCGTAGTACTTTTTGGGCTTACATGTTTGTTTGTTTGTTTTTGTGTGTGTGTGTGTTTTTGTTTATTAAGTAATGGCAGGAAGTGTTATAGTTAAACTGTGCAGACTGAAAGCATTTTTCTTGTCAGACTTGCATCAATTACATAAACCATAACATCGATTACATAAAGCAAGAGTTCATCTAAACATATGCGACAGGCATAAGGGTGTGTTTTTGTATGGAGAGGTGATTGTTGTGAAGGCAAAACTGTGTTTAAAAAAACTGTAACACCTGTATTGCTTATACTGGTTGTTAAGCATTGGAATAAGATTTTGTGCAATATGCATAACCAAATGCTGGAATAATGAGCCATCTGCATGTGTGGTCCCCTCCTCGGAGATGCCAAGAACAGCACCATCTGTGATACAGCTACCAGCTGTTTTCTTTCTTATTACATGTTTATTAAAAGCCAGAGTTGTCCTGCTAAAAAAGGAGGGAAAAAAGACTGTGAATATGGGTGGCAATCCACTCCATCACCTTTAAAAGGAAATGGCTGTCAGACTTTTTCCAACTGCTGTTGAATGAATGTATGTGTGTCAGCAGTGGATTTTCCAATTGAGAAATTGTGATTTATGCTATTAGGAGATTACATGAATGGTTCACCAACCAAAATTTAAACTGTCTTAAAAATAGACTCATGTCATGCATGATGAGTAGATGAGTTTGATTCTTCACCGGAACAGATTTGGAGAAATGTAGCCTTTGCTTCCAAATGGATCTTCTGCAGTGGATGGTCCAAACAGCTAATAAAAGCATCACAATAATCCACACCACTCCAGTTCATCAGTTAATGTCATGTAAAGTGGAAAAACTGCATGTTTGTAAAAAAAAAAAAAAAAAAATCCATCGTTAAGGCAATTTACATTTAAACCTGTCACTTCAAAAAATATAATACAAAATAATGCTTGCTCCAGTGAAATAGTTAATCTGCTGTTGTTCTCACACATCAAAATCCACCCACATGTTTAGTTTTGAACTGTTCTATGGAAGCCCATTTCCGCCAATGAATTTAAAAAAAAAAAAAGTTATTGCGAAATTTGATCTCTTTTATAAAGAGTTATAAAGTCAGAACTGAGATACTGTATAAACTTGCTAATGCCAGTTATAGAATTGCAAGTTATAGGCCTGCTTTCATAGACAGGGCTTAGCCAGGTTTAGGCTACAGTTCAATTTTGACATTTAAATAATTTTTAGAAACAGGCTTTTAAAAAAAAAAAAAAAAAAACATTAATAGTGTGCGTCTTAAGACAAAACAAAGGCACTGACATGTTTAAAGATCGGTCAGTGCAAGTTTCTTTCAGGTGAAACAGCTCAGGTTTACACTCCAGTCTAGGTCTAGTTTAAGCCTCATCTGTGAAACTGGGAGATAAAGTTAGAATTTCAAGAAAAAAAGTTAGTACTGTATGATATAAACTCACAACAAGTTATAAAGTCAGAATTCAGAGAAATGACTTTATATCTTGCAATTGTGAGTTTATTTTTTGAATTGGGAGTTTACGTATATATCACAATTCTGAGAAAAAAAAACTGAATTGTGAGATAAAAAGTCTTTTTTAAATGTTTTATTCAGTGGAAAAGGGCTTCCATAGTTGTCACTAGTGAGCAGTGTTTTATCTGTGCATTTTTTTCTCTGGATTCAGACTGGATGACTTTTTTATTAAAGACAGTTAATATTCTGGATTGAGAATTTTTATTTTAGCTAAAAGCAGCAGTTTGAAGTAAAAAAATTCTCAATAATAGATTCATTTCTTACAAACATGCAGTTTTTCACTTCTCAAGATATTGATGGACTGGAGTGGTGTGGATTGTTGTGATGTTTTTATTAGCTGTTTGAATGTCTCGGTTACGTATGTAACCCTCGTTCCCTGAAGGAGGCAACAGAGATGTTATGTCATTGACTGACGTTATGGGATCCCACCTGGGAGACCAACCGACTCTGATCTTTGGAGAAAAAGCCAATGAGAATTGGCCAGTGGTTTTTGCATGCCTAGCGAGTCCCCTGTACATACAGGTATATAAGAGGGCAGCGTGCAAACCACCATTAGATTTCTGCTGGGGAGTCGATCGCAACCCTTTCCCCAGCGCAGTCCGACCTTGTGGCAGGAGAGGCGTAACGTCCCTGAGATGTTGCCTTTCAGTCAGTCACTATGATATCATGCCAACGCCCATGAGGAGGCAACATTCCGGGTGGAGTGGGCTCTCACCTCTAAGGGGCACGCCTCACATTGGGCCTGATATGCCAAGGTGATGGCTTCAACTATCTAATGGGCCAACCTCTGTTTGGAGACAGCATTCCCCTTCTGCTGTCCTCCGGAGCAAACAAAGAGCTGCTCGGAGCTTGGAGAGTAGGACGGACCAAATCACTTTCAGGTGGGCCAAAGTGGCGCAACCAACAGAACCTGCTCCTGGTCCTCCCTGATCTTGCACAGAGTCTGTGCAAAGAGGCTCACCTGGGCCCCCTTGAATCGACTCCAAATCTGCTGGACCATCCCGGGATGGAGTCTCCATTCTCCGGGTAAAGTGAGCTGTCGTGAAAGCGCACTGGCTACATGATTCGGGTCCCCTGGAACGTGAATGACTTGCAGTGATTGCAACTTTGAATGACTCCAGAGGAGGAGATGGGGGGCGAGTTGCGACAGGCGATGGGAACGGACACCACCCTGATGGTTGATGTATGCCACCATCGCTATGTTGTCTGTCCCGACCAGCACATGCCTGCCCTGCTACATCGGTCGAAACCGGCGCAGCAGTACGGCCAAAAACTTGAGGCCATCCGTGAAACACCTGCATAGAAGCACACAGTCGAAAAAACGACATGCTTCGTGATCTTGTAGCTGTAAGAAATTAGGTCTTTTAGGCCGGCACTGCCAAGGGGAGGACCGCGCACACGATTGTGCACCCAGTGCATTCTCTTCCCTGGAATGCAGGAACGCTCTGAACAAGGATCTCGAACAACAAGTAAATACTTTTTCTTCCTTTCGTCTCCAACTTCGCACGGGAGATCCGCGCCAAAGCAGAAAGCTAATGATGGTTTGCACGTCGCCATCTAATATATCTCCATATGTACGGTGGAGTGCTCGGCATGCAAAAACTACTGGCTAATTCTCATTGGCTTTTTCTCCAAAGATCAGAGTCGATTGGTCTCCCAGGCGGGATCCCATGACGTCAGTCAATGACGTAATGCACCCATTCACTGGAGAGCATCCACTGCTGAGCAATGGATTTAATACTACATTTCTCCGAATCTGATGAAGAAACAAACCCATATTAATCTGTATTTTCAACAAATAATCTTTTTTTTATGTGAACTTTCCCTTGAAGGGTGGTTAAAACAGAGTTGAAAACCAGATTGAGCAAGCGTTATGAAGAAAAAAGTGTTTTTGTTAACTTTTTGAAAACTCATGTAGATTCTTTGCAAATATTTTTGGATGTTTCATTAGATGCAAGTATAGTGTTGCAAATGCTCTTTAATCTTGAAGATGCACTTTAATATGATTTATTTACTTATATTTATTCATTTTTCATCTGATATTTTTACACATTTCATTGTAATTTTTATATATATTTATATACATAATCCTAAAAATATGTATATATTTTTAAATAGACATTAATGGGTTACAACTGCTGTCTTAAATTGCTGATTTTTTTATTCCCATTGGCTGCTTTATACATAGGCCTATTGTGTTTTAATTAGTTTAGTTTTTTTCAAATTTTTTCATTATAGCATTTCATCTGATTCAACCTGTTCAACATCAATCTGTAAAACGGAAATTAGAAGTATTAGAGAAGTTTTATCAGTAGTTAAGTAACAGGCATGCTGCTGTTTAATGAATTGCTTTCTCAATGAATTTTAAGATCAAGACATGCTGCTTAAAGAGTCCTGAAAATAACACAATCGAGGACCTTTATACAGTTTTGTCATTGAAAGGACTACTAGTCTAAACTTCAGATTTAGCACCCAGACCTGCAAGACAACATTTTCATCTCTGTTAAAGTGATGTATGCAATCTAATAATGGATAAATACTTTTTGTCCATGAATATACTGTTTCATGATCACATTACAAAGTTGACAAGCAAGTTTTAAAGGGAAGGTTCACCCAAAAAATAAACATTATCCTATCTTTTACTCACCTTTGAATCATCCAAGGTGTATGTGACTTTCTTCTTTCAGACGAATCCAATCAGTTATAATAAAAATTGTCCAAGCCTTTGAATGAGTTTAAATGGGCGATAGCCGTTACACTCCAGAAACGTGAAATACTAAATTATATATATAAAAGTTAATATTTGGCGCAGAAAGGTTGATTATTTCGTCTTAATCCTCATTAGCAGCTCTATTCATGATGTGTTTCCACTCGTCACTTTTGGCTCAGGTTGTTCACATTCCCCCCCAACAAGAATACCTTTAAGATGTTTTGCTTTCAGCCAAAGCGTAAAACTGTAATCTGCATGCAATCGACTGAACACAGAGCATCCCTCTTTGCGCAGCGAGTGTTCTGAAGGCTCGCTGTCAGACCAGAACCCCTCTGATCCGGTTTGGCAGAACTGCAGACCACCCTCTGCAGCTGTCAACAAATTTCAAAAGCTCCGCGCTCGGACTCTGAAGTGGCACTGACACATTCCAGCTTTTGATGGACACACAGGAGCAGTTCTGGAAACATCCATCAGTGTTCGCATCCGCGCACGGAAGCTGACAGCTCAAGTCTGGACAGACAGTGACAAACCTGGCTCGGACGGGCTGTCGCTGCGGACCACGGCCGTGCTTTGAAGAAGTGACAGGTCGGGCTTGGGCCTTACCTTTCTGCTCGGGTCGACACTCAAATGTGTGTGTCCACATTACAATAAATACACAAACAAGCATCTATCACTCTCAGATGATGAGCAGTCCGCTGACAGGAGCAGAACCTGGTCTAAATGTCGTCTGTTTTCAATCATTTGACACTCCACACTTAGACTTGCTCGGCCCAGATCATAATCGATTTGTCATAACATTGCAAGACAATGTCTTTATGAGATGGCGGTTCTGTTTTATTGCTTATAGTAAGGAGTTATTTTGTACTTCTTCTGTATTTATGTTTTAAAAGGGTAGGTGAAAGTCAGTCATTATTTATTCACCTTTCACATCTTCTGATATCAATAATGCAAAACTGCATTACATGTGTTGTTATTGTAAAAATCAGGTAAACTTTTAAATACACAGTTTAAATGTGTTCACATTTTTTGTGTGTGTGAGAGTTATTCTGCCGGTTTCTCAGGCAAAGCTATTATGTCTTTAGAAGATTTGAAATATAGCAAACAAGTCATGTGTACTACTTTTATGCAATTTTTATGGTTCTTTTAGCCATTTTTTGGAGCTCAATATCATCTGTTATATATATATCTTATTCCTAAAAAAGTTTGTTTACATAAAATATTTTTTTTATTATATATATATATTATAATACCTTTGCTAGATTTCAAAATATGATGCAATATGGTTGCTGAAAAATAAAGGAAATAATTATGAAAAAAGTCTTCATTTCAATAAATCTCTTTCTGTAGGAGTCAAATCTTATTGGACATGTTTATAGTTAAATGATAAACTTAACCAGGTAATTATTCCCCGAACGCAGGGGGAATTGACTTTCAAAATGACATTAAGAACAAATAATTCAAGAAGTGTTGCCTGCTGGTTTGATATTTTGTATGCATCAACATTTTAATGTGCTTTAAGTGTTAAATACTATTTTGAGGTCACTTTTTTTGTGCAGTATGTGTGATTTTTGGGAAATCAGAAGGGTAATACGCTAAATATTTTTCCAGATTACTGAAAGATCACTCAGTCTTCCTGAAATGTGTTTCAGATGTGTGTCACTTCACACTATATCAAATTTTCCAGTTCTGTTAGCATAATGCCTAGTGCATGTCAGCCATAGACCAAGACTGTGTGTGTGTGTGTGACACAGACATTTATCTTCGGAGCAGCTCTAATACCTTAATGCGGACTCCAGTCTGAACACAGCGGCGCTGAACAGGCCGTCCACACGGAGCTCAGTATGTGTTCTTGTAGGAACAGCGTTGCGTGTGTCAGTCCTCCCGCAGAGCCACATTGCTTAAGCACCATACTTTGAAATCAAGCATGAATAATTAAGTCATTTCACAAGGCTGCTTTAACGATACATTACATGGGAGGAAATAGGTCAAGTGCTAGTGTTGGAAACACCGCCAGCATGGATCTTTATTGAGGTGAAAAAACGCCTTATGTTGAGTCGCAGTATCTACTTTGACTCAACCCCCCACTGGCACCAAGTTAAATTATTATTATTAGCATTATTATTTCTCATAAGATAAACGATGACAAATGAGGCTCTCCTGGAGCACTTTGTTTTGTTGTGGATCGTGTTTATCTTTTATCTGGGGGGAAGATGAGGTAATTGAAAAGATTAGGCAAATAAGAAAGGTAGTTAGGGTTCTTGTCTCGCAATGTTGCTTTTTGTTCTAGAAATTCGAAGTTAAATAAAGTTAATTTAAAATTTTACATTCTGAAAATTGCTGGAATTATGAGTCTGATAAAAAAGTAAACTTTTCTTTTTTTACATTTCTTTGTTAAACGTGATTAGACTTCTACATGTATTTTCCATGCATTTTATTTCATAAAGGTTCCCTAAACTTTTGAACTTTTTAAACTTCAATTAGCCATAAGGTATGTGCTGGTGCATGTAAAGGTACTAATTGTCTCCAGCTAAAGTTTGTTTTGCTGAACATGTCTTTTGGTCTGAATTGAAAAGATTCCAGCTTCACCTCCCCACCATTCTGTTGATCTGTTTTTCTCTTCATCCGAAGGCAGGAAAATCTGTGATTGTAGCCTCTGCTGCTGGAAACACACGATTGTTCCCCTCAGCTAATTCTACATCCTGTGAAAACACACATCTCTACACACACAAACATTATGTTTGCATACGCACAGGAAAAGGTCATGTTCTCTGTTATATAGCCTCGACAAGCAGAGGCCTATTAGTTCATCAGGAGCAGCACTTTGAGTTTGATTCAAAATACAGAACGTGGCACAGCATTTCTATCCTACTGTAAATGTGGCAGCCGGATGTTAATTATCGCATACAAATATTGATCGCTCAGCTGAGATTCTCAATGAAAGTATCAGGCAAAATATTCTGGTCTTGAAAGACTTTTCTTGAAAGGTTTCAAGCAGCACGGCAGCCTATTTAATTTCACTCTTGGTTCTTTTTCTCGTCTTTTAATTGGGTTATATGCATTAGATTTTCAAATTAAGCATCTGCTGTTAACAGTATGCATATGTTGTTGTTCTACTTTGAAAATTACAGCTCTCAAGACTTCAATCACCGCCTGTCCGTATCACATGAAATTTCAGCTTTGAATCAGAAGCAGGTTTGGAATCCCCAGGCCTTGACTCTTTCATCATGGGGAGTGCATTTTAATTAGCTCGCCTCGGCTCAGCGCAGAACTGACGATTTGCACCAGGGCTGCGGAACAAAACATTGAAAACCCCTACCATGCAAATTAACACTGTGTCGCATTCATTGGCAACACTTGCAAATATTTTGCTATGTCAGTCAGCTTCAGACTAAAACTTACAAGGGCTTTTTTTTACTGCACAATTAAGTTTACGGTGTGTTATGAAGGCTTGTATACTAATATGACCAGAACTATCTGCAGTATCGATGCTTTTGAGATTTTATTGCCAAGATCTTACATTTGTTTGTTTGCATTAGTTATTTATGGGCATTTGGCTCTTTCAATCTGCTATTTATTTTACTTGTTTATTTCTAGCTTAAGATTATTCATGTATTTGCTCAGGTCAAAACAGACCCTTTTTAGAACAAATCATAAATCTTGTAACTGCATGGTTTGAGGAATCATTCATGTCTGTAACTTAAATGGACAAATTTAGGACTGTCTGTCTTGATCAAACGTTCTATCCATTCTTTTATCATTCTATCTAATGTTTGATTGATTGTTCATTTATTTTATCTATCTCTCAATCCTTTTATGTATCTAATTGACAGGAATATACTGTTTTATTATTCTGTAATATTGTTTTTGTGTCTGTCATTCTATCTGTCTGTCTGTCCGTCCATCTATCTGCCTATCTATCCATCTTTTGTTCTAACATTCTAGTGTTTTATCTACATTATATATACACTGTAAAAGTCATTGCCAGAATTCTACTGTATAAAATACAGAAGCACCATTTTACTGTTTTAAGATAAATTTACAGTTTAACATTGTAATTTCATTAACTGATATAATGCCAATATACCAACCTATTAAAGTACTGAAATCTGTTTTGTATCTTTGAAGTACACCGATACCACATGCAGGTGGTGATGAGAAAGTCACATGACGAACCAAAGCCCATGATAAGAAGTGCTCGGTGTCATTCACACAAACACTAAACACCACCATGGTGACACTCATTAAACTAAAATATGCAATAAACCTTAATTTAACAACATTAAATGTAACATACAAACCTAAACATAGTTATTTTAAAGAAAAAACATCAAATTCAAAGCAAATTTTAAATACAATGCAGGGAATTCTGGGCATGTCAGTTTATATATTTTCCCTGTTAATTTTACAGGAATTCACCATTAACCATTTATGATATATATACATGGTAAAAAGCATTTGTTTACAGTGTATATACTGTAGGTAGAACGTTAGAATGTTAAAACAATAGATAGAACAACAGAATGATAGAAAGCTAATTCCACAACCTTTTTGGAACTTCGGTTCGAATCGAATTTGAATATGAAAGACATTCTGAATTCTGGTCTGAAGTACACTAAACACACCTGTGGACTGTTAACCGATCTTAACGTCATACTGGCCTTTTGGCATTGCACATGACAAAATAAGCTACTGTATATGTCACGGCTTAGAAAGCGTGTACACTTTATTAAAGACACATGGTCAAGAGATGGCTGGTGTACGTATGCTAATGGTAGCGTGCCAGCAGTACAATTCATGCAGGTAGAGCTACAGTGCCGTGTGTGTGTTAGCGTTTATACACAGAGGGTGTTAAAAGCTGTCAGACAGGTATGGTCAGAGTGGAGGATCAACACTGATTGATCGATGGAGTTCATGTCAAGTTCACAGGAGGTCTCTGCCATCATCGCTCTGTGACTGGCATCAGCACATCAGCACAGGGAGAGGGAGAAAAGCAGGCTGGAAAACAGGAGGATCAAGTAACGTCACCGCATAACAGATTAACAAAGGCAGCATCATCTCTCTGTATGACAGCGGGATCATTTATCACACAGCAATGGTGGGAGGGGGCGTGTGTGCTGAGGTCATCTGTAGTCTGTGAGTAATGGCCACTCATTTGTTTATCGGTGACCTCAATAATCAGAGATGGTGAGAGGTCGGGACACAAATGGTGAGACACTAGAGAGCTTCAGAAAGGCGGACCATTCTGCTTCACCTTGTAGGACTACGGTTACGCAGTAATGAAGCTGTGCCGAACAATGTACCATGCCGCTCATTGTGTGCTGCTCATTGTTGCTGTAACTATGACATCATAAAGGTTTTTCAGCTGAAAGATTTCAATGTTTCTATGGTTTCGGTTTAAATCAAATCGCTCGTCTGAGCTTGTGTCGTTATACTGGATAAATTTGGGGAAATCGGGCTACTTTTTGACATTGAGATGACAGATGAGATGGCATGAGATCATGCTACTATTCGGTTTTGATAAAATATAGGCCTTTTCAAAAACCAAACAAAACCAAAATTGATATATTGTTGTGTAAAAACATATAGTTGTTGTTTTTTCTTTGCCCTTCCTTCTAATGTAACACCTAATTTTAAAATTAAAATAATGTATTTGTTTGTTTGCTGTTTAAAAAAAATAAAAATCTAAAATTTACAGTTCAGCCAGAAACTATATATATATTTATATGATTATATTGATTATTATATCATATAATTATAGTCGATATACTATATATATATATATATAACATTATTTAGACTTTTCTTTGCACTTCCCTTGAGTGTTGCTTTTAGTTATCCATTTATTCATTTATGTAAAGTGTAGCCCTACTATTATTTCCTGAAGCATTTCTGGGAAATTTCGCTAAAAAAAGTTATTAATTATCATGTTTATAAATAGTATACATATATATATATATATATATATTTTTTTTTTTTTTTTTTTTTTTAACATAATAATAAGTTGTTTAAAATGTGTAATATGTGCACTGTACTGTACAATTTTGTGCACAGTATTTTATTCTGTATTTCTTTTTTATATTTAATTTATTTACTATTTTACTACATTAGTGTTTAGGTTACATTTAACACACTGATATAATCAATTACAATAGTAATGGCAATAATTATGCCTAATTTTAGCAACTTCTAAACATAATTACATACTGCATAGTGTTGTTCACTTATAACACGGTCGCTATATAAAATGTTTTCTTTGCTTCACGACTACTTTTTGAATTTAATGTTTTCAGTCTTGGATCGATGCCTTTATAAACATATCTGGAAACACAACACTGTATATACTGTACACAACAGTTACACCTATAACACTTCATTGCTATAGTAATAACATAAAATGTCTAGCAGCTACTGCACATTCATTGCATACAAGTGCATTAACTATCAGCGATTAAAAACTACACTAAAACATTTTTCTATAGCAGTTTTCACATAAGGACATTTTGTATATTTACACTTGAATTCTTGGCTCGGTGCCTTTATAAACATGTCTAAATACATGTAGGCTGCGTATTGTACTCTATATTACATGTCATTGCTAATTGATTACAACAACAATAACGGCTAATACGTGGAGCTTTATTTTCACAAGGTATAAGATTTGAAGTTTTGTCTTTCTGCGTCCTGCGTATGCATATAGACACGTTAATGTAAGTAATTACCACAGCAATGGCAATTATATCTCACTTCTGGCAGCTACTAAAAATAATTACACATCGCATGCACGCATTATTCATTATTACTCTGCACTGTGTCATTACACCGAAGCGTCCTTCATTCCTCGCGCTCAGTTCCCAGCATCTCTGTAAACTCCAGCCTGAAGCGGCAGAGAGACAGTACGAGGCTGCTGGTCTTGTGGGCTGTCTCATGTTTTCTCCGGCCTCTGTCTCTTTAATAAACTCGTGGTTATCTAGTGTAACAAATGTCTCGCTGCCATCATCAAGTCCAGAGGAGGAGGAGGAGGAGGAGTTTTTAATGTTCAGTTTGTTCTATGGATCGATGTTTGCTGCTGGCATCGCCGCGTGTGTGTGTGTGCGTGCGCGCGCGTGTGTGTGCGTGTGATATACACTATTTTTTTCTGCCCTTTTCCTACTACGTTTCATACGAGACCGGGAGTCTAAGCGATTGACAGCGTTCGTCCTTTTGGCTTGGGAAACAAAAAAAGAAAAGAAGAAGAAGAGACGGAAAGAAAAGCAAAGCAAAACAATCCGCCATAGATCTGTCTATCTAGGAAGGAGAGGTATATTAAAAAAGAGACACCTGATTTCTGGACAGCGTTTCTGAAATACTGGATTGTACGGAACTGAAGTGCATTAGAGAGTCGCTATTGCGTGTGTATGGACTATATCAGAGCGCCTATACTGAATTTCACCTGGGCTCAATTTCACTGTACGTGAACTAAAAGAGAGTTGAACATGCCAAGGAGGAAACAGCAGGCACCCAAAAGGGCTGCGGGTAAGATTCAACCTGACACCATTTCACATTTATCCCGACGTGAATATTGCTATTCATCCGCGTTTTAAGCTCGCGAGCGTAACGGGTTTGTATCTGAATGGACCGCTTCTTTTTAATCTTGTGAAAGAGCTTTTATGAAAGTGATAGCGCTGTCTTAGAAAGAGGATGTGTTCAGTGTCAGGGAACGATGCTTTGCGAACGGGTACGCTTCGGTTCCCGACAAAATCCGGCGAAAGTTTCTCAACTTTCGAGTCCAACGAAGTGTTTCGCGTTTAAACGAACGTAAACACCCCAGTTTAAAACACAAGCATCGCTCGTTTTACCCCATCTAATGAACGGCGTGCTTGAAAACCGCAGCGGACCGAGGAGTGAACCTTGTGTAACCCCTGCGAAAAAAAAAAACATGCTCTTAATCAATATTTTAGTCATGTTTTCCAGTAACAACAATGTGTATGTTCTCTAAACAAGAGCAATTTACGTCACGTTTCAGAGTGTCTTGTAAAACAAGTCTGAAGGATGCTGCTTTCAAGTCATTTAAAGATGTTTGTGTTTATATCAACGAAGTGAATTAAGGCTCACTTCTTGGCCTGTT
>JAUCMU010000032.1:1851837-1864337 GCA_032275025.1 Enteromius treurensis | reverse complement strand
TAGTTACATAAATAAAATGATCTACTATTAATTAATTACATTCTTTCATTTATGAACTTTTGTATTGAACTTATGTATTTATTTTTTTAATTAATAAAATTATTTAAAAATATATATACAATGATGTATTATTACTTATTATTTAGTTTTTTTATGAATTTATGAACAAATGCCTTGACTTTTGCTTTTTTTTTTTTTTTTTTATCAGCTGGTAAATGAAAGTCACAGTGTCTCATATACAGTATGTTGTATCATATAATATTTATTTTTTTATTATTTAAAAAAAAAAAATTTAGTGGTCAATATGCTGTTTTTATTATTGTATATATAATACTGATAATATATTAATACATTTTTGTAATAATAATGATAAAATATTAAAATATACATTTATTTAAAAACAAAAAATATATATAAACAAGTATAATATATATTTATTTTATTCAGATTGTATTTTTAGGCTAAATAAATACTTAAAATATAGCCATTTAAACATTGTTTTCTTGAAAATAGTTGCAGATAATATCACACAGAAACACGCTCAGCGCGTTTGTTGATCTGTGTAGTGAGCCTGTCGAACCATGTTTGATTACGTTATTTTTTGTCTCGTGAGACATGTCTGTAACTCAACCTCTTGTTGTTCGTGGTCCTGTGAGAATCCTAGTCTCTTCTCTGGCCTCCCTACAGTTCGTGAGAAGATGGGAGAAAACTGTACCTTAAAACACACAGAAACTTCATTAATCTAAAAATTGTCCACTGTGTACCTGATTTGCTTCCAATCAAGTGCTTAATGAGTCTCAATTAAGATTTATTATGCAAATTAACCTCGGCCTGCTACAGTCTATGGGGCAGGAGCTATGACAATATTTTGCTAATGGCGCAATCTGTACCAATTAGAAAGGAAAACTTTCACGAGATCAGGTTTAGTGAGGGTCTACAAGAAAATAATAAGTGTTTAACATATCCTAAAGTGTGTCTGTATGTATATATATATATATATATATATATATATATATATAATCATTTATTGAATTAATATTTTTTTACATAGCACATCATTTTTGCAGCAAACACTTGCTGCAGATGTTTTAAGATATATTTCATAGACATATGCAATTATGTTTTTGCTAGATTTTATAGCCACAAATAACAGCCTTGCAAAATTATCTCTAATTGGATGTATTTTTCATATTTACCAACTATGTGTCATCTTATTTTTACAAGCACTATATCAAATTTTAATTTCACATTATTATTAAACCTTAGCCTTGACTAAGAGGCGTTTGAAAGGAATATTTAATTAAAGCATCTGTGGAAATCAAATTGATTAATGCACGCAATAAATGGATAGCTACAATCCTCGCACAGATAAGAGCGCACCCGTTTGAAATCTTAAAGGCGTCCATCTCCATACTACTTTGCTGGCGAGTGTCCAAACAGCACCGAGTCATAAACCTCAGGCCTTTTTTTTTTGTGTCTTCATTTAACATGGCCGCTGATGGCTTCCCGACAGCTTTATAGCTGACAAGTTTCATGGCACGTCATGCCGTGCAATTACACGGGAACTAATTTGATGAATCAACTCGATATTCCCGAGTCCTGGCTGGCCTTTCAGTCCATTTTCTACCTAGAGGTCAGCGGGAGCGTGCCGCTGTAATGACTGCTCGTACGAATCGGGAAGTTTTTGTAGACAAAGATCAGGAGAGCGTGAGCATGATACGATATGCAAACACAATTGTTATTCATACTTAAGTTGGAGGACCATTTCAGAGTAGATCGTTTGCATATTTTTGCATGTTTTAGAGTATTTTTGAGTGAATCATTTACATATTTGTGCTCTTTAGTGAACATAACAAATAACAACAGTTAAGTGAATTTCTCAGTGCACTAGGTGCTTGTTTCTCATTCTCGCAGAAGGACAGACTTCTGTGTCCGATGGCTGCTTAATTTTAGCCAGCATCATGAACCACCTCAGGCTCCTAACCTACAAAGCACACTTATTTATTTTACATTTTTTGCCAAATGTTTTAAGACTCCAAAATGTTGCTTTGATGCCCAAATATTCCCAAATAGCCCATATGTGTGCGTCCCAATGCAAATCGTAACAATGGCGTCTTGCATATTTTAGCGCTCTGATTGGAATCGCAAAGACACTGGTTTTGATGGAGCGAGTCTGCTGTAATAAAATGTCTTGTTTGTGTCCTTGCAGAGCTCTGAGTAGACGCCCGCACGAGCCGCGCCGTTCTTCTGAAACTAACAGCTTAATTGAAACTCATTAAACAGCACTGACAGCTTAGGTGTCCTTGCAGGATATAGAATAATTCAGTTGTACTTACAACTTGATTAAGAGAACCGGATGAACATATTAATGGTTGGAGGCGTTGTGCTGGTGCAGGATTCAACAATGCAGCAGTGTGTGGATCTTTTTCATTTTTATTTTTTTGGCCTATGGTAAATGTTTAAATGCGGTGTGCCATGGTAAAATATCAATGCTTTCTAAATAATAATAATAATAATAAAAAATACTACTATTTCAAATTTGGGATTGCTGCAAGTGGTTTGAACAGAGGCTCTTATGCTCACCCAGGCTGCGTTTATTTAATCAATTTAAAACAGCTGATATATATATATATATATATATGAATATATGTTAATATGTTTTTGTAATAAAATGCTGAATTATTAGTATCATCACTTCAGTGTCACATGAAATTATTCTAATATGCTGGTTCAAAAGTTTAATGTTGAAAACTAGTTGTGTAGCTTAAAATTTAAGACGTTTAAGAGAACAGCATTTATTTTAAATAGAATAAAAATAATATAATAATGGGTGCACATAAGCATTTAAGCTTGGCAATTGCAAGTTTAAAAATGCAGAACATTTATATATATATATATATATATATATATACATTAGCATTTTATTTTTAAGTTTATAGTAAAATAATTGTATTTTTATTTAAAACCATTTTATATTTTTACTAAATATTATCACACTTCATTATTTTGTTATTATAATAAAGATAGAAAGTGCAGTAATAAACAAGGACCAAACAAATCTCCAAGTGCTCTTCTAAAAACCAGGCTGAAAAACATATGTGCACCCCTGAATATAATATTATTTACAATATAAATTCTATAGCTGGTAAATGATATTTCACCACATATCCAGCACTTACAGCTGCATTTATAGAAAAGAAATGTCATCTATATTTTTGGTGAGCAAATAGCCAGGTATGTGTGCGAATGCACAGGCCTTGTCGGTTAGATAATGACAAACGGTTTTAGTGACACAGTGACAAAAGATTCAATACTTGACATGAGCCTGAAAAAAAATACACATCCCGCACCGTCTCTGCTGGAAATGAACGGCAATAGGAATTTGCCAAGAACTGATGGCCCCTATAATGAGTGTATGACTAATATTGCAATTTAGCAAAAGAAAATAAATGTGAGCAAACCAGTGAAATTATGCAGCATTACACTCCGCTGTGAAGAAGAACTCTCTCCGCTAAAGATCCCAGCAAATGTAATTTCTCCTATTAATTGCCATGCCCTCTTGAAACATTTCCCAACTTTGTGAAAGCCTCGATCATTTCCTAGAGGAATGAGTGTGATGGAGCTCCTTTTATCTTATTTTACAAGACTTCAAGTCAAATAGAAAGTTGAACTTCATGTGATTAGAAACTTGCTGAGGCTCACAGTTCCGCAGACGTGTTAATCGACATTATTTCTGCAATTCACACCTTTTTCACATTTAAAATGGTTTATTCTCCCAAGCCTGTATTTTCAGTTTCAGTCAGTGACAAAAGGAGAAATTTTAAGAAATCATCACATATCAGTTTTTTTTTTTTTTTTTTTTTCATGCAACGACATTTCATGGCAACAATGTCTGCTCTAAAAATTCGATGGAAGAAGAAAAAAAGGCATGTGGTTTTGGAACAGCATGAAGGTAAATAAATAACACTAAAAATGTGAACTGTCCTTTTAAACCTTGCCTGTGTTTAAAGTTGAAAAATTCCACTCGTGTCCTAATGAATTCTAACACGGCACACCAAATGCACCGTGTTATTGACATTACGAGTACACTTCCCCTTTGGCACGACTGAATTGTATACCAACAGCTAATGTTTACATTCAGATTCTCCTGTAAAACTTTACGTGGAGCAAATCAAATCCCGGCCCATCTGCTGGTATCTGTCAATACGCGCATTCCTGCAACATTTTGCACCCCTCACCATTTTGTAAATCTGAAAGGGGGGATTTCCTCAAAGAAGGGATTTATAGCTTCATGCCGGCTTCACATGATTGATAGCACACAGTGGAGCCTTTGTACAGGAAGACGCATGCCTCACTGTGGGCCAACTGTATCTGTCTGAAACAAAACATGATGCCAGGCCTTCCTGAGCGCTCTGTCTTGAGTCATCGCAAGAAGGTTCCAGTAACCTCTCTGTGGGTGTAGTGTGAAGTCGCCCGCTGGATGTGAAAGTGGCTGCTGTTGGGATGTGAATGGAGAAATGCAGATGAGCTGCTCAGACCTTTGATTGCTAGCTTTCGTGGGGATCTGAACTCAGTTTTCTTTGATTCACTGAGATTTTGACTCATGAGTGGTTTATACATCCTGCGATTTGCTAGTTTTTATACCTGTGTGGAAATGATGGCGTTTCCAGTTACGAGATTGTAGGGGTGTGAATGGTTCAGGAACTAGAATGAATGGATGTTCTTACTTTAGTTTGTATTATTGTTTTATGTTATTGTTATTATTATTTTGGAAAAGTGTTATTATATATTATATATATTATTATTATTATTATGTAATATATAATATTATTTAATTTTAGTAATTTTATTTTGTTTTAATTGGATAAATGATTACGATTATGATTTTTTAAATATTTAATATTATTTTATTATAACAATACTAAATTGTAATATGTTACTAAATATTAAGTTATATATATATATATATATATATATATTTTTATTTTTTTTTTTTTTTTTTTTCTAATAATGTAAATTGATGAATCATTAACTATAAATATTCCACTATATATATATATATATATATATATATATAAATGATATGAATTATAGTTTATAATAAAATAAATAAAAAAAACTTGACCCAATTAGCCTTAGTAAAAAAATCGTCTGGACTTTTAAGTATTAAAAATATATTTTTATTCATATTAATTAATCAGTTTCAGTTGCCTATGAAATGACCTTTCATTTTCTGACATAATGAAGGTTATAAAAATATCAATATCTAATATCTATATTATTTGTTCTATCTTTCAAACGTTTGTTTTTTTTAAACAAAAGTTCCACATTACATTATTTCCAATTAAAATTCTACTTTGACTGGAAATATTTTGCATTATGTTCCGAGTCCCATTTCACATTGACTTTCAAGCGGTCAACCGATCGAATCAGCATCTAAATTACGAACGGATGCAGATCCATCTCACCGCTCCTCCCCGGAATCCCAGAATCCTTCCCCGGTGGTGTTTCACCTCTGCGTCTGGAGAGGTCTCTCACAGGGGGCTCACATCTGTCTCCCTGCCCTTCAGTCGGCTCGCTTGACTTTCCCCTCCGAGGCGCACTGTTTAAAGATGTGCAGCTGCCTCACCGAGAGCCAGGATGGCCACCGTGGAGGCCTGTAGTTAGTCCGTCAGTGGCTGGCTTTGCTTGAGTGGATCCATGTGTGGCTGAGGCTGGGAGGCTGAGGTCCTCGCTGGGATAAGCGCTCTAATACCTGCCATTACACTGCCAGAGGGAGTCATTAGGAGCCAGCGGATCTTGTTGCAGATCACAGTCAGATGAACACCGGCCTGGACGACTCCCATCAGACCCGGTGACCCTCCAGAGCCCGCCTCTGCTCTCAACCCGCACGCTTTTGTTTTCTGCCATCGCTTCTTTCTTACTGTAGGCGTGTAATTTGTTAGTCGTGATTTATGATTTGGGAATTTTTTTTTGTCGTGCATTTTGGAAATTTATTGGAGTGTCTGAATGGGAAGCTCAATAGTCTTTTGGTTGAAATTGCTCCCATTCGTCATGATAGTGACACATTAAGTTTGTTTTAATTTCTTCTTCAGTGTCAGTTTCTCAGACTGGATCTTCACATCCACAAACCTTTGGAGTGTGTTGGTTTGCCGTTGCTAGGTTGTTCTGGGTGGTTGCTAGGTGACTGCTCTATGGCCAAAAGAACTATCTATCTATCATTGTATCTTTGTTGTCTATCTATCTATCTATTGTATATCTCCTTCACTATAGACATTCCTTTTTTAATTATTATTATTATTTTTAGTTTTTTTTACTTTCACTTGGTTAGATTATTTGATTTTTATTCTAATCATAGAATATGGATGCTGAAGAGCTGCATCATAACAGCAAAAAGGCTAAAACATGAATCTCGACACCTCCTTGACTTTGATATGGTGTCCGCAGGCCTTGTTGAGTACGATCCTCTCGTCTCATTGGTCAACAGCTCCCAGCAGGCGGGTGTAGAGGTCAGACGCCTCTAGATGTGTAACACCAGGCCCATCTGAACGCATTACTGTCCAGTCCAGCATCAGTCCCGCACACGCTATAGCCGAGAGCCCCTTTGTGATCGTGTGTGGTTTTATTTTACATAGTCGGTGGAAATGTACTGCATTGTGTTTTTGCCTGCATGAGCGCCACGCTCCCGTGAGCTGGCACGCGCCAGAGAATCACAGAAATGTGGGCTATTTTAGAGAGGGACTTCCTGGTGATCGTACAGATACACACAACCGTGTGCCAACCTGCTAGCAGATGGCATGAGAATGACGTCGCTTTCGTGGTCTACTACATCCATTTCCTGTCTGAGGCTTGAAGCTGATGTAACCAGACCAGGGATCTGATTAATTGAGTTTTCAAAGGATTTTTATAATGTTGCAGATGTTCATGTGCACGTAACACATGTGAAGCACAAATAAATATTTTGCAAAGCAAAAACAAACAAACAAAAATAATTAAATAAAGTGAAGAAGGAAAATGTTTCCACTTTAATTAAGAAATTCAGGATGTAGCTTATATATTTCTATATATCCTTTGTTTCTTTACAACATTTTTAAGTATTTTAAATGGAGTAGTAGTTATTGCAGAATGAGTGCACAATAAAATACAATTTTATAGAACATTGGTATACTATACTACACTGTTTTCACTATTAATTTAATGTTTTTTATAGATATTTGTTTAATTTTACTTTATTTTTAATTTAATATTTTTTCTTATTCTTATGTCTGTCATTTTAATTAGTTTTGTTACGGTAGCTTTAATAATTATTTTATTATATAATAAATATTATATATTATATTATATATTATATTATATTATATTATATTTAATTTTTTATTTAAGTTTAAAGTATTTTTGTACTTCAACTTGAACATATACATACATATATATACATATATATATATATATATACACTACTATACTATAATATTATACAATTATTATTACCTTTAATATTTTAAATGCATTTTATAAAAAAAATGCTTTCATTTAAAATTTACTTTGTTTCTGTTAGTTTATTTTTCTTATGTTTTTTTATTATTATTTATAGCTTGAACTTTTTTATTTATTTTATTTATTTTAACTTAACTATTTCAGTTAAGTGCCAATGCAACTTGTTAAATTTAGTTTTTCCAAAGTTATTTAAGAGCACTGTATTTTATTCCTAATTACCAAAATAATAGAATTTTTACCTTTTTTTTTTTTTTAAATGTGTATCATTAACAATAAAACAGTTAAAATAAACAAAATATATATAAAATTATGTAATGCATTAAAATATTTATAAATATAGGTACATAAATATTCGATACATTTAAACATTATATATTTTATATATAAAACGAAACATTTCAGTTTGATTAGTCAATCATTTTGAACCATCCGTTATAAGTATCGGATTTTATGCAGCAATTAGCTGTACCTAGTGACTTTATTAAACACTTAATCCTGCCGTTGAGCTCTGTATGGCTTTGATTCACTGCAGATTGTTCTCTGAGAGCTTGTGTAACGTTTGACCCTCCGCTGGCCCCCGTGGCCCTGTTTTGCAAAGGCCCATGGGAGCTTCCTGAAGCCCTGATTCAGGTCTCATTGCTTCCTGTCTATTTTGCGTGAGCTGATCAATCACGGAGACGAATGTGTCTGTCACCGCACACGTGGCCGCCGCTGCACCTACTCGATACCCCCGCGCTGAAACACTGCCATCTTAGCAGCTCTTAACAGATGTTCCCCACTTCAAAACGTGTCTGCGCGAGTGCACGTCTCCCACTTGCGAGGGGGCAGTTAACCATACGCGTCTTCGAGAGGATATGTTTGCGTATTTAATTGAATTAATTACATGATATTAATCAAGTGAATAGCATATAGGAAGATCTCCTCGCATCTGTCGCTCCACAGGCCTGATTTTTTGCGCGATTTCTTTGTGCGTTCGCTAGTGTTTTCTCCTGAATGTGGCTGGGAGGCAGGCATGAGGTAGCACACGGTGTCCAGATCCCTCCATCAGGGACCTCATCAGCCTCTGAATTTCCTTCCCCTCTCGCCTCAGGCCATCCATATTCATTTCCTGTACTGATTTAGGCCCAATGAAGAAAGAAAGCTGGCTTCTCTTTCTTCCCCCCACCGGTCCTCCCGCCTGCCGCCCTGCGTGACAACACACTGTAATTGCATTGGATTAGTATGATAGCGTACACAGCCTGAGTCAAATACCTATTTGAGAGATCACGGCGCTAGCGTTCATGCAATTTTTGTTTACTCGCCGTGCCTTCATTCAAACTTGCGTACATCTTCTGGCTGCGAGACGAAAAAAGAGCATTATTATGGTCGGTTTGTTGATTGAGACAAAGAAAAACACAATTGATTGTGTTATGAAAGCCACAACACTAAATGTGATCAGAATTGTTCATTTACAATATATCAAACTGCTAATGTACTTTTCTAAACAGATGGTGATGTAAAATTCAATAAATAAGTGTTTGAAATTGACCAAAAAAAAAAAGAGATAAATATAGTGCTAGTTGTGCAAGTATAAAACGTAAAACATGTTACGAAAATTAAAAATCCATACTCAGTCAGACAATAAATGTGTCCGTTACTGTTAATCCCTGATGCCAGTTTGTTTTCTCTTTTGAGTGTGGATTTAATTTTGTAATTTGTAACATGTTTTATATTTTAGCAAACACAAAAGTACAAACAAAAGCGAACTCTTGACTTACAGTAGATAATTAACCTAAAGTTTGAAAATGGAAAGAATGCATACAGTACATTAATAAAGGTTGATTTTGTTTATTGATGCAAGAAAAGACATCGCATTGCGTAATCAAAACAACAAATGACAGCTTAATTGACTTTAACATTATTAAATGTACGCTCAAAAACGGCTTAAGTCACATCAGTTTGTTGATGGTGCGATCATTTTTTCAAAACAAATATAGTAAATGCATAAAAAGCATGTTTGTTTGAAACCCCCAAAAAATGATGAAAAGTACAAAAGACTAATTTATGACATTTTTACTGTAAGAAAAAAAATCTAAAAATTGCTGCAAAATGGACATAAATTATGTGTATCATTGACATGAAGAAAAAAACACTCAGTTGTGTTTTATTATGTTTACTTGCAATCATGAGTTAATGTTACAGCAACTGAACACTCGTAAATTTATGCCATAACCAGATTTGCCTTAAGATAGGAATGCCATTTAGTCAACGAATATTTTTGTGAAATGATGCAAATGCACATAAACTGTTAAATGTTGTCTCTGCGTTTATGCCAACCAGATTTTTACTGTAGAATAGAAGCATAGCTTATATACAAATAAATGCGTAAATAAAGGTCAAATTTGTGTAAATGACGCAAGAAAAAGCATTCGGTTGTTGATGTTAAACACTTAAATGTGTTGTTTACACCATAATCTCATTGATCGGAAGATAAAAAAAGTCATTTTCCAAACAGACATTGTTGTGAAGTTGAGCTTGCTTTTGAGCATGTACAGTTTGTTTTTTCCACAAACTAAAAGTATCACAGTGAAAGAGCACAAACAAAAACCTAACTGTTTAAAACCAATAGGAAGAAATATATACGGTCACTTTTTCGAGGAGCACAAAATACCAGGCTATTTAAAGTTACGTCACAGTTCAGTTGTGTACACAGCATCACACTGGCAGTCGCTGGATACAAAGTGTACGTACTTCTAACGTTTCCTTCACTAGAAGGGCGATGTACTGTACATGTGGGTAATGTAATGTGCTATTACTATGTAGATTTTTGGGACGGATCCGTCTTTGATGTGTGCTTTTCTGGTGTCTGTCATCTCAAACAAAGAGGTGATGAGCCGCGCCATTGTCGGACGGGATGATATCGTTACATTAGCCGCACACACGAGAATCAAACCCCATGATTACGCTGGTGGGTGTAGCTTTTTGTTCTTCCAGGGGGGAGGAAATTGACGGTAATAAAAAAGAAGTCAGATGACTTAACTCTGTAATTACCAGCCTGTTTTCGTGATCCCGTATTCTATTTAAAAGCTAAGTCTCAAATGGCTGCTACTTACCAGTTAAGATTAATCCCGCCATTAAACCTTTGGCGTTCGGAGAATGCAGACACTCTCGAAAAAAAGGGTCTGCCGGTGAGATGTAGTAAGTGTGCATGTACATTAGACTCTGTAAATCTTTGGGCTGCGTTCGACATCAAACACACACACACACACACATACACTCGGATAAAGTCACCTAAGGCTCAGATCATGAGTGCTAGGAATGTTCTACCGCCCACAGGCACACTGAACAGACAGATACTGCGGTTTGCAAACAGCCCACATTGATCATTATTCATGAAAGACAGTCATATGAAAGTTCTGCCTTATTTCTCTGTGTACAGACACGGACGGCCCGCATAAAAGATGCAGTCAGACGCGCACACATGACCCTAAATGTCGTGTGTTTATGTGGGCGGACGGGCTTCACGCATGTGCGCCTGTTTGTTTGTTTGCCTGCTGAAATTACAGCCTGACGCTCGTCTTTGAATACAAATGCGTATTTGTTTTTATGGGCATTCGAGTCCGTATGTTTACATGCTATAATGATTAAGTCCGTAATGAGGTGCGTTCGGTGCGAATTCGGCGGGCCTGTGAGTAATTGACCCGCTTTGATAAACGCCTCTGAATGACACCGGTATAATTCACCCTAAAAGTTTGCACTGTCACCAGGATGAGCTAACTGTCTCGCGCAAATATATGGGTGCAATTTTCGAAATAGGTTTATGGCAATCCTTGGGAGAGGAGGGCGAGATAGTGATATTACTGACTTTATTACTCTAGCCGAACATCATTCGGCACCTTGCCCTTTTTGTACCTCCGTTTCTCTCTCTATCCCTGCTGTCAAGTAAGGCTAGGGCTTTGTAGTATCGGATAACCTGCTTTCTGCTCGTGGAGCTTGATGAATTGCGTTCAACGCAGGCCTCTGCAATAAGGGTCCGGCTGGCGGCTCGCATTTTTACATGCCCCGCTGACATTCTCACTGGCCCTGAGGCAGAAACGACGAGTGTGGGTGTTGTTTAGCAGCATATTTTTAAATGAGGTGTCAGGAGCAATACATAATTTTATTAACGTTACGATTTCTATACTAAGTGGAATTTGCTATCATTAGTGAGATATATGTTTAATGGCAACTACTTCAGAAGCATTAAATAAGTGATGCTTAATGTTAATTTAAAAGTGTATTAATGGCAATGTTGTTTTGCTATGATTGAGATACTATTATATAATTTTTAATTGTTTTGTATTTTTATATTAATTATGTTTTCATTTGAATTTTCAACTTTTAGTAATTGTGTTGTGTAGTTTATTCATTTTTATTTTTATGTGTCATATGTTTTTATTCAAAGTAGTTATTTAACAATAATTGTGTTTATTACGTTAAACGAAGATTTGTAAATATTTTAACAAATGTATTGCTCATATGGATAGTTAATTTAAAAAGACACATTTGCAATGAATAAATATTTTATTATCAAAACATAAAATTAAATATTTTTAATATTTTTAGTAATTTTGTTGTGTAGTTTAGTCAGTTGTATTTTTATATGCCATATATTTATATTAACTGTAGTTACTTAGTTCATCTAAAATAAATACAAATAAGAGTCCCACTTTATATTGAGTGTCCTTAATAACTGTGTACTCCCATAGTAACTAGATGTGCATGTAGTATGTAACCACAGTGTAAGTACACATTGCTACATAGTATCTACAGCTGTAATATTTCTGTAACAACCCTCAGAATGGTGTGTGTAAGCACAAATGTGTAACAGGACATTGGTAAAAACACTTTTGTTTTATTTCGCTAAGTAGTCATGTAACAGGAATTACATAGCCACATTTTGTAACAGCGGTATGTATAAGAGTAACTGGAACAGGGGGTGATCAGGGGGTGTAGTTGGGTAAGTTTAGGGATATGTAAAGTGGGTG
>JAUCMU010000032.1:1834345-1844361 GCA_032275025.1 Enteromius treurensis | reverse complement strand
ATGTTGTTAAATGAATGTTTATTGCCCATTTCAGTTTAATAATTCTTACCATGATGGTGTTTAGTGCTTTTGTGAATGACACTGAGCACCTTCTACACGGTACGTGTTACTTTTTAAAAGCTACCTGTGATGAGCTTTGGTTCATTATGTAACTATCTCATCTCCATCTGTATTTGGTAGCTATCAGTGTACTTCAAAGGTACAAAATAGATTTCACTATTTCAATAGGTTGATATATTAACATTATATCAGTTATACGGTTTCTTATTAGGAATTACGGATCTTAACTGTAAATTTAAAATAAAACTGTAAAACTATTGGCGAAACAAAAATGTTGTTACCGTATTTTTCACGGTTTTATACTGGCAACCACAGCTGCCGGTATTTTACCATAAATTTTACGGATTTCTTTTTACAGTACACTAATCGGTTTTATTTACATTATTTATTTGCAAAGTTATATACAAAGAAGTATCAGAAACAAAGTCAAAAATAACAGTTATTGTAAATACTCCAATGTATGTTTATATGTATAATTATATAATATATTATATTTTTTCTTTGAAAAAACATTTTTACTGTGTGGCCTTGCACCACTCACATCTTCTCTCCAAAATAAAAATATAAAAAATCTAGTTTAAGTCTTGCTATTAGTTTAAATACAATCTTTTATACAAATATAATCATCTTGGTACTGTCAGGTTTACAGCAAATACACATTTTTTCCGTCTTCTAAGCTTGCTATCAATGGAAAAGCAGCATTCGCTCTTAATCAAATACAGCGTTGCCAATCAAGCTCAGCACCTGTCATGAAGACTGCCGATTTTGACGTTTCATAAGCATTGATCACATAAAGTGATTGTTCAAAGACAAGGTTGTGATAGCTCACAGTGTTGTGCTTGTGTTTTTTTTTACCCACATGAGACAAAACACCACCTCTACCTCCCATTGTGGTGTACAAGTGTAAACCCAAGAGTCTCGTGATCGCACAAACAAATCACACCCAGCAGGGGTCTGGTTACCCTTGTCAGGCTTTCTTTCTCACCACCTTATTCATGTTTTGTGTTTGGGGGAGGGCAGACGGGGATCTGGCTTACCCAGAGTGCTTTTTATTTGCTGAAATGATCAGCATTGGGTGTAGGGATTGAATCAGGAAACCCCGATCTCTCCCTCTCTCTCTGCTTGCAGCTCTTAATTGTGGTTGGTGCGTTGTCAGGTTCAAGGCGGCATACTGTACTCAGAATCAGAGGTTCCTCTGGGGTAAGTGGAAATATTAGACGGTCTCCGCAGCTTAGGAGGTCTCAGCTGGGCGTTACAGGAAGAAAGAGACATCAAGTGAGAATCAACCACCGGCGAGTGAAGTGTGTTCAGAACGACGTCCTTCTCAGATCCATTATAATGACTTCAAAATGAGATGTGAGCTTATCAAACATCAGGATATTCATGGATAGATAAATGAGAAATCATTTGTCATTGCAATCCTATAAATAAAATACAGACTAATCAGCGTTTAGGAAACCACTTTGAAAATGAAGCTTGACAAGTTAGCTACTCAAAACATGAAGCCAACCCAATACATTTTCTTGAACTTATTCATTTGTATTCAAATTAATTTATTTGAGAAACGAGTGAATTATATCTCTTTAATTATACCCTTGCAATGTAGAATTTAGTTGTTTGTTCGAAAGCAAACAACTGTGAATAGGCCAGAGCTCATACTGAAGATACTGAAGAATGCTGTTTAGTTAGTAGTGTTGTTCATTTTAGTTAGTTACTCGCCAATGCTGAAACTAATGATGTAATGTTGCCTAAGCAGCTCATTAGATCTGTCCTTTGATTACCGCTGTTTACATATGCCGCATCTGTAAGTATCTCCCCACCGAAGACCCCACGCCAGAAAGCGTAACTAACCCACTTTGAAGCCCTCGCTCTCTATTTCTTCAGATTTGGTGTGTACGTTGACATTGTTTTACCAACTCATCCAAATGTGTAATTGCAATTATAGTCCCTTGATGACTCCCCAAGGGGCGCATGATTGCAATTAGAAAGAGAAAATGTTAATTAATTAAGCTACTCAAAGAGAAGAGCAGGATTGGTTTAACTGTGGACGTCTGACCGGAGGACACCTTGGAGAATTGACTCCACTGTTTAGATGTAGATATCTCACAGCTGTTTTAGTCAAGCATATGTGCAGTACATGTATATGTTGTTGATTCGTGACTTATGGATGTAATATAAGATTGCAGCGCAGTTGCTGGGTAAAGCAAACCAATTAATGGGGTTTCATTTGAATACAATGACAAAAGGTAGGCGAAAGCTATTTCATTGTTATGCCTTTTAGCATACTGAAAAGCTAAGGGCCTAAAACTTGCTTCTTCTGGACACAGCAGTTCATTGGGTTATTAGGCTGGGTCTCAGCAGAAACAGTCATCTAGATTGTGACCATTGTCTGTGATTGATGACCCAACCTTTAGTTGCTGAGCTGGTATGTTTGTTCCTGTGTAATTGTCTTCCAGATGGCTAGGCTAAGTGTTCGTTAACACGTTTATGGTGGCATTGTTAAAATTGATGGCTTTGGATGCTCGGTTTTCAAAAGATGTAGTACACCAGACCATCGTCCAAACAGTTGAGGCTATAACAAAAACACAGAGGACTGCTTTTTGTCTGAGCTGCGACATTTTTGTTTTCCTTTCTTGATAGTCTCACAAGGATCCTGGGGCCTTGTTTGTAAAACGCACTTGATTCTGAATTCTCAATGACTGTGAATGTAGTACCGCAAAGCTCAGTACTAGGGCCGTTATTTTTTACCCTGTACATGCTATCATAAATATCATTAAGAAACATAGAGTTGTAAGACAATGCTCAGCTTTTTATTTCTTTGAGGCACAATCAAACATACTAATTAAATTGCATATGTAGTGATACATTTTTTTGTATTTCTGTAGCCATTTTGTACATTGATTTTACAATTATTTGCCATTAATAAATTAAGGATATATTTACGGACCATACTATGCAATCTAAACTCCCAAGTTTGAAGGCTTCCTTTAAATCCCATAATGCATTATAAATACCATCCTAAATATAAATACCATCCTGCACAAGTCACGTTTTTAAACTTTGTTCTCATAAAGAGCTTTAAAGGTGGTTTGAAAAATCTTAAGAAATTTCTTTTGTGGGCCTCTTACTGAACCCTCAGCCTGAGAGAATCTGCGAGATCGGAGGGGAAAATGGATATAGGTGGCAGTGCTAGTCATCAATCATGGTCCCTCAAGAGAAGGTGCAGCTAAAACTGGACTGAAATGCTATCTGTCAGCTGCTGCGATACAGACGGTGCTGTGCAGCCCGGGCCCGTATCGCTCCACCATCAGCTCACAGCAGCATAAACTGCCATGTAAACACAGGCAGGTGCTAGCCTTGCGCGCAACCTACATACCCTTACAGAAGGTCATAATTTTACAGCTAGCTTTCATAGGGAGTGTTTCACTTTTGGGCTTGTCAAAGGTTTGTCATACCTGGGTATGCAAAAGAAAACCAGCTAGATGAAAATAAAAATGGCAAACTAAATGTATTTCCTGATAGAAATCCTCCTAGAACTTTTGAAAATGTTTGTTGAAAGAAAATGCGCCCACGGTGGCAAAGATGCTGGTAGGTTGGCATTATGATAACAACTAAATTTGTCAACTTTATACTATAGGAAAGCACATAGTAAAAATAAATTAATAAAATCCAGCTGGACACAATGTGTGCATAATGTTCACTAGCTGCTATACACACAAAGTATCATAACTTTAGCATAGGAGAACAGGCTAGATTGCAATTACAATTTATTAAATGAAAGAAATCCTCCTAAAACCTTTAAAAAAAACATACATCAAAACAGTGAAGCTAGTAGGCTGGAGAGCTGCTGTGGTGCTAGCTGGTTTGTCATAACTTTAGCACAGTATACTGAAGAAAAGTGGCTAGATAAAAGCATTAAACGCCATAAACTCGGACTGCTAAGGACAGGACGGTCGGTTTACAAACTTCAGGGAAAATATATGCTGCCATTAGCTTTGTCTCACTGTTGAATAAAGCCACCAGGCGCTTCTCCCCTGATGTCAGGCAGCAGCTGTCGATAGCTCTCAAGATGGATAGCCGTTCTGCATGCCTATTGATTCGGCACAGGCCACAGATATAAGTATCATTTGTCATTTCTGGAATGATATGGAGTCCTAGTTAAAACCCAGAGAGGGGATATGGTCGTGCCTGGAGGGGGGAGGTAGAGGAGCAGGTTGTCGGACTCTTTTGATGAATGGCTCTGCAGCTTTTTGGTTCTGTCTGGGAACGAAGGGGGCCATTTAAGCAGCTATTTGCTTTCACTGCATTCCAAGAACAACAAGACAGCAAGTCCAGAGGCCTGAGCCGCCACCGCTGCGAACAGGGTGGTCTGACCCAGTGTGCAGGGGAGAGGGTGGGATCCGCGCTGTAGCAAGTGCGTGGGTAGGCGAGGACTGAACAAGATTGCGGTCTCATTATGACTTCCTCTGCTGATCTGAGATTGATAAACCTCAGGGTTAAATTCAGGTTGAGTATACGTCAATTTGACACTTGCATCATTTTGACGTCGCAGCACTTTTACCTTCCATAATGGTATTTACATTTCATGTACATCAATTAATATTCCTCCGTCGTTAGTGGGCTCTGCCGAGGGGTCCGTGACAAACAAATAAAACGAATGTTTGCTCGTCAAACACAGAGCAGCTCCACAGAATCCCCCGGTGACTTTGCTTTGATTATGTTGTGCGTTTGGGAGGCCGGCCAACAGGAGAGCGGACTTCATTATTGTATGGATCATCTTTTAAGACCATTTAAGATCACAGGCCCTTGAGTTGAGTAAATACTCCAAGACAAAGAGACTCTCTCAAGTTTATTGAGTTTCTTGGAGCGTTCGCATCACAGTATGCGATTCCTCATACGTTCATCTTTGTCGAAAATCAAGGGCGCATTCTTTTTTTGATAGAATCAAATTCGAGTTATGTCACTGCTGGTTGCCGACAGCAGATGGATAGAATGATGTGCCACTAAACCTGGAAACCTTCAAACAGAGGAATGACATGTAATTACTTCAGGTGTCCATCAAGCTATGTTTGAAAATGTCAGCATGGGATCCGACATGATAGATTTACAACTTCAGAATCCGACGAAAAATAATTACCAGATTGAATACCCAGACCCAGACTTTACGGTTGGTGCAACGCTTCCTCATTTTTCCTCTACCTCTCTCTAGGCCCCAATAGTGTGTGTGCCACAGTATTGCGCCACAGGAGCGCTATTGTTGTCGCAATTTCTTTTTCGGAAACGCCAAAATGTCATCGTCCAGCTGGAGGGACATTTTTGTGTCTCTTAGTATGCTCACAACACACACACTTGCACAAATTCCCACAGAGCCATGGTGTAAGGTTACAGTCTCAGGCACGACTTGCACTAAGTGGCCAAGTCAGAAGGAGGTCTGGCCTATGACGTAAGGCCCATGTCCGTGTCTTTTGAAGCACTGACAGCTGAGGACAGTGACATAAGGAGCAGGAAAAGAAGCATCTGAGCTCTCAATGCCTCATTGTTCGGATCACGGTTTCTTTGATCGTCAAAGCCTGGCTGGACGTTTAGATTCACATCCAGCAATGATGAGTCAAAGCCATGGCAGTACCGTCATTAAAATCCTTAACAATGCAGTCATCCAAAGGAGGTATGAAAGTAAGTAGTCAGTGAGTAGCACTTTTGCACACAGTTTCCAATGAGGGTAAAGCACCCCAAGCATGCAGATAAATGCAAGGGTGTATAAAACTCATTCAGGTTTCACTTTTGATTGCGTGACGCACATTTGATATAGGCATCACAGTATTTCTGAGAAGTCCAGTTGTGTTTTTAGATGTCTGAATCTTTCTATCCCTGTACAGTATCTATTCAAACAGTGCTCAACCCTGCTTGACGCACACTTAAATCATGTTATGTATTCCTATCTATTAAATTCTCTGCTTTGCTATATTGTGCAAGGAACATAATAAGGCAGATTCCTTGTGGGACTTCAACCAACAACCTTCTTTTCACTCGCACCGAGTTTAAGCTGCCTTGCCACACTCCCCGCAGGGAGGTCATGTAGCAAGTTCACTCAATGCAAGAGACCGAACAGCATTTAGTTGGGTCCCAGGGTCTCGCACTTTCCCCTCATTCCTGTCTCTGCAACTATCTCCATCTTGTTCCAGGCTATGTATGACAGCAGAGTACCGTTTGCGCTTGGATCCCCTCGGAGAAGTAGTGCATGAATTGATCCCATCCTCCCTCTCTAATGCCTCTTTCCTCAAACGGAACAAACAAGCGGCGCGTGCGTGCCGCCCAGGACAGATGTTCGGGATTACTTTCACCTCGCTGCTTCATTGTATGCACTTTGGAGGATCCCAGCTGATGTGGAATGCTGCCTCCTCAGTTCGCCTGCCACCGCCTCTACAGGGCACATCTCTTCCCCAGCTTTATCTTTCTATCCCGCTCTCATGTCTCACCGTCTTTCTTTCCCTTTCTACTCCTGACATCCATCACTTTATTGGCTTTGGAAACGACCGCACGCTGAAATTTGTTCGCACAAATCTGTATAGCTTGAAAACCGTCCAGTGCCGTTTTTTTATTGCTTTTACAAAGGCCCTGCTATGAGCCGTGCCAGGATATTTGAATTTAGAGACGCAGTCCCAGTCAGACACCTGTACAGACGGTGTAGGGATGTAGAAAACACTCGTAGCAGCTAGTCGGGAGGGAAAGCAGGTGTGTATTTGTGCGTGTTTCGTGAAGTGGAAAGTCATTGAGCAATGAGGCCCCTCGCTGAGAGGAGAGGAGGGGGAGTGACGTTATCTTCTCGCCAAGCGTCTATCTAATCTGGCCACTGCAAGCCACGGGCGGAAGTGGGAGCAAGACCGGGGACGGGGCCTCGACGCATCTTTAATTACCGCTGATATCACCGCGGAGAAGAGAGGGGGACGAGCGAGCGAGAGAGAGTGGAGCTCGCGTTCACTTTTTAATTAAGGCTCGGTAGTGTAACTCGTCAATGTACATTATTGGAAGAATGAACGTCAATGCCATTGCTTTTTCGCCCCCTCCTTTATCTCTGTCAATGATTCAAAGACATGATTTATGGTCGCTCGCCGTCTTTCAGGATCATCCATCAAAGCACCGGGCTCCGCCGCCGCCCGCCCGTTGTAAATCATTCTGAAAGCCTGTCACTCATTTCCATTAACCGTTCCTCTGTCGCTCTGGTCCCCGCCTCCCTCACCTCCTCCCTCTCTCTCACAGTATCTCCCTCTCTCTTTCTCCTCGTCTTCCTCCCCCTGCTGGTGCACAACCTTCAGTCACGCGGGGCTACGTGTTCCATATCGCCGCCTTTCCTTCCCAGCTCCTCTTCCATAAATTAACCACTTTCAGACGTGCTGTGAAGGAAGGGGCAACGCAATTCCGTTCTAGCAAGCAGAACCCCCTCCCACTTCATTACTGGTTAAGACCCCTCAGTGGCCCGGAATCTCAAATGGGCCGAGGGGTGGATGTGATCATTATGTAGACTGATAAAGTAATTCACTTAGAAACTTAGCGCTGAAAGCAGGTCACTCTGAATTAGGTGTCGGAAAAAAAGAGGAACTTTTGGAATCGGGATAATTCACAAAACTAATTAAAAAAACAGGATATCAATGTATTTGTTAATATAAATAGATCTGTCACTTACATCTTAACCCATTTTAAGATGTGACAGATATGTTTCTACTGGTACTGGCGTTACAGAGAGATCTGATTTGAGTAAATGGATGTTGAGATGACATGCCAAGCAATGACACCATCTACGACTATTTTAAACAAATCATTTCTTTATAAAGGATCTTTTCATATATTTATTTATTTCAGACACCCACCATCATACATATACTCTCTGTATCTAGCTTTTTTGTCTACGATCGAGAGCACAAAAGGGTAGTCTGATAAATCATTTACTTTTTGTTTGGAATAATTTACTCAGTGTCATTACAGCCATGAAGATTTAATTCTTGGAACAAATAATTTGTTCCTCTGATAGAAGCGTATTAGTCATTCAAAGCGGGAACTCGTTTATCCATCAAGTCAATATGAAACTTAAGGAAGTGACTCATGCTGCTTCACGGGCTATTCAAAGTTCAGGCAGTAAGAACAGGGTTAGATTCTGTACTGTCTGTTGTGGTTTTTCCGTCGCTTTCCAACTAAATTGTCTCTGCGGTTTGAAATCCCGGTGCCCTTAAATAGCAACTTTACTCCTTTGACAGCGCATGCAGCAACGCTCTTTTATGAAGTAGAAAAAAAAAAGTTGACTCAAAAGAGGACTGTCAATCTCTCTCAGTAGCTGACACTGCTCTGCGGGGAGCTTTTGGCCTTTCAATTGAGTGGCTTCCTTTTTCATTCTAATCAACAACTCGATATCAACGCGACAAAATATCCACCAACAGCAGAAAAGTAGCATTGAGGGGGGAAACTTTTCAGGGAATGCCTTTGCCAACACTTCTCACAATTCGGGCAGCCATTGTCTGCGGAGCAGGCTGTCGCCGAGTGACAACGCTCTCCCGGCGCATCCCGAAGTCAGTGCTTTTCGAGCGAACGGCGGTCCCTAATCATCGCGACGAGGACGTTTGACAACAACTCCTGACAAATTCACCATTAAAATGAATAGTAACCGTGAACAGAGGGTCTGTTTTGGAAGCGCTTTCCTTTCTCTCTCTCTCCCTTTGGTGTTCGCTCCCCGCTGTGTTGCAGGTTTTGGCGTGAGAGTCGTCTTCCCTCGCTTTATTTGTGCCACCAAACAGCCTTTGGTCCCACAAGAAGCTGACAGCACCACGCTTCTGTTGCAAATACACTGGGAGGTCTCATTGTATTTAATGAAGGGAAAAACTGGCTATCTACTATTAATGAACTTGGAATATAAAAAATGCATCCTTTGCTGAAAACTGCACAAAACTGCTTGTATAAGGCAAAGTGGCGACTGGAGGGGGGCCAGAATCTAATGAAAGATCCATAGAATATCTGCTAGGGGAGGGAGGGTGTGTGAAAATGCAAATGATTTTAAAGGGATAGTTCACTCAAAAATGACATTTCTGCCATCATTTAACTCACCCTCGTGTCATGATTGTTTTTTCTTCCGAAGAACACAAATGGTGAGTTTTTGAAAAGTATCCTGGTCACTGCTTTCCATATTTTCCAAATAACTCAAAATGCAAGTTTCGAAGAATATCCTTGTCTCTCTTTGCCATATAATAAAAAAATGGGAAATGGGAAAATGACTCAATGTTTGTCCATAACATGAAAAGTCACAACATAAAAAATGTTGTTTCAGTAGCCCATAAAATCAGTAAATAAAGCATTTTTTCCTTTTATTCATTAGTGACATTTTAGGAATATTAATGTGATTAATTGCAAAAAAAGATCATTTGATAATTCAAATGTGATCATTTTGATTCATCTCCATATAATGCTGTTTGTTTAGACATACATACATTCATAACTCTATTTATTGGACATCTGGATCCCTCAACATTTCTCAAATGATCTCCCTTTGTGTTTTTTCTATTAGACAGTAAGTAATACAATTTCAGAATGACATAAGGGTGAGTTAATGATGACAGAAGTTTAATTTGTGGGTAACTACCCCTTTAAATGATATTATTTAGTGAAAATCCTCCAGTGTAGTTTTCAGCTTTAGACGTGTTTGATTTCACTGACATGAAACACGCCAATATTTTACTTATTCTCTTCATAAATTATTGTATGGGATCATCAGATTTAGAATGTGAAGTTATTATACTTTATAGTGGTTTTCTGACACATAAACTTACATTATAAGGGAAATTTATGGTTTGGATATAACATGAGGGTGAGCAAATGAAAACATTCATCCAAAGTTTGAGGTGCCATAGAATGGAAAACTGAATGTACCTTGGCATGGTTGAATAATAACAGTTCAGTACATGTACATAACATAC
>JAUCMU010000032.1:1812888-1829712 GCA_032275025.1 Enteromius treurensis | reverse complement strand
AATGTATAAATGCATTTATATGTAAATACTTTCAAAATATATACTGTTCGTGTGTGTTTTAATATAAACATAATAAACAAACGCAGCATAAACACATATATTATGTAAAGAAAAACTTTTATTTTGGATGCGATTGATCGCTATTAATCATTTGACAGCACTAGAAAATGATAAAAGCACTCAAATAAAAACAGCTTAAAATTGACTAAAGCTTACAAATATGTACTTAAACTGAAATGAAATGAAAATAATTTTAAATTAAAATTAAAAAAAAAGGACAAATGCACTTAAAATGTAGTAAAGCCGAACTAAAAAAGAAATTGAAGGCCAACTAAAATATTGAAAAACGCAAGCACTTAAAAAAGAAATAAATAAATAAATAAAAAAACTGCCTAGTAGGAAAAACAACCCTCTGCCGTTAACTTTGGCAGTGCTTGCAGGCGTCGATGGCGCGGTCTGAACCGTTACAGCACGTTGCTTTTGCATCTACCATATTTCCTGTGCTGCGCTGCAGACGTGTTGGGAGTGGCAGGCGCTGGTAAATGAGAATGTCTTGCTGTTGCATGCGATTTATCAAAGTCTCCGTGCGCCGCAGCTCGGCACGCCGCAAGACTCTTGAACTCTATTTAGGGCACAGTTAGGTAAACCCACAGTGATCCTGGCTGTCATAGCTTATGACAAAAATCAATAGCCAAAGCAGTGTGTCCAACAAAGGCCTGCCTGTGCAGCAGCGACTGCAGTGAAGATTACAGCGCTCGCATGACCTGCTTCGTTAGCGCGCCTGCGTGTGTGTGTGAAGGCTTTTTATGTGGGACACAAAAATCTCTCTCTCTCTCTCTATTGCTCTCCCCTATTCCGCCCTCTCTCTTTTTTAAAGCGTGGCATAAATCCGGGAGATGAAAATGTCATGGAGCAGGTTCATTTTGCAAAGAGGTTTTGATTGCCATGCTCGTGTAATTGATTGTTCCAAGGACAGGGGGAAATCTAGAAATGTCATAACAGCCTCTGCTTAGGTCTCTCCTGCTGCTAGACAATCAATGAGAAGTAAAAAGAGCTATCGATCGGCGCGCGGCAAAAACTGTAGCCTGAGACGGCAAGGAGATCCGTGGCCAAAGTGGCACAGACCTGTCAACGGCGCCTCAGAATTAGAGGGTCTCCTGCGATGCTGGCGTTACCTTACGCATATTCGCGGAGGGCCGGAGATGTTGCAGCTGTTGGCCCTCCCGAACCGATCGATGATAGAAATGTTACCGCTACAGGGCTAAATGTTTGATGACGTGCTGATAGAAACATTAGCATTAGGGCAGGCGGGAAAACTTCTTGCCTGAGTGTTGCGTTCGTTCCTTGAACTAATGCAAATCACACCCCTGACTGAACGCTGACTGACAGATTTACCCCCAACAGAACCTCACACGTCTCGAAGGGGATGATTAGCCCGCCGCTGTGGCACGCTAAAAGGACACGTCCACCAAGAACACCCCAACTCCTCGTAGAGCGCCTTTTTAACTCTGTATTATTGGAGTTTCACAGCCGTTTGTGTGAAAGCTTTCTGATTCTGTTGCTGCAGTGGTGACCGATGGAGTATAGGAATTATTGTTTATTTTTTTCGTGCCATGTGTTACGTCCTTTTTGGCTTCTGCCATGTTTGACTAGCGTGGCATGAGTTGGATTGGACACATGGCCTCACCACATCAATGTCAAAATAGCTTCAAAACTATTTATTTTGCAGCGCTTTGATTATTAAGTAATACAAGTTTGATTTTAAATGTGTTACATTATATTATTATGCTTGATATGCTATAATAAAATGTAAACGAGTAATCTATAGAGAGGGGTAAAAATAAATGGACACTTTAGCATCAAAAGCTATTTATTTAGCTATGCTGGCTGTATGGTGAGTTGTATTTTATTGTACATTTTTATTTATTAAATTTATTATAAAATAATACGATAAAAATGTCATAAGTAATTGGACAAGAGGAATAAAAAAAAAAAACATTATATATATATATATATTTTTTTATATAATATTTGATTGCGGCATGAGTTTGATTGGACACAACATCAGGACATCAAAACATAAGCAAAACTATTTATTTTGTAAATAATATATATATTTATTTTGTAAATAATATATATATATATGCAATGTAATACACATGTCATATATTTTTTTTATTATTAACAATTTATAATACAACATATAAGATATCAGTAATTAAGTGAATTGAGTATAATAATACAGTTAAATTAATACATGTTAGGAAAATAATAATAATATAATTATGTTTAATTATAATAAATGGCTACCAGATTTGTGTTTGTTTATTTTTTTATTTATTTTAAATTAAGTTTTCTGAAAAAAATATTTATAGTTTTGTTTAGTTTTTTTTACATTTATTTAATCTCACTTTGTAATACATTGAGAAGTGGACATTTTTTAGCTTTTTTCATTATTATTAGTTTTTTATTTATTATTAGCCTAATTAGCTTTTTTCTGACCCGGTAGGGGTCGTGACCTTCTAGTCTAGTGTGGTGCTCATGTGGGTAATACAGGTCTGCGTCTGGCTGGTGACCCCCGAAAACTTCCTGATACTTCGTACAGCGTCTATCACAAAGCCAGAAAATGACAAATAAGCCTAAACCTAATATATTCCAAATGAAAAGTGCAAAAGTTACATCTTACTTGTGTCATTTCTATTTTTCCTTATTGGTTTTAAAAGCTGCTTCAATCAAGAGTTGAACACAGACGTCTGATGGATCCTCATTTTGAAGCGCTGTATTAAATTACACACGCATATTACATTTCTCAATGCTTTTTTTGTAACGTTCAACTTTTTCGCCTCTTTTTTAATAACGCACTCTTTCAACTGTCTCCCAAAAAAAGACCCATATAACTTCATTTTAGGAAATTTCGAGCCAGCACTTTTTTTTTTTTCCATGAGTACATTAAAACGACGGTGCCAGAGGAAATTATACAGATTACACTCACTTTGATCCATCCAAATGCAAAAAAAAGTAACTCATTACAGTTTTTGTAGGTTTAGAATATGGTTCATCAAAACGTCTGACACCATTGTGCAAAAAAAAAAACTGGAAAAACTTCACTGTCTCTTTTACAATTAAAAAACGGTTTTGTTCCAGCCTTTGATCACACTTACAGTAATAAGAACTGACTCTTAAGAAAAATTATAATAATACCGCTACTGTATATATGAATCAGATGTGAAAAGCGCATTTAATGCTAGCGTTTCTCTTCGCTCTTCTGCAGCCGTTTGGCTGGGAATCAGGCAGCTCTTTGAAATCCAGCTGCTTCTGTCTTATGCCAGGAGTCTTTCCCAACGGATTAATGTTATAAACACTTAGTGGCTGATTTATGATGGACACCTTCGGTTTTTTGACCTCTGAATATCCCTGTCTGAAGATATAAATTTGTTGTGACACAGATTGGAGGGTTTACAGAAGTTTATGACATGCTAAATCTCTGCACAGGCGTGCCAGTGCCTTATTTTGTAAGCCTAGTTGGACCGACTAGGTTTTCATTGCTCTGATATAGCGCAGAAAGCCCAATGACAGCGCACGGGCCTGCGGCGAACGAGCCTGCCTTCTTTGAGAGGTTAAATGAATGAGGTGCCATGCACGCGCGATTACGAAAGGCATTCGTGTATGCGCTGCTTCGACCAAATCAAAATAATGCATATTGAATATTACTGAAATTAATACAAATAGCCCACGTCAGGGATCAAATTATGCTTTGGTTGTTCTATTGGCTCAGACATCAATAACAGAACAGGGGGGTGGGACTGGACTGCTAGCATGGCCGTGTCCTAGCAGTGGATTATGGGAAAGGCTGGTGTATCTCATGTCTGTGGGAGCGGTGTCCTTGTGTTTGATCTTGTACTCCCAAATCCTGTCGCTTGGCAGGGATCACAAGCTGGCTAACACCAGCTCCCTGTTACAAATGGGTAAGGAAGGGAAATGTAACCATTCACAAAAGGATTTCGGAGAGATCTGGGCCTGGAAGGTTAACATGTGCCTGTGGTTGTATTAATGTGTATCCCAGATGCTCAGACGATGGAGAAATCGGAGCCCAGGGAACGGCGACTGCAATAATGCCACCCACATGAGTTTACGAAACGGGTGCCTGTTCCAGCTTGATAGTGTTTTTAAAGGAAATCAATGAATTACTTTAGCAGAAAAATAATATCCAAATGAATTTATTTTGATACTGAATAAATTTGTTTTATTCAGCGAGGATGTGTTTACTCCATCCATACCTCCAAGTGACAGAAAAGACAATGTGGCAAAACAAATTCTCGGTAACACTTGTTAACTAGTTTTTCCTTAATACATTCTTAATTTGCTGCTAGTTAATAGTTAGTAAGGCGCTTGTTAACTTTAGGTATTGGGTAAGATTGGGGATGTAGAACAAGGCACTGATATGTACTTAATTAGCACTAATAAATGGCTAGTATTCTTGTAGTATGCATGCTAATAAGCAACTAATAGTGAGTGTTACCCACTTAGTAGACCAACTTTTTTAGCATTGATAATAATAATTGTTTCCTGAGCAGCAACTCGAGATTGTAAAATGATTTTTGACTGTTTTACAGTTTAATTTGGGCATTGCAGAAGATTTAGATTCGGATGTGTGTAGAAACGTCTACTTAACAATTTTTAAAACATGTTTAAATTTAGGATACGAAGTCAAATGCAAATGCAACTGTTTTGTAGAACTCTCCAAGCTTTCAGGATGAAAGACAACTGCTTAATTTAATCCCTATTAGGGTTGGGTCGATAGACGATGCTATCATCCATCGCCGATGGCCGATAGACATCCCGATGCTGAGCCGGCATCGCGACCAGCAACCAGCTCGCGAAAAACACACTTAATCTATGGCGGTAAATCTATGCCATTAATAAGCAAGCGCACCACTGATACTGGCGAACGCGGTAAATCATTTCCGCGAGAGGAAAACAGGCGTTCATGCGAAGAAACGGGGCCCGCGAGCTCATTTCAAACCTTTGTGCGTGCTTGATGTGTCATCCGCGCGCAAGTCAAGCACTCGTGCGCGATCATTCCTGCGCTCAATCCTCTCTCACCTGCTCGTGCGAACACTGTTTTGTCAGTCGTGGGGCGGGGCTTGGTGTTTTAGTTACAACTAAACCCCACCCCCCGCCGGCTACGATATCATCATCCAACGCGATGTTTCACATTAGACATCGTACGATGCCAAATTGGTCGACATCGCCCAACCCTAATCCCTATGCAAAAATAATTAGTTTATTACGCAACCCCGTCTTATTTAGGTACTTCTATGCAAAACAATAGAATGTCAAAATAAAATAAAAATACGGTAAAATTAGCAAGTAGATTGTTTAGATTGTCTTGAAGTGTAAGAACACGGTCGCCAGGCTGAGTGGATCTAGCGGCATGTCCAAGTAATGAAACATGCGTTAAAGCATTTTAATTGCTCTGAATGAGACACTCCTCAGACCTGTCCTGATGTTATATTAGGTTAAAACGCAGTGTGGTTATCTAATGCATTTTTCATTTAGCTGTCTATCTTTCATCCGCAGTCCAAATAGCAGTCGATTTCCTCCAGGTGTATGGTGTCATGGTTACTTTGCTTGTTTAGATTGTAACTATCGTAAAAATCTTATAAACACAGTGATATGCAGAAACATGCCAGTCACTGAGAAAAACTACGAAACGAAAACACATTGCACCATAACGACGTATTTCGTTGTATGTGCAAGGATTGTGCAATAGTGCACAGGAAGACAGGGTTAATTTCAGTCTCCATATTTGACATTTTTTGATCCCACCTATCCTATAAATCTACAGCTCAGCAAATACTGCTGTTCGTCTTGATGCCAGTCGACCGGTTGAGTGATTACAAACCGTTGGGACACCACAGAGAAACCGTCCACACAATCTCACTCCTTTTATTTCAAAACTATATATACACATTGCAATACATAATACATTCTCCTCTTGGAAACCGCTAGTGCATGAGCGCATTTTTGGATGCAATCATCCGGCGGAGTCAGTCATTCAACAAATCTTTATTGCGGAAGATCAAGGTCGTGGCACGTCGAGAAGCTTTTGTATGGGCCCCTTGTTGGAGGGACCCCATTCCTTGGGTTTCTTTGGAGAGGCTAAATCCCAGCTCCATCTTTATCCATTTGCTGACATCGGTTCACCTCCAGGCTTACTCCTGAGGCACCTTTGAAATATTGATTTAAAAAGTCTTATTTTCAGAATCCAAAGGCACAGGACATGGTGAGGGCTACACAGCGTAGCACTTTTAGCCCTCCTATTTGAGAGTTGCTCTCATTGAGCATCACCAGCTCTGAAAAATATTAACCACATGAAAGGCAAGTGCCTGGCCCGGGCTGTTAGGTCCTATGTATATTTAACTGAGCACATCTGCGGGTAATAGCACTTGAAATTCAAAGTGCTATCCAAATATGTGTTCATGAAATATAGATGATCTTGATTTTTCTTAACCGCTGCGATTGATGTAATTGACGGCCTTGGATATATTTTATTAAGTGAATAATACAGTATGGTTTAAGAAGTGATGAAAGATTTAGAAAATGATTTCGAATCTAGTCAATAGTGGTTAATTTGTAGCCAGCAAATATTCAGCAGGGATCAGAAGGATGCCAGGTTGCATTTCACTATTTTTAGGTTAACTGCATTTATGCGGTCTTATGATGTGTTTGCCTCATTCTGAATGAGAATGATTGACAGTAAATAAAAACTTCCCAGACATTGTGAACTCACTTTTTAACCGTTTAATCTTTAAAGGTGAAATCTATCTTCAGATCAAGTTTATCGCATACAGGGTTCTTTTAGATTAGGTTTTGAAATGTGCAGGCTCCTATTAAATAGTTTTACCACTAGACTATTGCGATAATGCTCATCACCTTTTACTCTGCACCCTCACAGTTGGTGTAAACAGATAAAACCTTCGCAAAACTGAGTCAGTGACTTATGAATCACACACACTGCCAAATTGCCCGCTATTACCAGGAGAAGATTACAGGCACACAAGCTTCTGTGAGAAAGGATTACAATGCTACACTTGAAGAAGGATGACAGTATTTCAGACATGATTTCTAATAATAAATGACATCAACTTCATTTTTGTATTCTCTTGTTTTTCCCTTAAACCTTTGATGCTCACACAAATATTGTATATATGCCTAAAAGACATTCAAATTATAATTATTTTTTCCTGTTGTTAAGTAGGGTTGTTTGCATATCGAAAAATTAAAAAATAGTAATAATGTAATAACCTTATGCACAAACTGAAGGACATGCATCTAAAGCTTTTCAATTATCTGCATTTGAGGTCCTTTCCCATGAAATACTGATATACGTGATTATTTGTGACTCATCTTATTAATCACTGTATTATGTAATTAATTTGATTACATTTAATTTGACAGCCTTAATAACAACCCTATTCTCTGTTTGTTCTGTTTTCAGCATACGAGCCAGATGATGATGTTGGTGTCCAAAAGGCGATCACAGGGGAGGAGGGCGAAAATGAAATGCAGGCCGAGGATGAGAATTCTGAAAGGCCCACTTCCAAGGACAAAGAAGACAAAGACATAGACAACAAAAGCAGCTACAGCTTCCAGAACTCTCCGGTCAGTGTCCTCTCCAACCAGGAGGTTGAGCTGGAATCCCGTCTGAGCGATGGCAGTGACAGACTGTCTGACTTTAAGACCTCACCACCAGGAAGTCAGAAGGACACAGAGAGCCAGGGCTCAAAACTGAAGGATGACATGCACAGTAGCCTGGAGAAGATGAGGGCTGCTTATGCCAACTTCCTTTCAGACTCCTACTGGTCAAAGATTGGACTAGATTTGAAGGTTGCTAACGCTGGCAGCAAAGCAAACTGTGACAGCACCAACGGGAGCACCAAGAGCGAGTTTGACTGGCACCAGGACGCACTTTCAAAAACCCTGCAGCAAACGCTGTCCCCGAAACCTTTGTCAAAGCCTAATCTATTCAGCTCCGTCCACCTGTACAGGCAAAGTAGCAAAGCGTGCGGCGCTGTCTTTACGGGAGCAAGCCGTTTCCGCTGCAAAGACTGCAGTGCGGCGTATGACACCCTGGTGGAGTTGACGGTACACATGAACAAGAGTGGCCACTACCAGGATGACAACCACAACAGACAAAACATTGCCTCCACGTCATCATCCAAGAACCGAAAGAGGAACCTTCAAGACATGGAAGGCAAGGAAGATGCACAAAAGGTGCTGAAGTGCATGTTCTGCGGTCACTCTTTCGATTCTCTGCAAGACCTGAGCGTCCACATGATCAAAACGAAGCATTACCAGAAAGTGCCTTTGAAAGAACCTATTCCAGTAATCACTCCCAAATTAGTCCCACCAGCAAAGAAACGTGCTTTTGAAGCCACAAGGCCTTGTTCGCCCGACTCCACCACAGGAGTTTCGGGTTACAGTGAGGCACAAAGGTCATCTGGCCTCGCCAACGCTCCCAACAATCGCTACGGCTATCAGAATGGTGCTAGTTACACATGGCAGTTTGAGACATGCAAATCTCAGATCCTGAAGTGCATGGAGTGTGGAAGCTCCCACGATACGCTCCAGCAGCTCACCACTCACATGATGGTCACCGGCCACTTCATTAAAGTGACAAATTCGGCCTCCAAGAAAGGCAAACAGCTAGCCCTGGATCCTCTAGCAATAGAGAAAATGCAGACACTTGCCGAGCCAGCAGTGAACGAACTTGAAGGAGAAAAAGTTTCGCCGAAGAGCACAGCATCGGGTGACTCTGAGAGGGCAACTCCAAGGGACATGTCGCCTGACAAAGCTGACAAGAATGGAGACAAGGAAGACAAACAAGATGAGGAGGACCGGAAGTCCACTGACACTGGTTTCAAGTACCCGTACTTGCGAGAAGAAGACCTCGAGCAGGGGTCCAGCGGAGGCGGTGACATTCTCAAGTCCTTAGCAAACACGGTGGCTTCAGCAATCAATAAAGCTCAAACAGGGACCCCCAGCTGGAGTGCTTACCCCAGCATACATGCGGCCTACCAGCTATCAGGGGTGATCAAGACTGCCTCCTTTTCCTCTTCCCCTCCTATTCAGCTCAAGCAGAGTCTCAACCACAAGCACAGAGCCATCGCACCCAAGGGGAAGTTCTATCAGGGACTTCGGGGACTTGAAAGTTTCCAGGGACATCACAATTCGGACATCAAAAAGGAGAGGGGTGGTGCATCTGACGGCAAAGAGAGCCAGAGCAGCAGGTTTGATCTGCTGGAGAATGATGACAGTGATTGTCAAGATGATTCCTCCTCCTCTTCAAAGCTGGATGCAGACTGTGTAAGCGAAGAGAATGACACAATCAAAGGGAAGTTGAGCCCAGCTTTCTCTGACAGAGGGAACCCGTCACCTAGCCCCCCTGCCAGCAACGGGCACAGCAGTTCTTCAGAGCTTGTCAGCGACTCCCAGGAAGTCCTTAGCATAAACCCTCTAAGCGCACTACAGTCTGTCTTGAACAATCATTTGGGTAAAGCAAACAAGCCCAGGCCCGAAAGCATCCTGTCCCATCGCACACAATCCATCTTTTCAGAACTGAATAGAGGTTTAGAGAAACCAGTTTCAGCACTCTCAGCATCTGCTGCCATCAGGCCCAGCAATAGCTTCATGTTCACAAATGACGACCAGCCAATAGACTTGACAAAACACAAACACAGCAAACAAAACGCTTCCCTCTTATTGCAGTCCTCCACTCCCGTGACCCAGAAACATGCGCTGTCTGACATTGCTGACATGGTGAAGGTTCTTCCAAAAGCCACAACCCCAAAGCCCTCAATGCCAGCGAGAGTGCCTGCCATGAAGCTAGAGACCGACATACGACGATTCGAAGACGTCTCCAGCGAAATGTACTCAGTTCATAAGCGTAAAGGCAGACAGTCCAACTGGAACCCCCAGCATCTGCTCATCCTCCAAGCCCAATTTGCCTCCAGCCTTTTTCAGACATCTGAGGGCAAGTATCTCCTGTCAGATCTTGGGCCTCAGGAGAGGATGCACATCTCCAAGTTCACCGGCCTTTCCATGACCACCATCAGCCACTGGCTCGCCAATGTTAAGTACCAACTTAGAAAAACGGGAGGGACCAAGTTTTTGAAGAACATGGACACTGGCCATCCAATCTTCTACTGCAATGACTGTGCATCGCAATTCAGAACGCCCTCTGCGTTTATATCCCACCTGGAGAACCACCTGGGTTTCCAAATCAAGGACATGAACAAACTACCCATAGAACATGCAACAAAAGTAACAGAGCCCGAACTTTCAAAGGCGCTCAATGTCCGGCCGACAGATTCGCAGATCACAGAGGAAGAATCTGACTCAAAGTTCAAATGCAAGCTTTGCAGTCGGACATTTGCCAGCAATCACGCGGTCAAACTTCACTTGAGTAAAACTCACAGTAAATCCCCTGAGAATCATTCACAGTTTGTGGAAATGGACAAAGAGTAGCTTTGTTGATTTTTACTACTTGTAGTTATCTTGTTGGTAAATAACTGTAATTGCTCTGCTTTTATAAAACACGGGTCAAATTGTCTACTTTTTTTTTTCCGTCCACTTTATCCATAATGTTTCAAGTAGCATTACGTAGAATGCTTCAACTTCAACTTCACAGTCAACATTTCATCATATTGAGGACTAAATGGACACACTGGCTGGGTTAGAATGAAGTGTACTGTTAGAAAATAAATAATCATAAAAAGATTAAGAATACATTGACGTAAGTCTTTGCACCCTGTTCAAATGCACCACCAGTAATGAAATGTATTACTGCTTGAGACATAAATGCTGATGTTTGCATGCAATAGCTCTGGCTATGACTACTATTTATTTGTATGATATGGCAAGTTTTAACTGTATTACGTTTAACAACAAATTGATCGATGCATTAACTGCAATTTGCAGATCTGATCATGCGCTTGTGTGAACACACAGGTGCTCAGACAGGTAGCCAGACACACATTAAAACATTTACTGAAATGTAAAGTATATTTGCTCTGTAAAATGTTTGTGTCGCAACGATAGAACAGAAAAGCACTTTAATAAAAGTTTAATCACGTTTAGGAGCAGATTCAGTGTGTGGGCTTACAGATTTGGACAGGCTTGACATGAGGAAGTCTCACATTAATGTATATTTAGCATCGCAGAAAAAAAGTGTCTCATCAGAAAATGCTTAGTGAGACAAAAGAACACTGCACCTTTTATACCAATACAAATAAAGCATTAACATTTTCTAACTGTCTAAAAGTCTTCACTTCTCAAATCCATCATTATTGACTGGAACAAAGTAGAATTAGTGTTTTGAAATATTTGTTTTTCAGTTGCTTCTTTTGATTTTATTTACCATGTAGGTAGTTTTATTTTTTATTTTTTTTATTATTATAATTTTTTTTTCAAAGAAGGGAACACAGTAAAACCAGGTAGATTTCTATTAAGGGTCAAACTGTTCTCGGGAATTTATTTTTTTTTTTTTTATTAATGTCAGGTCGGGGCAGATTGTCACGTGTTATAAATGTACATGATTAATTAAGTACAGTATAAATTATTTACAGTTTTGTTGTAAATTTTTTAATTTTTAAATATTTTTAATAACAAACAGTGTTCTTATTGAACAGTTTTTTTGTTTGGAATCATTCGGATTTCTCTATTTTGACTGCATCAATTCTTAAAAAATATTCATTGGAGTAATAAGACAGTTAGCCCTATTCTAACCTAGAACATTTAACACTGTCACTCGGCTATCAAGAATCGCGTATGATACACCTCAGCATCCAAAACTATGAAAAATTTTAATTACCCTCTGAACTTGCAACATTTTATGGGACTTCCATCCTTTTTTAAAGCAATCAAGCCACCAATTACCACTCCCCATCGTATCTGTTTTATAACAGGAAAGTGACATTTGATAACAAATGGGAGAAAGCACCTGGTGATTTGCGCATCCTGACACCGGCGTGCCCTCCATTGTTGGAAATGAGCAGGCAATCACGATAGCTCATCAGATGACTCCTAATGCAGTTAAAGTATTCCGCAATAATTCCTCCTTGCATTTATAATTACAGCCATAGAGCTCACACCTCAGTGCACAGATTAAAGCCATAAATTATTTAGCGCCTTGCCTCACCGATGGATTCCTGATTCCCTCCGTTGAGCCATTATGCTTCGGAATACCAACTTCCTTTAAATGGAAGCCCGAGGATGATTTAAGATAGGCTGAACAATATGACAAAACGAACGCAATATTCCGGTCATTTGTGTTTCTTAATTAAAATTGAGAGTGTGCCTCTGAAGTGTCTCGTCAAATGAAAGCGTGCCACGGCCGCGGTAACTCACAATTGAGTCATTTAGCCTTTGCGGTTAATGGGCAAATTTGAAACGACCCTGCCACTGGATGGGCACGTGTGATGGGGGAACATTTGAAATGGTTTTCGAGGTAGCCGCTCAATGTCAGAGATTCACATTAAGGGCCTGGATCCTTTTCGTCATTGTAATCAGGGGGAGGAAATTAGCTGTTTCTAATATTAATTCAGAACAATAATTCAAAGTCATTTGAGATTTATTGCCACATTAAAGGCGAGCTCCAATCGGATACACAATCAGGGGTTTAAACAACCTCGCAATTAATTAACTGTGTCTCTTATGTTTATACGGGATGGCAGAGGGAAAAAAAACATAAAAGCAACACTGCATGCTAAAAGAACAATAGGATGAGAGTAAATGAACAAGTGATTACGCTGATTATTACATTACTGTCCTGATAAATATTGCTGGGCAATTACCAAACGCCTTTTTTTAAGATCCGGGATGTGTCTTATTTTACTCCCTACTCCTCCGTGATGCAAATCTGTATTTTTGGTATCTGTATCAATTTGATCATTATTGCTGACTTGCAGTAAGAAAGCAACATTTCTGGTCCTGCACTGCGTAAGTGAGCACTTGGCACCGAACTAGTGAGCGTATTGAGAGACACACCCCTGGTTATCATCTTCCACATCGCCGAATGCTTTTGGACCCCTGCGTTCACTGTCATTTCAAAGTCTAAGTCATTTAGAAGTAAGATTTTTTGCAAAACACATCTACATAGACAGAGCTTCCCCCTGAATGCCTAATCCCGCAAATGTGCTTGTACCGTCTTCTCCGGGCCCGTGTGGATCATCTTGTCAGACAGCCACTTGAGAAGTGTCAGTCCTCTGCCTAATTAAGTCACAGTGGTGGAAAAGGGCCGTGTGCATCCAGACACTGATTTTAAACCACACAGAAATAAAGCATTTTAAGCGCACTAACTGGACTGAAAATAAACTCAAATTTGTGGGCAAAAATGTCAGAGAGTCGTTAAGTGTCACATGTCAAATGAACAGCAAAATAATGGGGGACCCTGGAGTGAAATGTTCGGAAAATGACTTGTGTTGAAACATTTCCACAGTTTTCCACTCTAAGAGACAGGTTAAAAAGTGAATGCGTCGTTTAACCTGGGACGCCAATTATTTATGAATTAGTTCGCAACTTTTTATCAAAATGCTATGATTGCAGAGTATGCTGGAAACCGTCTCTGGAAAATCTTATGTATTAGACATTTTTAAAATATATATTATTATTATTATTTGTACATTAAATATTATCATAGTTTGACATGGCAGAATGCTCCCAAACTTGATCAAAACAAATAGATATGATTTTACACCAACCTATAGTGCATTTAAATCACAGCAGAAGTTTTGTGAATGTATGGATCTTTGATCTCAGACAGAGTCATTTCTGACTCCCTCACTGAGTCACATGTTATATTTCAGTGATGTTTATTCGGTAATGGACTGTTGTCATAGACTGCGTTGAAGCAGTTTTTTTATTTTATTTATTTATATATTTTGATGCATTTAAAAATTATAATATACATGTAACTAAAACAGTTAGTGTTTATGCTATATATATAATACTTTTTATTTCTAATTTAATAATTTAATAAAAATTAATACAAATGATATTATGATATTATATTATATATTTATTTATTGTTTATTCATTATTATTATTTATTTATTTTAGCTTTATAATAAGGATAACAAGAGATTCCTACAAAAATTGATAAATTCCTAATTATCCTATAGTTACTGTAACTTTTTTTTATCATTAGAAGTTTCATTGTTGTATTTTAGTGTGTTTTTGTTTGCTGCTCCAGAACGTGATTCTCATTACTGAAAGGAAAAAAAAATAAATTCCTGACAATCACTGCATGCTCATAAATCCATGCGGAAATGTGCGGTCACATCGTAACTTCCTTTCAGACTTTACACGCTTTCCAGAGCTGTTCACATGCATGCAGTACGCATCGGGACGGCGGGTTTGGGCAGGGCATATGGGCTGTGTTTTGAGCTCTTTGGGTCAGTGAACCCCGGCTATGTTTACAGGATGAGGGGGAAAGCTGAATCCTGATGGAGTCACAGCTAATTCATATCTCTGTGAGTGACAGATAACCTGAGGGCTACCGGCCTGACAGCAGGACCCATTACATCTTCCTGGCTCGTGTGCTCACAGATGGCCTGCACGTGATCGCTGGAGTTGGCACACACACTCGCTCATGCACGCATTAGCTCAGATATACACATGCCAATAGACAAGACTGTCAAAATAGATTGAGATGTACCAACAACAGTAACCCGAGGCCTCTTGGGCTCCATTTAATGGAAACACATAACTGATGTTCCATTTTTCCACTGTCAGCATCAGGAACACCGCTGATAAAGGCAATTCATAACCAATAGATGCACGCTCACATTTATACAGCACTGACATGCTTTATTCATGCACATATCACAGTCTGCATCAGTCTTACATCACATAAAGCTGCTGATATACTGTTTGAGAGTGTTCAGACACAGTATAAAGAGGAGACAAATGAATGGGAGAAACTGCAGTCCTCAACATGGCAGTTTTTGGCACAGTCATCAATGTGTCTGAATAGACAGAAACTCAACCTGTTAATGTTTTAATTGTGCAATACTGTAAAATAATTCAACCCTCATTCATACAATTGTTTTAAAGATAAATATTTTTTAGGATTATTTTATTTTATTTTTTAAAGATTTTAATTGTGCCACAAAATACCCACACCATGAAGGTATATTGAAAATAAATGCTAAAGTATCAATTTAAAGGGGTCATATGATGTTGCCAAGAAGAGCATTATTTAGTGTATTTGGTGTAATTACAATGTTTATGTGGTTTAAGGTGCACATTATTTTCCACATACTGTACATTATTGTTTCAACTCTAAGCCCTGCCTCCGGAATTGTGTCGATTTGTAGAAAGCTCATCGTTCTAAAACAACAAGCTGTGCTCTGATTGGCCAGCTATCCAGTGCATTGTGATTGGCTGAATACAGAAAGCATGTGGTGGAAATGTTACTCTCCATATCACAATGTGATGCCGTGTCCCAGCGCTATGGCACCAAACAATAAAGCACATTACAAACAAGGGAATTGTTGCATCCAGTGGAGACATAATTACCGATTACCATTTTGTAAACATACTTAAAATATTTCTTTGTCCCCTTCTCTCATAACTACAAAGTGTAAGTAGATAAATCTCATAATTTGAATTGAATATGTGCAAACATCTGAAAAAGCTGTGTGTAGTTGCCAAACACTTTTTTTTTTTTTTTGTGCAAGTTTGGGAGTTATTTCATAACATGTACAGTAGTTTGTATATGTGTATACATCATATGTTCGGAACTGTGCTAGTTCACTAGGTTCAAAAGTGTCTAAAATGATCACTACCAAAACATCTGACATTTCAGCAAGTGACATCTTTGTTTTGTTATGTATTTATAAAAAATAAATAAATAGAAATGTGTACTTTGTATATTATACAATTTCCATACGTACATTTTGATTATTATTTTTTTAACATGCACAGGCAACAATGAATATAATTTTTATATTTAGTTTTATATTTCATTTTAGGTTAGTGTGAATATATACGTATATATTTATTTATTTTATGGTTTCACCCATTAATGGCTTATTGTCACGCTGTCATGTGTCACTGATCCCAGCTCAGTCGTCTACTCACACTCACAGCCACCAGAGTTCTAACGAGCACCACGTGAATGGAATCAAGGTCAATGCATTTAAGCAGTGCTCACCAGTGAGTAGACGGCTGAGCTCAAGGTAACAATGCTGACTCTCTGCCTTCGTCTGCCCTTATGCCTTTGCCTCTGGATGGAACTGTAAAACCTGTCCTCAAGTCAGATTGAGTATAACTATACTTACCTCTCTCTTACCTGCACCGAGCACAAACGATTAGCTGATCGTTACCCCGCTGAGATTGATCCTGTGATGCGTACCTGTAAATACCTGGGCTGTAATGTGAAGAGCGATCAGGGGGATCACTAGAAGCTGAGACAGAGACTCTTATAATGCCCGACTTGTGAAGTTTTGCTCTTTGTTCTGTTGACCTTACTGCTAGTGCTTCTATGATTTAATAAACCTGTCTTTGATTCATTCCCGCTAATCTTGTCTGTGTCTGAGCGTTACACTTATTAGAATCCACATTAAATAATATTAGCAGTGTATTAGTGCTAAATAACCACACATAAATGCCTTTTGTAATAATTCAAAAGCCAATCATACTATGGTTACCACACCTCAAGACATCGATCAGAAGTTATAAGTGAGTCAAGTCAAGTCACTTTTATTTATATAGCGCTTTTAACAATACAGATTGTAGCAAAGCACTGAACATTATCAA